>BPLQ01009469.1:0-90201 GCA_021605075.1 Caerostris darwini
AACATAGAACAATTCAAACTTTTTGTTGTTATTGTTTCATTTTCTTTTTTTTCCATGTAATAATTTTTTTATTTTTACATTCCGTCTAATTTTTAAATTTTATAACTTTTTGTTTCTTATTTTTCTTCTATAAAGATTTTGTTCCGCTGTTTTACGCGCATTTGTATACCACTTTAATTATGCAACATGTACATAATTGCATTTATGTACAAATTCGTGTATTTTAAAGTAATAGTTCTACGAAATCATCCAATGTTCATGAACTACACATCTTCAGAACTTAACTAGGAGAATGACAATCATAAGGAGCAGGTTGTTAATTGTAATTGATGCAACTATCAAGTGTGTTGGAAAGTAATTAAATGGATCGTGTTAAGATCTGTAGTGATAGTTATCACCCACTGAACGATGTCGCAGTTAATTCACATTGGGTAATGTAGATTAAGTGTCGGCATTATCATCAATTTGGCATTGATGGATGTATATATGTAAGAACAGAAACTATAATTACCGTTTATTTGTTTTATGATCTAGTTACAATTTACATTATATCTATTAAATAGTTTCAAAATAAAGTTCTTATACCGTAACTTTCTAAAAATTCATGTAATAATTTTAATAGATATTTAAATAGTTGATTAGAAATGTAAGATATTTAATTAAATTATTAGCCATTATATTATCCAATTTTATTAATGGATAATATAATAGCTAATTGTTTAATGATTTTATTTTCAACTAAATCTAGTGCATAGATATAAAGCCTTGAATTTAACGCATCATTGTATATAAATTTTATTGAGTTTCAGAAAATCTTTGACCGTATAAATAGAGGATGTTACGGAGAATTTTGGAATTATATGGCATTCCCGGAAAATTTATAAATATCATTAAAGAACTGCACAGGGATTCAAATTACTATATAGAAGTTAATGGAAATCTGACAGACGCCTTTAGCACTGAGGCTGGTGCAAGCAAGAGTGTGTTATGCCAGGAATATTATCCATATTTATAATTGAGAAATATTTTTAGAGATGCAGAACGAGGTATAAGACGGAAATATATTACAGTATTAGAAGTTTTAGACTG
Organism: Caerostris darwini; assembly: GCA_021605075.1. Lineage (NCBI taxonomy): Eukaryota > Metazoa > Arthropoda > Arachnida > Araneae > Araneidae > Caerostris > Caerostris darwini. Next base: position 1,090 of record BPLQ01009469.1, read on the forward strand.
TGTAGATGATATTGTTTCAATGTGCCAGCGAATTTGGAGATCTGCAACGCAAGACAAATATTTTTGAAAAGTTAGCAGAAGTTGTAGAATTGAAAATAAAACAAAACAATGAGAATAAAAGAGAAAAGTGAATGTGTACTTAAGCCAGAAAGTAGGCAAATAGAAAATGTTGACCGATTTATACACTTTGGAACGATAGTTGATAAAAAAAAAGGGGGAGGGCGATGCTGAAGTAGACGTCAGAATTTCAAAAGTTGGGCCTGATGATCGAATGGCTAGAGCTCTGGCGCTCGGTTCCACATGTATCGGGTTCGAATCCAGGTGTTTGTAGCGGTTTGGAATCCACTTTAAGCCGTAGGTCCCGGTCTCATATGACCGTAGAGAGCCACAGAGACCAATCACACTTCTTCTCACCCATAACATTCACAAACCGTAGAGACGCATCTCAGCTCTAGGCACAGTAGTGTGGTGTGGTGTGGTATATCAGTAGTAGAATTTCAAAAGCATGTTTTTGTTTTAATAAGTTAACTAAAATTTGACCTTCAAATAGTTAAATGTGAAAGACAAAAATCAACATATTTAATTCAATGGTAAAAATGCCTATTTTTATATAGAACCGAAACATGCAAATCAACCGAACAACAAAATAAAAAATTAAACAGTTGGTATAATAGATGTTTTAAAAATATATTATCCACAAAAAATATCAAACTTAGAATAAGACAAAGCAGGAATGGCTCACAAATAACATCAAAAGGAAAAGGTGTAAGTGGATTAGGCATATACTAAGAATGCCTTCAGCTAAAATACCAGCAGAAGCATTAGCATGGGCTCCAGAAAGTAAAAGGAAAGTCCATGTTAACTTCAAGGCGAATAGTAGAAAATAAGAGGAACCAGGCGGGGTAAGCAAGCTTGTCCTAAATAAGATCTGACATGTTGAGATGGCCTGGGGGCCTTATGCTCTACTGGGCACGAAGATGATAAGTAAGTGTATAGATGCATGTGATGTGCAATGTGTAATGCATTGATTGCCTAGATTTATTTAAAACATACTTCGGGAAGTCGCTGTTATATTGCAGATAAAGTAATTTATTTGAACTTTTATAAAAGCTCAAGGCAATAAAAGCACCAATTAGTAGCTCTACTGCATCACAAGCAGCTGACTTAGAATCAAAAGGTTGAATCCTATGGAGGCGTGCTTGAGCGCTACTTCTAAGGAAGAAACTCAATGGCTGTTTTGGAAATGTCTCTCACCTATAACCAAACGGCTTAGTGAGATAGTTAAATAGGTATTATGTTGGCCAAGAATGGATCACAAATGTTGCAACCTGATCCTCTTTTGCCTGGGTGTTATATAAGGCGATATATATCTTCATCTATTAAATCCAACCGTTTCATCCTGTATAGAGAAAGAGGGCTTCTTTTCTTTTTCAATCCCCTTTGAATAAGCCAACAAGAATTCCCAGTTCATTGCATAGAGCGGCGACCTGTTTTAGACTTGTCACTTTCCATGGCTACTTATAGAGTCACTTGTATAGAATAGGACTGGCTGCTACAGATATCTGCCCACTTTGAAAATATGGCGTGTTCATGACTAGAGAGTATCTCATCATATGTCTACTGTTCTTAACTGTATCCCTTTTTGTTTTACTGTCAATGCTTTTAGTGATAGTTTTTTGGCGTTCTTTACTGTATTGGGTTGCTCGTCGATTAATGATCGAGAGATCGGAGACGGGAATAGGTTAAAAATGTAGGTATTATTTAAAGACTCAAAGATCAGTTTTGGCCAAGCTGCGCCTTATTCTATAATATCACCAGAAATGTGCTAATGAAATCTATCAATTGTTTATGAAAATCAACAAAAACGGCTTCTAACAAATACTTAAATTTATTAAGTATCAAAAATTGTCCGAAACCATGGTAATAGACCAAACACAAGCTTAAATATTTATATTTGTAATTTAATTAAATAAACCAATATAGAATCCTCTTTTCCTTGCCATAGTCAACCACGTCTTTTGTATAAGAATATACTTTTATTTCTGTGTCTCATTTATAAGGTGTTTAAAATCTAGAACATCAGTAGTTGAAAACTATTTGTATCGACAGTCCTTTGGGATTTTGCCATGACTTTTACTTTGTTATCCTAAATATTGAACCATTTTTACAGGCGATATAGTTTTAAAGAAAACATATCTTTATTGTCCCAAGCTTTGTAAAAATATTATTTTAACTATATAAAATATAATCTAGATTATCTATAAAAAATATTCTGTGAAACATTCTGTGTTTCTATTTTCAATGAAATCTTTTGCAATTCTGACACAAAAATCAACGATTTTGAAATCGATATTTAAGTGCAATTTGTTACATACCATAAAACATTTTCTAGACATTTCAGAAAAATTAAACATTAGAAATCCTTTCTTTATCAAAAACTCCTAAGTTATGCGTATCATATGCGAGAAAGACAGGTGTTTATTATAATTTGATAAGTTTTACATTCAGAACTTATAAAGAATTGCCATTTTTCTTTCAAATACTACTCTCCTAGTACTAGTAGTAGGTCAGCCATTTTTCTATGCGATTATCAATTTCATTTAAGTTTTTTTTTTGTTAAGTTGCTTTTCAATGAAAGACTGTTAATTATATGTGATACTAATTATTAATTTGCTATCAAAACAAAGTTTAAACCTTTTGAAGTATGAAAGTAAATCTATTAGTTTTTTACATTAGTTTTCTGTATTAAATTAATTCTATTAGTTTACTATAATAGGCTGAAAGTCATGCATTTTATGAATGAAATTAAGATGTAAATACATTTTTAATTAAACATTCAAAACCATGAAATCCCATAATACCACTATCCTAGATATAACAATAATAATTAACAAATAACACTATCCAACATAATATCTACTAAACATATCACATACTCACAGTAGACTAGGTAGAAATTCATGCATTTTATGAATGAAATTAAAATTTAAATACATTTTTAATTAAATATTCAATTAGGTATTCATTTTTAGTTAAATATTCAATTAAGTATTCATTTTAAATTAAATATTCAATTAAGTATTCATTTTAAATTAAATATTCAATTAAGTATTCATTTTAAATTAAATATTCAATTAAGTATTCATTTTGAATTAAATATTCAATTAAGTATTCATTTTTAATTAAATATTCAATTAGGTATTCGTTTTTAATTAAATATTCAATTAAGTGTTCATTTTTTATTAAATATTCAATTAAGTATTCATTTTTTATTAAATATTCAAAACAATGGAATTTTAAATTTCTTGAATAAATATAACTTTTCTCCTTTTAATAATTTTTCATTTGAAAAATAAAAATTCATAATAAATTTGAGAATAAAATTTCATTTTGAAAAGGCATCTGTTTTCTTTGTGTGGCAACCGCTTTGAATTTTCAATACAATTTAATTATGCCTTTATTTTTAATCTCAAACTTTACTGTTAACAGACTCTTGCTTAAAATCTTTCTGAATAATTTGCTTGTTTCCTTTTCCTAAAGATTAACCATGTAGAAAGTAAGATTTAATAAAGCTATTAAAAGAAGTTTACGGTAATGAGTGAACTAGAATTTTATTTTGTTATTTGCTGTTTTTTTTTAAAAAAAGATTTTCTCTTAAAAGCAGTGACATTTGGTAGTTTAATGCCATCTTCAATAACGGACAGAGACACACGTGGTTTTATAAAACTTAATTAAATTCACAATGAAGTCTCATAAAAGCATTTTTAAGCAAAGCAAGGAGAAAATATGTTGCGAATTAAAATACACAAGAAGGCTACATAGATTGTAAAAGAAGCAAAAAATATTAAAACTTTTTTTTAGACTTTAAAAATAAATGCATAAAGGAAAATTAAATAGATCTTTATTTATATTTTTTAAAGAATCAACACACTTTAATCTATAAGATTTATTATTTAATGTAAAATAAAAGTTAATAAAAATTAAGTGAAATAAAATGAATAAAGAAAAAAAAAAACACATTTGAAATTAGAATGTCATAAAAAAATGGCATAACAGCTTAATAGGAACTACAATACATATCTCGTCTCCATTTACAAATTTATAATAAATTTAAAAACTTTATAAGTCTTTTAAATATTAATTTGATTTATTTTTAATATTTAATTTTCGTAAATTTATATTATTTCATAACATTAAAATATAAATAAATATTCATTTAAAATATATAAAACATTTAAATATGTAAAGAACATTAAAAACTATTAAAAAAATTAAACAAAATATAACTTATAAAACTTAAAAAAAAAAACTATTATAAAAACTTGAAACATTTAAACATACATTTAGCATACATTTCTTTTTAATATGTATTTAATTTGTTTGTAAATTGACTCTGAGATAACCATTAATAACCATTTATTACGAACATTATTTTCCCATCAGCTACATTTACACCCCTTCCCTCATCCCAAGGATATTGGAATGAGCTTTCCAAGACAATAATAGTTTGAAGGATTGGAGTTAGCTTCATACACTTCCCGCGTATTTTCCAAATCTATGAAGAGATTTTACGATAAAATGATTTCATGTGGTCATACTTGATATAGAAACACCGAGCTTCTTCAATTCAAGACATCACTTCTGGTACAATTTCGTAACGATTAACATTCACACTAATTAGTTAGTTACATTAATTAGTTAGTTTTACATTAGTATCCATGTTCTTCTCTGAGGTGGAAATCAATTCGCTTAAGTACTATTCCTCATAATGGTTAGCAATTGATGGTTAGCATTAAAGTCTAATGGAGTATTAATAGATCTGAAAAATTTAACAAACCTTAAATTCCTTGCAAACTGCAAGAGTTGTAAAATGTGCTCCAATAATTACATTGTTGTTGGCTCATATTGAGATTCAACACATTTTCAATCTGAAATTTATCAACCCATATAATGCATTCTTTTAATAATGCCATAGTCGAAATAGAAATCAGAGATGATATGACATACTCCAAGTTTCCCTTTATGGTAAACCGGAACCGTTTCCGTTTAACCGGAATAAACCAACCATCCTTCAGAATAATACACATTGCAGTCTCAAAAGGGGACATCAAATGCTCTTTTGGTAAAAACCTCTAAGAGGATAAGAGGATTTGCCCCCAGAGGAAATCATCAAAAAGGTATACATAAACAATTCACTTTTTATATACATTATATATCCATTACATAGTATTAGATTTAAACAGGTAATGTAACACCGTAAGTAATTTATGTAGCATAGATGCATCACAAACAACTCGCCGTTTAAATTTGTGTAACACAGATGCATTACAAAAAAATTAACTATTCTAATTTGTGTAGCACACATGCATTACAGAAAATTTGCCATTTTAATTTGTGTAACACAGATGCATTACAGAAAATTTGCCATTTTAATTTGTGTAGCACAGATGCATTACAGAAAATTTGCCATTTTAATTTGTGTAGCACAGATGCATTACAGAAAATTTGCCATTTTAATTTGTGTAGCACAGATGCATTACAGAAAATTTGCCATTTTAATTTGTGTAGCACAGATGCATTACAGAAAATTTGCCATTTTAATTTGTGTAACACAGATGCATTACAGAAAATTTGCCATTTTAATTTGTGTAGCACAGATGCATTACAGAAAATTTGCCATTTAATTTGTGTAGCACAGATGCATTACAGAAAATTTGCCATTTTAATTTGTGTAGCACAGATGCATTACAGAAAATTTGCCATTTTAATTTGTGTAACACAGATGCATTACAGAAAATTTGCCATTTTAATTTGTGTAGCACAGATGCATTACAGAAAATTTGCCATTTTAATTTGTGTAGCACAGATGCATTACAGAAAATTTGCCATTTTAATTTGTGTAGCACAGATGCATTACAGAAAATTTGCCATTTTAATTTGTGTAACACAGATGCATTACAGAAAATTTGCCATTTTAATTTGTGTAGCACAGATGCATTACAGAAAATTTGCCATTTTAATTTGTGTAGCACAGATGCATTACAGAAAATTTGCCATTTTAATTTGTGTAGCACAGATGCATTACAGAAAATTTGCCATTTTAATTTGTGTAGCACAGATGCATTACAGAAAATTTGCCATTTTAATTTGTGTAGCACAGATGCATTACAGAAAATTTGCCATTTTAATTTGTGTAACACAGATGCATTACAGAAAATTTGCCATTTTAATTTGTGTAACACAGATGCATTACAGAAAATTTGCCATTTTAATTTGTGTAGCACAGATGCATTACAGAAAATTTGCCATTTTAATTTGTGTAGCACAGATGCATTACAGAAAATTTGCCATTTTAATTTGTGTAGCACAGATGCATTACAGAAAATTTGCCATTTTAATTTGTGTAACACAGATGCATTACAGAAAAATTGCCATTTTAATTTGTGTAGCACAAATGCATTACAAAATATTTGAAATTTTAATTTATGTGGGACAAATATGCAGGAATTTTATGATTTTAAATTGATTGGCACTTATATAGCACAGCAATTTAAACATTTTTAATTGGTCTAACACAGATTCCCGATAATTAACCCAATTTAACTTGTCTGACAGTATTACAGGAATTTGCCTATTTTACCTTGCCCAATCTCGATGCGCTGCAGGAATTTATCCAATTTAATTTATCCTACCCTGATTTACTACGAGTATCTTATTACTATCTTATTTCATTTAAATTTCCATCAATGAAAAATTATTGCTCTGATTATCGATCCAATTTATAAGCTAACATTTTGCGGTAATTTGATGTTTGTTTAGTTTTTTAAAACTCATTATTCACGTACACTTAATATAATATTTACACTTATATAATTACTTAATATAATTATTCACGTACACTTAATATATTATATCTTGTACTTACAGCGCTACAGTAAGAACAAATTAAAGGTTATACATAATAATAAAAGAGGGATAAAAATACTTATAATGGAATGTTATTAGATGATTGAATGCAATAGAAGAAAATTAAAATTATTAGAAACAAAAAATTTAATTTAGCTTAAAAGTCTAAATTGGATCCTATTCTTGAAGTTTTATAAATATATGAAATTTTTTTTTTATCAAACGTTTGCAAGCATAGATACAAAATCTATTTTCGCAAGTATTAATGTAGTCAAACATGATGGCAAGTGTTGGTATATTTAAATACAATATATTCCGTCATGATTGGCAAGAGAAAAAAAAAACAGTTCTCCATATTTCCCCTCATTGCATAAACTTAATAAAATTATGCTAGCTAAACCAATTCATTCATCTTGAATGATTTAATTCAAGATGAATGAAAATATGGTAAAATAGAGGTTAACATTAAAAAAATGGCAGATTTACACAATAATAGAACTTATATAAAAAAAAGTTATTACTGTTAAAGGAAAAAAATTTTATTTCTTTTCCTGAAATATTATATTTGTGGAAGTAGTGATGTGCAGAATAAAAAAGGAGATTATATTAATATATACTGTCTCCTTTTTTCTATAATTTATAAAATAATAAATCATTCCAAAACACATACATTCATAAACAAAAACGTACATAATATATATTAAACTACTAATGAAAAGATGTTTTAAATATGGTTTTATTTTTAAAATAACACCCATGGAAAATATTTGAATATAATTAACTGATTCTTAGTGTAATATTTACTATTAATTGACTATGATTGGCAACCATACTAGTTTATAAAAATTTAGATTTGCTTGCTAGTAATGCGGCTTTTTATTATTTATCTTATTAAAAATACGACATTGGGTTTCTTAGATATTTAATACAGTTAATATACTGCCCAAAAGCAGAAAATCTCTTTATGTATCTAATCAAGCTATCTTATATTTTTACATAAAGATCAAAACATTCTTTAAGATAACTAAAAGTATCTGAATTTGAGTTTTGAACCTTAACAGCAAAATGAGAAAGTTTTGCATAATTCGAATTACAACTTAACCTCGTTATATCGCACAAGATGGGAAATTAGGAAAAGGATGACCGCAGGCAAAATAATTAATTGAAAACATGATATAACAGATGTTATACACCGCGTAAAAAAAATAGAAGGACAGTGTTTTTTTGCCAATTAATATCTCTTATTTTCTCCTAACTACCAGATATTTATGCAGATTTAGTTTAATGACCCTTTTTTTCATTTTAGACAAAAATTAAACATCTACAATTAATATTAATAATAAAATTAGTATATATAATTTCCGATGCGTAAAAAAAGTAGAAGGACACTTGCTAATATATTTAATTTAGTGAGATGTTCTTTAGTTAAATAGTGATTTTGTACTTTGTTTTATCCTTTTCTGTCAAAAAAATCTAATTTGTTTAAAAGTTACGCTGTTTCTTCATTCTCAGAAATGCCTAAAGGAATACCTTTGAACGATTTTCAAAAAGGCCGAATTTCCGCATATCAAAATGATGGTAAAGGTGTCAGAGAGATTGCTCGATTGTTGCAGGTGAGCCCCAATACAGTTTCAAACTTTATCAGAAATCCTTATGAAAATGGAAAGAAAAAGAAGACTGGTAGACCGAAAAAGTTAACACCACTTGATGAAAGAAAACCTGTTCGTGTGCTTAAGAAGAACAAAGGAAGTGTTTCAAAGGCAAGAAATCAAGCAGGACTTAATCATGTGATGAAACAAACAGTTTACAACTATATTAAAAGATCTAAAAAATTCATTTTCAAAAAACGGAAACATCATCCTAAGTGGACACAAGCTCACATTGATAACCGTTTAGCGTGGGCTAAGGAGCACATGTCCTGGACTACAGAATGGACTTCTGTGATATTTTCCGATGAAAAGAAATTTAACTTGAACGGTCCAGACGGATATCAGTATTACTGGCATTGTCTGGGGAATGAAGACGAATACTATTTAATACGACAAATGGGAGAAGGTTTAATGGTTTGGTTGGCTGTTGGATACGGAGGAAGGACAAGTCTGGTTTTCTTAAATGGTAGGCAAAAACATACAGACTACATTCAAGTGCTGAATTCCGAACTTCTTCCTCATGGCTCTGACTTGGGGGGTGAAGAGTGGAAGTTTCAGCAAGACGGAGCTTCCATTCATACCGCGACTGGAGTCAAAAATTGGTTCCTAACAAATAATGTGGATGTTTTACCATGGCCAGCCAAAAGTCCTGACCTTAATATAATGGAAAACATCTGGGCAATGCTAGTTCGTCGAGTTTATGCTGATGGAAGGCAATTTGATTCGCTAATTCAGCTTCGAGAAGCATTGAATGACTCGTGGGACAATTTTTGTCAAACAGAAGTTCAATCTCTATACAATTCACTTCCAAACAGAATATTTGAAGTTATTAAGGCCAATGGGAAGAACATTCTTTATTAAAATCACTATTTTTTCATTGATTATAATGCTGTCCTTCTACTTTTTTTACAAAGTTTCAAAAAAGAGAAACTATTTTTGTTGGCATTAATATTTTATATTTGAATATCATAATTCTGATGTTAAAATTGTATTTTTAAAATATTTGTAAAATGTTTCTAATAAAAAATTTTGGTAAAAATAAAATATTTTTCGGTTATTGTTACAAAATCAAGTGTCCTTCTACTTTTTTTACGTAGTGTATTTTAACAACGATAATTTAAAGTTAAGAAATTGGCAAACTAAAAATAAGAGTTTTAAGTAACAAAATGACAATAAAGAATTATTCTTATCTGTTATATTTTAATTTCTAATAATATTAACGAAAGCAATTATTTTTGGAATATTTTTTTTCAGAAAAAAAAAATTCATAAAAAGAATGATCACAGGCAAAATAATTAATTGAAAACACGATATAACTGATGAGTTAATTTTTCTTACGCTATATTTTTAACAATGATAATTTAAAGATAAGAAATTTTTTAAACTAAGAATAATAGTTTTAGGTAACAAAATGACAATAAAGAATTATTCTTATCTGTTACATTTTAATTTCTAATAATATTAACGTAAGCAATTATTTTTGGAATATTTTTTTTCACAAAACAAAACATTTCATAAAAAGAATAATCACAGGCAAAATAATTAATTGAAAATACGATATAACTGATGAGTTAATATTTCTTACGTTACATTTTAACAACGATAATTTAAAATTAAGAAATTGGTAAACTAAGAATAACAATTTTAAGTAACAAAATTACAGTAAAGATTTATTCTTATCTGTTACATTAATATAATTAGAAATTAAAATGTAAGAGATTATTTTTAGGATTTTTTTTTTCATAAAATATACGATTTTTATAAAGAATTAATTCATCGACTAAACCAATGTTTGTGAATGATTTGTAAAATATCAAGGTATGATCATCATTAGGCAAATAAATTCCAATTAGTGTTGGTTTACAGTTATCTGTTATATATTTAGTTTACCTGTTAATATTTTAATCCAAGAAAAAAAATTATTTTCATAATATATTGATGAAATAATGGATTAATTTTATATCAATAATAAGATTGATTGATTGATTTTAATTTGCACAGCACAAAGGCCATTCTTTTCCCACAATTGATTATGCTAGTCAAAAACAGCTGTTGTTTTCTGTTTTCTATCTAAAGAAAGGATCTTTCATCGGTATATATTATTATTATTTTTTTCATATTTCTGTTGTAATCAAATCTTAAAGACAAGGACAAGACTTTATTTAAAATACTCCAAATTAATAAAAATATTGTTGGACATCTTTTTGGGGATGATGGTAGGTTGTTTTTACAGATTATTTAAAAATAAGGCCCAGCAAAATTTTTCGTATCGTAAATTCAATAATAGACAAATAGCTAAAATACGATAAAATAAAATAGTAGATCACATTGAGATTTATCCCACGACTAAATAAATGTTCAAGTTTAGGGAATTATGTTCACATTTTTAGGTTCATGTTTTAAATGCTCATTAGTTTTTCTTTTTTTCTTCTATGGTTTTAGAGATTTCATCATCAGTAATCTAATAAAATGCTTGTAATGAAAGAGAAAAAAAAATAATGAAAAGCATTCTTCATCATTGGGGCCTGATGGCCAAGTGACAATCGCTTTGTCGCTCGATGCCAAAGGTTCCGGGTTCGAGTCCTAATGGTTCGGAATCCACTTTAAACAGTAGATTCCGGTCTAATATGACTATTTGAAGAATCATCAGTGCGGCAGTAGTCCCATGGTGGGCCAAGGCCACCATGGGACTGGCCATTGCCTACTAGCACACTTCGAAACAGGAGATATTTTCTTTTTACGGGGTAGGATTGTCAGCCCTATGTCCAATGCTCTACAGTCATATTAGACCGGGACTTAGGGTTTAAAGCGGTTTCCGAACCACTACAAAGATCCCTTATACCACCGGGACTCGAATTCGAAGCCTGCGCCACCTAGCACTAGTCACTCGGCCATCAGACCCTCAATAAAACTCATTACATAATCTATAATTTTAAATTATAAATAATTCCATTTTTACTGTGCTTACACTGTTGGACATAGTTTGCGCTAATTAAAACTTGCTATCAAACTATTTATAATTTTAAATTGATCGCAGTTAAAAATTTTATATTATGAAACATTTAAGATCTAGAATATTTGTATTTCATATTATCCAGTACTTCCTTACTACTATACCAGTTAGATTGACTTGACATCTTTAATCCGCGATGATTATTAAATGATTCTTAAGTATTCCAGCCATAAAAATATTAAAACTACATATAAAAGTATAAAATATAATAATAATAATAAATAATAAAAATACTACTATTACTGGAGTTTTTGACAAGGTAAAATGTCTTGCACTTTTACAAGTATGGATAATACTGCTAAAACTCATAACGAATATAATGAAACATTCTTTCATATACATCATAACTTTTCGCTTTAAATAATACTAAACAATAATGATTTAGAATACAAAAATACTTTTTGCAGGTATGTAGACAAAAAACCCCTACAAGATTCAGTACTTCCTTACTACTATGCCAGTTAGATCCACTTGACATCTTTAATACCAACCGCGATGATTATTAAATGATTCTTAGGTATATTAGCAATAAAAATAATAAAAGTATAAATAAAAATATAATAGTAATAATATATAATAAAAATACTAGTACTTGGAGCTTTCATTAAGGTAAACTGTGCCTTTGCACTTTTACACATATGGATAATTCTGCTAAGACTCATAACAAATATAATGAAGCTTTTCAAAATGAATTAGAATACAAAAATATTTTTGGCAGGTATGTAGACAAAAAAAACCCCCCTACAAGATTAGAAAATAACCAACTCTGCTGTATGCATTGAATAAAACATACAATCGATTTAAAAAAAAAAATCACAATTTCTTTTCTGAACTATGGAAATTTTAAACATTACATTGGGCAGAATTTTTGAAACAGCGAGGAAGCAAAAGGTGAGGATTACATTTTTTTTTATTTCAACCTAAAAAATAATATTTTATATGGATTCTTTAAAATATTTTATTTAGAATATATAATAATTAATGTTGATTATTTTGTTTAGAATATAAAAAATGAATATGAAATATTTTATCCTAATTTGATAAAATTAAAACTAGGCATTAATGAATTTTTGTCAAATTATGAACATTTAAAATATTTTTGCATAAAAAAAATTTCATTTAACTTATTTAAATTTGAGGTTTGGATCTAATTTTCGCCAACTAATTTATGCAAACTGCCAAACTAGCAACAATCTACAAAATATGGTAAGATGCTTATCAGCATTTCAGAAAAGTATGGCAACCATGTTTATCGTAAAATTAGCTGTACTTTTTCTTCTCATTTTAGTTGGTAAAAAGTAATATTAACGATTGAATTGATTTTTTTTTTAATTCTGAAAATGGAAAAATAATTTTTGAAATGGTTTCAAAATTGAACGTTATAGAACTCATATCTATGATTTAATGGAGTATGAATGTGCGGCAAAGCTAAAACGATTAATTATTCGTGAAACAGCACGATAGATGGTGCATTCATAACATAGTGATAGATGGTGCATATATAACATTCCTAACAATGATATCAGCAAACAGTAAGGTCGGAAGCCGCCTTTTTACTATAAGCGAAGCAGTGGATCCGAGCGATGAAGGAATTAAATTAAAATGCGGCAAACTATATGCAGAAGTAATACATGTTAAAGCTTCGAGTTATCTTTTTTTAATATCCTTATCAATTTAACTGCATGATCAGATTTAATAAATCAAAACCCTTAAATTCAGTTTTAAAGTTATGAATTTATTTTACCTCCTAATATTCTATTGTTCAAGTCTTGCCATTTTAATTGTAACTTTAACTGGCATTTGCTTTGATTAAAATACGATGAAACAGGGCAAAATGGTCGAATGGTTAAATGCACGTCCCACGCAGAATTCGTGAGTTCGATACTATGAATTTCCAATGGGATATTATGTCCCGGAAAATAAAATCCGCGACCTTACCCAGTGGATTTTTTTTCGGGGTTATTACATGCAACTGATTTCATCAACATCTACATTTTTGAAATTTTTGATATTTTTCATTTTATAATTTTATTAAATAAACAATTCTCTTTTTTAAAAAAAGGGCATTTAATTATCTATTTTGCTTATTAACTCAAAGGGCACGAGACCACCACTATGTTTCAACATTTCACAAAGAAGGAGCTAGTGGCCGCTACGCGGCCAAGGATCTCCGTAATAATCTACAATAACAATACGATGAAACAAGATCGTTTGAAGCATTTTTTACCTGTAAGATTTGCGGTACCCCACATATTCTTTTTGAGGCTATTATTTATTTTTCACTTTTTATTTTCAGTACTAGTTGTACTTCATATATTCTAATAATTGCTTAACTGTTAAAATGTTATAGATAAAACTACGGATTAAATAGATCATTTCTTTCGTTTTCAAATTTACTCTACTTATTTATATTTTTTGGTTGTTAAAAAGTACAAGCAACATTTCTTGTATTTAAAAGGAATTTTTAAGCTGACATAGGCAATGATTTTTTGAATTTCGAGTTTTAGAGTAGTTCTTTTATAAAGGTTTCATTTTCACTTCTGTGAAAATTTTTTGTCTAATGTACTTTAAAAAAAGCATTTGGATAAGTTGAGATAAATTAAAGCAGCTTCAGCGAGCGTATATTCTTAAAGCACCCATTCACGTCAAATCAAGGCAATTTTTATGGCCGATCCGCTATGAGGTGGAATGCAATAAAATATTACCAAATCATGAGTATAACATGAAAACTTAAAAATACTACTAATTTCACTAACCTTATTTTAAAGTTAACTTACTCTTTACATTTAATTGCTAGAGAATTAAATGAATTGAAATTAATACGGGAGTAAGCTATTATAGAACAGTGAACTAAGAATCTGAAAACAACAAAGAATATCATGCCAGTAAACTAAAATTGCGAAAACAAAATTGAAAAGGACTTACTTTGTGCAAAAGGATTCAGCTTGCAAATGAAACTTCCCAAAGAATACAAGGGCTTTGTGATGCTGTTTGCCAATGGGACCCACATACAGCACAAGCAAATCAACAAGTCCGCAACAGCGAGGTTCACCAAGTACAGATTGATGGTTGTCCGCATGGACTGGTTGAGAGCCACAGTCAGTATCACACTGATATTTCCCATCAGTGCCACGACCAGAACAATCACGTAGAAAACAATTTTCACGTACTCTTCCCAACTTAGTGGTTCAGTCAGTAAAGATTCGTTGGGGAAATCGTATGCACTGAAATTTAACTGAAAGTCACACTGGTTGGTTTCGTCCAAACTTATTTCTTCGATCATTTCAGACATGGAATTGTTTTGGTTGGGAAATGACTCCATTTTGGACAACTTGAGTGTTCTTCTTTATTATTAAAATGAAAGGAAACAAAACAATTTGAATTGCGAAAACGGCATCAGTTTGTTTCTTCTGAATTATGTTATAGATATTAAATGGAATAAATCGCCACCAATTTTAAAATGTTAAGTGAAATTAATTAACCATATATTTATCATTGTAATATATATCAATAAATATTCGTAGACAATAAATGTACATAAACTAATGAATTGAATACAGTCACTGCTTAGTAACAATATTTTCAAGCATTTTTCTTATTAAATGTTAATCCCTGCTCATAATATATCGAGAATTTCAATTAGATGCAATATTGTTCATATAAATTCCAGTTCACTATATTCGTTATTTTATCATTTTAATTTATTTCTTACGATATTATTTATAAGTAAGTCATACTTTAAATGAAAAATATTATTTCATTTTAGAAATTTCATAGATTTATCATCATTTCCGTAACAGCAATTTTTCAGCAAAGAATTTTGTTATAAAGTTTAATTTCTCATTTAGATGGATTTTTTTTGTAACATAGAAATAAATTGTTTTATTCATGAATTTCAAGTATATTGTAGAAAATATAATGTCACTCAAAATCAATAAATAGTTTCTTCCATAGTTTTATGAATCAATTAATTCAATCAATCCAAAGTTTCATGAATTCTTTGTCAATCAGAACATTATAAAGTTATTATAAAACAATTTTTTAGAATGTATTTTTTGCATGTCTTAAAAACACAAATAAATAAAAATTCCAATAGTGCCTTTAATAATTTGGCTTTTCCAAAAAAAAAAATAATAATAATAATTAATTAAACGCTTAAATTTGCATAATGCTGTAATTCAAAGTATTTTTTTTTACATGATTTTGTAAAAAAAACTACCAATTCTTACACACACAAAAAACTTCTACTAAAAGTAAAAAAAAATAAAATTATATATATCTACTTTAAAGTACGATCTTACCGTTCTTTCGAATACACACAAATATGTTTTCCGTAAATTTTGAACTTATTATTTCAAGAAATAATATTAAGATGCGAAAGATAATTCGGAAAAATGTAGAATTCACTCATTTTTCAGGCAAATTATTACCGGAAACTTTTTTTCTAAAAACTGTGCGATGCAATAGTCGAGGGAAGATCTGCGGAGCTGTTGCTCGCTCGAAGTCCTGTCCTCATCTGTTGACACTACCACGTGTTCTGGCGGCTCTGTTCCCTGAACCAGGAGTGATGGGGCCGAAATTATCCCGCTGCCGGAAAAACCCTTTGAGCATTCTCTTCTGCGCATTACGTCACAAGGTGGAAGGTAAAAAGTTTGTGCGAAGCCCCCTTTTACACTTAAATATGACTTTCCAAATTTTAAGATCCGTTTAATTCGTTTAAATCAATTCACATTAAAGTTAGAGCGATGATTTTATATATGATAAATCTTTTTTTAGTTTACTCTGTATAACATTAAAACGGTATTTAATTTCATATTAAAAGTATTTTAGTGAAAGTTAGTTTTACAGTATGGAATTGTAAAAATTTGCCATGAAGGTACTTTTTATATATTATTTGTATATTATATAATATCCGTAGTATCATTTAATATCACATTAAATTTAGAGTCATGATTCTATATATGGCAAATCTTCTTTTAGTTTTCACTGTATACTATTAAAAAGGTATTTAATTTAAAATTAAAAGATTTATTTTAGTAAAAGTTAGTTTTACAGTAAGAAATTATACAAATTTACCATGAAGGTATTATATAATATATCATTTAACATCACATTAAATTGAGAGTCACGGTTCTATATACGATAATTTATTTTTATTTTATACTGCATAATATTAAAAATGTATTTAATTTAATATTTAAAGAAATATTTAAGTAAATTTAGTTTTACAGTAAGAAATTGTAACAATTTGCTGTGAAGTTATTATATAATATATCGTGTATATAATATATATATATATATATATCTTTCCATACGTATTTTATATACATATACACTGAAGTGACAAAAGTCATGGGATAGCAATATGCAAATTTTCAGATGGCAGTAGCATCGCGTAGAACAGGTATAAATGCGCAGTGCTTTCGCAGAGCTTTCATTTCTGTTCAAGTTATTCATGTGAAGAGGTTTTGACGTGATGATGACCGCACGACGGGAATTAACAGACTTTGAACGCGGAATGTTAGTTGGAGCTAGACGCATGGGTCATGCCATTTCGGAAATCGTTAGGGAATTCAACATTCCCAGATCCACTGTGTCAAGAGTGTGCCGAGAGTATGAAATTTCAGGCATAACATCCCACCATGGACAGCGCAGTGGTCGACCGCCTGCACTTAACGACCGAGACCGGCGACGTCTGCAAAGAGTCGTAAATTCTAACAGACAAGCAACACTGCGTCAAATAACCGCAGAAATCAATGTGGGACGTACAAGGGACTTGTCTGTTAGAACTGTGCGGAGAAATTTGGCTTTCTTGGGCTATTCCAGCAGAAGACCGACTCGAGTGCCTTTACTGACAGAACGACATCGCTTGCAGCGACTCTCGTGGGCACGTGAGCATATCAGTTGGTCCCTAGATGAATGGAAAACCGTGGCCTGGTCGGATGAGTCCCGATTTCAGTTGGTAAGAGCTGATTGTAGGGTTCGAGTGTGGCGCAGACCCCACGAAGCCATGGACCCAAACTGTCAGCAAGACACTGTTCAAGCTGGTGGTGACTCCGTAATGGTGTGGGCTGTTTTTTCATGGCATGGACTTGGTCCTCTGGTGCGACTGGACCGAACATTGACTGGAAATGCTTATGTTCAGTTATTTGGAGATCACTTGCAGCCATTCATGGACTTCATGTACCCAAACAACGATGGGATTTTTATGGATGACAATGCGCCATGTCACTGGGCCACAACTGTTCGCGATTGGTTTGAAGAACATTCTGGACAATTCCAACGAATGATCTGACCACCTAGATCGCCCGACATGAATCCCATCGAGCATTTGTGGGCCATCATCGAGAGGTCTGTTCCTGCCCAAAATCCTGCACCATCAACGCTTTCACAATTATGGACGTCTATCGAGACAGCATGGCTCAATATTCCTGCAGAAGACTTCCAACGACTTGTTAAGTCCATGCCACGTCGAGTTGCTGCACTTCGCCGGGCGAAAGGAGGGCCGACATGATATTATGAGGTATCCCATGACTTTTCAGTTCAGTGTATAATGTATAAAATAAAGACTACCTATAATTATATCCATAATATCAGAGAAAATTTCTTTAATTTTTAAATATGTTTGAATTATAGTTATCAATAAAGCTCTCCTATTATATGTATTGATGGATTTATCAGAATATTATTTATGAAGAAATTATATAACAGATTTAATATTAATTAAAAATTATTGTATCAAAAATTCTTGTAATAATTGCAACTTACACAAATAGAATTTCGACTTTACAAATTAACCACAGTTGTCTATTACAATCTTAAAATATTAATTTAATTTTGTATTAATGCCATTTAAATCTGACTCGAACATTTTAGGATACCAGAAAATAAAAGTGATATTGTGTAAAAAATAGGAAGATATCTATGTTTGAGTAATGATTGGAAACTCAAGAATTAAAAAAAAAATTGTGCATTTTAAAGAAATTCAAAAAATGACTTCCATAAAAATACACGAGAAGAAATTGTCAATTGAACAAACGAAAATATTAAAAAAAATATATATTATAAAAATATTTCATTTAAAAAACATAATATAGAATATAATGTAGAGTTTCTCAGAGGAAAGCTTAGTATATAAAAATCTGTAACTAAAATTACAATTCTTTTTGTTGATGATTTCATGTATACTGTAATTATTAATTTTGTAACATAGTTTTTTTTTAATGTTTTTGTAACATAGTGATTTAAAAAAAAAGTAAATAACAGTATTTTTATATATTGGCAAATGCAATGAATATTATTATTATTTTTTAAATATTTATCTGACCTATTCGTGGTCTTGAGCAACGTATGCAATCAGTGTGCTATAACGTACCCGATGGCGACATTGTTGTAGACGTTGCTTTCAGAAAAGCGGAGACTCTATAGTAACTGTGAATGTAGGTAGATCATCTAGTAGGGATAGTCAGGCTGCCTTATGAGAGTTTTCAAGACAAATACAAGACAATTACCTCTCAAAGCCTTTTCTGAAGGCAATGTCTTCCTCTCATTTCTGATCGGTGGGCTATTCGTGATTACATTAATGGAACATCCAACCGAAAATCTCCAAAAGTATGTCTATATATAATTATTTAGCTATTAGGAAAGTACAAATAATAACACATTTCATTATTTATTTAGAGAAACAAAAGATCATGCTTATACATTTTAAATGGCATGATCTGAATTCATTTCTTTTTTTTCTTATCCCACATGATATACAGCAACATCTAGATCAACTCCAAGAACCCGTGCGGTCTCATAGTAGGAGGCAAAGTGAGGGGGAGCTTCTGTTGTGTTGAAGCTGTTCTATATGGAGAAGTCAAGTCTGACTTGACTCCATAACGCTGACTTTTTACGGGGTAGGGCTGTCAGTCCTACGCCCAACAGTCATATTAGACCGGGACGTACGGCTTAAAGTGGATTCCGTATCCCTACAGCCCCCTTGCTATCATCAATAGCAAGGTAGCAGGAGAGAAGCTTCTTTTGTGATGGAGCACTCGCAGGTAGAAGTCTGACTTGGCTCCGTGTCGATGAAGAAGATCAGTGTCTTCCAGGAAGACTTTTAGTTTGAACTACCCCGCATTTGCGTATCTTATGGGAGAAAAAATTTTGAAACTGCCACCAGGTAGTCCAACTCACGAGACAAGATGCTGAATATCTCAAATGCCATCGATTCTGCTCGATTAAACAATGTCTAGGTTAAACAATGTCCTAGACCAGTGGATTGAACTTCCGCCTTAAAGCTCACCAGCGGCGCATCTTGCCACGAGTCGAGCGGATTCATTTCTGTTTTATTTTAAAACTTTTTATCTAAACGAATCCTTTAGTTATTTTATAGAAATAAATTTTAAAATATTGACAATTATAAATAGATTTTAGACATATCTTTTGTTTTGAATTGATTATTATTTATTTTCTTCATTCATGCAATTATACTGAAATATAAAATAAAATAACTTGACATTCAATTTATTACATCCATAATACAATAAAAACAAAATTATAAAATCCTGAAAATATATTAGAAAAGTGTTTAAAAAATATGTTCTCAGAATTCTTCTTCCGATATTCCCATAAAGGTTTCCTATCAATAATATATTTCAGAATAATAAACTTCATATTTTCAGACTAAAAAAAATGCTTGCTATTCAGCAGTGAAGGTTTTTCCTCTAAAAATTCGATTTCTTTTTCCAAAAAATCAGATTTTTCTTTTATTTTCCTGTAACTTTTTTAAAAGCTAGTTTTATCTCTGATTTCATATATGTATGGAACGCACCACAGTATATTAAAATTTTAATAATAATGATTTATTACAAATGTCTAATATTTCATAATAAAAATAAGAAGTTGATTAATAAAATATTTTTTTCCCGTCTTCGATATAAAACTGTATTGCTAGAAGCAGGTTCATCTATAGTCAAATATATTTATACATATGTTATTATTAATAATAATATTAGTTATTAAATTAAATATATTTATTATAAATGTATAATATTTAATAAAAATGTATAATAAAAATAAGAAACTGATTAATAAATTTTTTTTTATCTTCGATACAAAATTATATACTGTATAAAGCAGGTTCATCTACATTCATATATATTTATAAACTTTATTAAACTTTTTTATTAATTAATATTATTATTATTTGATTAAATATCAAATAATAATAATATTAATTAATAAAAAAGTTTTTTTTTCCCATGTCGATACTAAACTATGTATTTACACGAAGCAGATTCATTTATAGCCAAATATATTTATACATACACTATTATTAATAATAATATTAATTAATAAATTAAATAAATTTATTATAATTGTCTAATATTTCATAAGACGCTGATTATTAAAAAAAGTTTTTTTTTAGTATTCGATACAAAATTGTATTGCAAGAAACAGGTTTATTTATAGTCAAATATATTTATTATAAATGTCTAATATCTTAGAATAAAAATAAGTAGCTGATTAATAAAAACATTTTTTTCAATATTCCTTACAAAACAATGAACTGAACGTAGCAGGTTTATCTGTTTGTATAACAAGTAATAGAAAAAAAAAAATTAAAGTCAATACCTACTTTTTTTTCACTATATTGCAGAAAGTCTTTTATAAATAATTTTCATTCATTTCTTTGAGTTTATCTGGCGCCATCTATTGGTATATATATGCAACTTAAATCTAAAAAATCTAAAATTAGTTAATTAAATTTAATTACTGAATTAATATTTGAAAAAACTGTATTAACGTCAAGTGTCATCCACTACAAGTTCAAAAAATGTATTTGAACTTGAGCGGATGAATAAAAAGTATTTTATTGACGATTGAAAATTTGTACAAGATATACACTCAAGAGCCAAAACATTATGGCCACGCCAACATTTTGCAATGAACTCGCCTGGATGACGTGGAAGGCACGTGATCAGGTGGAAGTGGTATTTAACTGCTGCTGGAGAGTCTGAAGAATCATTCTTTCACTTACTTCTGTGTGTGATGGGAAAGGCTGCGGATCTAAGCGATTTTGATAGAAGGCAGATTGTAATGGCTCGAAGGCTCGGAACAAGTATTTCCGAAACTGCATGACTCGTGGGTTGTTCGCGATCTACAGTTGTTAGTACTTATGCAAAGTGGATGAATGACGGTGAAACCAGCAGTAGACGACATGGTGTTGGACGTCCACACGCTATCAAAGAAAAAGGTCGTCGGAGACTGCCTCGCATGGTGAAGCAAAACCGGAGTCAGACAGTGGCTCAGCTGACAGCCCAATACAATGCAGGGCCAAGTAGAATAGTATCGAAGCACACTGTTCAGCGGACACTGTTGGATTTGGGGCTACGCAGCAAACGTCCCACTCGTGTGCCTTTGCTGACCAAGCGTCATCGCCAACTGCGCCTGCGCTGGCCCCGGGAACATCGTGACTGGTCCATGGATCAGTGGGAGAGAGTTGCCTGGTCAGATGAATCACGGTTTGTCATTCATCACGCCGATGGCCGTGTCAGGATACGCCGTCTTCCAGGCGACCAGTTGCTCCCTCAATGCACAGTAGGTCATACACAGCCCGGTGGTGGCGGTATTATGCTTTGGGGGACGTTCTCTTGGGCGTCTTTGGCACCCATGGTTGTGGTAGAGCAGACCATGAATGCTACAGGGTATCTGAACATCATTGTGGAACAGTTGCATATTGTGTAGGTGTATGCATAATTTAAAAACATCTAAAAATTCTCTATATTCTTTATTCTTTTTTTTTCTGAATTTATCTTTATATTCTAAAAATTCGTAGCCAAAATTACGAAAGCACTTTTATTAATTATTTTTAATTAAATAAAAACCTCATTTTTTTTATTACCATTAAATTTTTGCGCCATCAGTAAGTGAGAGCTAGTCTTAAAAAATGATTGGTGTAATTAGTCAAGTTGTAGTGAAATAAAGATAATAGCCCATCATCGGATGATGAAGGAAGGACTTTTAGGGGTAATTATCCCTTATTTGAGTATCATATGGGCTAAAACACAGTGATTTCCTACCAGACGGGCTGAGATTCAAGGTGGGGCTCTATATGCATATCATTCAATATCATCCCATCAAGTATTTTTCATTTCAAGAGGCAGTAACTAGAGCAAACGGAGGTCATTCAGCAGAATAAAAAATTCAGTCTTCTTGTACAGCACCACCTGGACCGGGTACATTGTGTACCACATTGGTGCCACTTGGATACGAGTTGGGCAACCACTTGGACACGAGTTGGGAAAACAGATCATATTGCTAAAACCTAAAATTATGTAAAAGATTACTAGGTGCCTGATAGCCGGTGCGCTCGGGTCTCAGCATTACAGGTTTCGGGTTTGAATATCGGCGGTGCTATGAATGCTTGTAGTGGTTCAGAATCCCCTTTAAACCATAGGTCCAGGTCTAATTTGACTACTAGGCCTAGGGTTGACAACCCTACTTAGTAAACAAGTAATATAAAAAAAAAAAAATTAAGTCAATTCCTACTTTTTTTCCCCACTATATTGCAGAAAGTCCTTTATAAATAATTTTCATTCATTTTTTAAGTGCATCTGGCGCCATCTATTGGTAGATATATGCAACTTAAATCTAAAAAAAAAACTAAAATTAATGAATTAAATTTAATTACTGAATTAATATTTGAAAAAACTGTATTAACATCCAGTGCGATCCACTACAAGTTCAAAAAATTATTTTAACTTGAGTGGACGAGTAAAAAGTGTTTTATTAAATTGAAAATTTTTATTAACGCTAATCTGCTAGTTGGCAGATAGCCTCGGTCCATCATGGGGCTGTTGCGCCAATGAAAAAGAGTGATCGCATTATAACATAACCAGAAGTTTGAGAAATTGAATGTTGCTATTTATAAAGAATTATTTGATGAAAATAGCTGAAAGATCAATTAATTTAAAAATAGAATTTTTTTACATGCATTTTAATCTTATATAGTTATTTATATTGCAATTATTTTTTTGAATTTTTTATTTATAATACCGAATAAGGATTATAAATTATTTTTTAAATGTATAGATGACATTTATATTAATAACGAATACATACTTTTATTTTACTATTAGTTTTTTTATTTGGGTGTGATTTAAAAAAATTCCGTCTCTTTTGAGAAAAGTAAGGTCATTTAGAATATAACTGATCATTTAATGGATTACATTAAACTCTAATGCATTCTTTTTAATTTCTTTAAATAAAAAATATAGTTTTAAATTTAATCTAATAAAAATTTTTTTTTATAAGCAATTGGTGCGGATTTTATTACGCTTGGAATAAAATAAATGTTTTTTTTTAAATAAAATATTTTTAATTGTTTTTTAACGGAAATGGCATTTTTAATCGGCTTTTAATTATTTTTAATCGGCTTATATACTTAATGATTAATCGAATGTAAAAAATAATTTTTTTTTGTGTGGACACATAGAAAATAAAATAAAAAAAACAGGAGAAAAAGTTACAGGAATTATATAGTCATGCTTACTAAAAGAAATCTTAAGTATGACTGGACACTATAAAAAACTAATATAATAAGTTATACTACTTAGAAAACAAAACTGTATAGATTATTAGTCTGTTATAAAATGTAAGTTACAAATGATATAGAAGTTACAATAAATGACTATTTTTTTTCTAATGCAGTTGACAATACAGAGACAGTTAACTTTATGCCATAAGCAAGGGCTGCACCGCTGTTACTCATTTAGCACTACCCGGGGGGTACGTGTAGCTTGGAGATATGCTACGGACTCGAGTAACATTACCCCCACAACGCTCTGCGATCTTATTAGACAGAAACTTACGGTTTAAAGTGGATTCCCAACCACTACAAACATCCATGGTGCCGGTGGGATTCGAACTCGAAACCTGTAGTGCCAAGCGTCAGAACGCTAGCCACTCGGCCATCGTGTTCCACAATAAATTATTATTGAAAGTAGGATGCATATATCTTAAATTGTATATACTCAAATAAAATGTCTGAACAGGAATAATAAGTTGATATTAACTATTTATTACTTATTCAATACATATAAGTTGAATTTACTTATTAAAGTATTCCTGGTAGTAAAGCAAATTATTAGTATATAGTACTCAATAATTAAGTAGGATAGTGCTAATGAGTAAGCAAATTATTAGTTATCTTACTCAATGCATATAAGTTGAAATTACCTATTAAAATATTCCTGTTAGTCAAACAAATTATTAGTAAACAGTACTTTGTTATTTACTATACTGGGAAGTCGATAGCTATAAATTATGAATGGCGCAATTACAACTATTGGAGAAGAAATATACAAAAACTGTTACTATTAATGATTAACTGACATGGACAATTTTTCCTCTGGAGTGCTTGAACATTCTACAAACTGACAATATTAATAAAGAGAGAACGTCAATCACGTGAAGAAGGCTCTTGTAAGAATCTCATTGTAATTTGAGAACCACTTACTATATTTACTATGCCTGACATTTCAACCATTACAAAAACAAATGATATCGAAGTTTTTTTACTAGATCGTGATTGTCATCATTCATATAAGTTTCATAATAACCTATGTAGAAAATAAAACTGTACGAATGGTTAATCTGTTATAAAAAGTAAGCTAAAAATGATATAGCAGTTACAATAAATTACTATTAAAAGGATACACATATATATATATATAATAATACATAGTATATACATTATATATGTATACTATATTTTATTTTTAGCCAGTTTATTATAGTGTATCAGTTGTAATACATTATTAAATTCCTACTATTAGTTCACACTCTCCCTATATATATCTTGTTCAAATTTTTAATCGTTAATAAAATATTTTTTATTCATCCACTCAAGTACAAATACATTTTTTTTAAATTTGTAGTGGATCACACTGGATGTTAATACAGTTTTTTCAAATATTACTTCATTAATTAAATTTAATGAATTAATTTTAGTTTTTTTTAGATTTAAGTGGCATTATCTAATAATAGATGGCGCTAAATGTAAGAGGGAAATTTCAACTTTATTTGTAAAGGACTTTTCTGCAATATAATGAAAAAAAAAGTAAGAATTGACTTAAAAAAATGTTTTTTATATTACTTGTATTATACTATTATCAGTTGCATTATTATTTTCATTGGTAATAATAATCAATCTTTCTATGCCTATATAAAATAGTACTTGGCACAAGTTATTTTGAACTTATAAATCAACTTTCTTAAAGTTAACTATTAGTGCAATGGCATCAGTTGAATTTAGAGAAAATACCTTAGTTATATTTTCTACATGTATAGGTATGTCGTCCAATAATATAATCGTTGCTTTTATTACTAATCTAAATAAAATTTAATTTCACGGAATTCTTATAGATATATTTTTTTGAAAAAAAAAGAAACATATTAACTGCCATTTTAAAATTTTTGGCAAGTTTCAATATAAAACTATTACAAGTGATGTTTGACAAATTTATAGTAATGTAAATTGTTATTATTCTGTTTTCTGAAAACTCAACATTTTTTATTTTTAATATATTCATAGTGTAATCGTACTTCTTCCCCTAAACTGGCAAGAGCACACCTGCGGCGGTCAGAAGAAATGGTCAGTAATCCTCAAGTCTCTGACACGCAAGGAAATATAGCTGAGAACTGTTTAGTTGGACTAGTCATCCGGAGAGTAAATATATTTCTCGCACCCTGCGTTTAGATGAGTTTCGAGTTTTTGGAGACCTTCCACGAATCTATAATTATCTGTCTTTAAATACGTTAAATATTGTATGTCTCTAATTGTACGAGTGTAGTGTTTGTGCGTGTACAAATAAAGCTGTGAGTTTTCAAACCTCTGCCTTAAGTATCTCAACCCAACCACATCCGGGTAAAATTTGTTGACCAACCTGCACACTATAACAGATAATTTGCATAAAAAAACAACTAAAACAAGTAAAAGTACAACTAAAACAAGTTATTTAAATGCATTTCATGTGTAAAAAAAATTCGCCTTGAAATAATAAATATAAAGTGACTTAGATTTTCTTACTAAATATTATAAGTCGATTATTAAGTATATGATAATTTCTAAATTATAAATATTACTTCTGATTCATTTAAATTTGTTTATTTAAATTTGTTATTAATATTTTTTATAACTATAAATATAAAAAGTTCTGAAATCTTATTTCGACATTATGATATGGGTACTATTAATTAAAAAGAATCTTTCTACTAAGTTTTGATGTCATCTGAAGCTTTACATTCACCTAATCTAATGGCTAGTTTCACTGATCGCATATCCTACATGATTAGTTCCAGAAGATTAATAACTTCATCGTTTTGAAATCCTAATCTCACACCTGATTCTATTATTCTCGATAGTATTTATTGACACTACGCCGTAAGAAATTTAAACAACGGTTGCTGTCTCCTGTCCTTTAGAATGGTATTGACACAAATACAACTATACCTGTTATAATTCTCATTTAAAGCAATAGCATGACATCTAACTGACATTTGACAAAAATAAAATAAATTATTTAAACGCATGTCACATGTAAATAAATTTGCCTTGAAATAAGAAATATAAAGTGACTTAAGTTTTCTTACTAAATTTTATAAGTTGATTGCTAAGTATGTGATAATTCTTAAAGTAGAAAAGCTATTTCGGATTAATTTATATTTGTTTATTGAACTACTTTTTATTAATGTGTTTTGTGCCTACAATGAAACCTTACTAAATATAAAAAGTACAGAAATTTAATTTCAAACAATATGGGTATTATTAAATAAAAAATTATCTTTCTACTAAGTTTTGATGTCAGTAGCAGCTTTACATTCACATAATCAAATGGCCAGTTTCACAGATCGTATCTCATGGATGATGAGATCCAGAAGATTAACAGCACTTCATCATTTTGCAATATTAACCTCACACCGGATTTCTAGTATTTATAATAGGATTTGACATTGTGCCATAAGAAATTCAATTAACTGTTGCGCTCTCATGTCGTTTAGGATAACATTGACCCAAGTACTACTATATGTCGATTATAATTCTAATTTAAAGCATAGTGTAATAGCATGCCATCTAAAATTGCATTCTACCTACGTCAACCACAACAGAGATGTAGAGGAATATAGAATTGTATAGAAACTGAAACCAGTTATATGTGAAATTGGCGCCCAAAACAGATATTAATATTAAATTAAATGTATTTGCTATACACATCGCCCGTGAAATATTATAATAAAAATTTTAAAGAGTTTGTTTAGCTAAGATTAATTTAATTTCTTATAATAAATAATGAAAACAATATAATTTATTTGATTTGGTTAAAATTTTCATTAAATACTAGTATTCAACATTTAATTACAATGTATTATATATATTATAAAATTATTATAATAATATACAATCTAAATTTATGTAATATTAAACGTTTCAAGTATTAATATATAAATGAACAGTCGTAAATTAATTGTTAGAATAAATAAAATTAATTTTCTAAATGTTTTTGTTTTTTAATATTACTTACATTTAACACAGGGTGACTAATATAGTACAGCTATTAAGCCCATTTTAAATCAAAACATACTTAAGCTTGTCTACCTTGTATAGACAAGCTCTTTAAAGTAAAACTCTCTGCAGGACACTAAGGATTAGTCAAAACACAACAACAACTCTTAAACTTAAAAAACTCTAAAATGATTTAATATTTTTGTTAACCATGATTTTATCTATTGTATTTATCTCGCTGAAAAAAATCAGAATTTATTTGAATGAAATAAAACTAGTCTAAGGAGTTGAAAGGCAGTACCTACTATGTTGTGCCTATGATTTACAAAATTTGTAATTAGTTATGATAAACAGTTCCACGTAAATTAAAGAGAATTGAAATTGTATAATAAAACAACCCTTATTTCACTTAAACTACTAGTATAGTAAATGGAAAATTAGTTCAGTATACTATTCCCTTTTCTTTCTATTTATATTTCATGCAGGATTGTCAATAGTGTGATAAATCTCATTGATTTTTTTCTCATGCAATCATTGTTTTAAATCCCATATTTTGAAATAACCCAGAAATTGTTTTTTTTTATAGGATCGGGATTTGTTTAATTACCTCATATTTCCAGAAGAGTAACAAAACCTTTTTTCAGATGAACCTCAGTGTGCCTCATGTTTCATATTGTATGTATGATACGAATAATCCAATGTGGAGACATAAATGCAATAGATGTAGTTCTATATAATCTGTATTGTCTGTACAGAGTTTATATAATCTATATTGAAACTGTAATTATATTGTCTAAAATAATTATGTTCCATTTCAGGATCATAACAAGATTAAATCGGGAAAATTTATCAAAGAGGGTAAACATTCTGTAACTCAGTAAATTCAGTGCAGTATATGAAAATATGCATGCAATGTGGAGACTCCACTATTTTTGGGATCGAGCCATAATAAATGCATAATATATTGAGTTGAGAAGAAAGTATGTTCGGGTTTTATTATGTACTTAAATGGGGAAAAATAAAATTACTTTCTTGTATACTTAGTATACTAAACTAATTGTTTATTGTAAAAGATTTCAAAATACCTAGGGATCATTTCAAACATGAGGGAAAAAACATGACAACATGACATCAAACATGACAGAAAAAAAAATTTAAAACCCTGTCACATCTTCGCTTTCAATGTAATTTAAATGATTAAAAAAAATCAAATTTCAGCAGTTTCTGAGCAGCAGCGAATTTCAACAGAAAATTATTTTATTGTGCTTATTGAAATTAGAAATATCAAAAAAATAATGAAATTTCGACATATTGTGTGCATTTTTACGTAACTAGATGTTTAATTGAACCATACAAGATTACATTTTGTTTTATCCCATATTGATAGTTATCCATCTATATTGAGATGAATGATACTTTTTTTATATTCTTTATGTTCGCAATAAAACATCACTTAATCAACTGAAAATAGGCGTGGTTTAATGTTTTGATGAATCTTCTATATAATTTAATTGGAAGATTAAATGACTTAATTCTAAGGATCAAATATAAAAGTGGACAATAAAACTATGCAGAAATAACAACCCATCCTTCAGTAAAATTTGGTTTTATGTGAAAAAATAAACAGTTTTAAACCACATTCTTTGCTTCAAAAATGTATTATATCTTACAAATATAAATAATATAATTTTCTAGGTTCCCGCAACATTTTATGGAAATATTTCTCTGTCCTGTTTAAAATATTGGAAGTCAAATCCTCGATATTATTCAATCATAAAAAAAATTAAAGCAGCATTGATTTTTATTTTTATAAATAAATCGTATATAAAGATACTTTTAATTTTTTCTGAAAAATGTCACGTTTTAAAGTAATACCTTTAGTAAAATATTCTTACAGATTTCTATCTTACATGAATGGCAAATCTTACACGTAACTGTATTTTTTGGTGGTATTGCAGTGGATATTTCCCTAAGGGATTGTTGAATGGGAAAAACATCTCCAACATCAATCACACAGAGCTTTCTTTTGTGGTTATGCTTACTTTCTTTTCTGACTTTTTTCTCTTTTATATTCAGTTATTCTACCACCAAAATCAAGAGCAGTACCGCCTGTCGGGCTAAGGATCATTTTTGTAAACGCGAATTCAAAACTAAAATCAGAAACATCAGGATAACTTGTTGATGAGAAAAAAAAAATGGACAAATATTCTAAATGCTTCAATAAATAAATGTCCTTTATTTTAATCTAAGCAATGCGACAATTCGATTTATTTAGTAAGTGTGATAATATTTTGGTGTCAAACAACATTAGGCAAAACCATTTTGTGGTGTATGTTTTGTTATAAAATAATAATTAATGATAAATATAAATTTTTTTTTTATACAAAAAATTTTCTGTATCTGTGTTCTTCTCTTCTATGACCATTGCTTTATTAGAAGGAGGATTTTGCAAAAATATTACATCCATCGAAGAGAAATATTAAAAAATAGGTAAATATTACAATGCTTATCAAAAATAAATATCCCTTATTTAAATTTAAACAATTATAACTCATATAACATTTCGATTAATTTAGTAATTGTGATAACATTTTCGTGTCAAACAACACTAGGTAAAACAAGGAAAAAGATCTGTTTTTGGTATCTTATCTACATACTGATGAGCCTTTTATGCATATGTTTTTACGTATTATAGCATTTACTGTATTATGCAGATAATGCACTAAATCAAGCATCTGTGCTGAAGATCAGTAGCGTCATTCATTTACATCGCCAATTTATCAGTCAATGACCATTATTTATGCGACGCAGGCGTGATTAATCAATATACGTTAATTGCATAGTGCCCTCGATTACGTTGGATAATTCAAGATTATCTCGATTAATAGATGACATGTCTCCGCTATATCCAATTTATCCACCTACATTAACATTGGAGATTGAATCTCTCCAAATACTTCACGGAATATTACCTATTATGGTATATTGCACTAATATTAAATGGTGTAAAATATATCCAATTAGTTTTAAACATGGGGAATCTAACAGTTACCTTACTATTTCAATGATGCTTCTAGTGCCCTTCTGCTAATTACCATTTCAATATTCATCCATAGTTTAGCATTGGATTGATTTTTTTCTCACAAGAGGGGCACCAAAATATTCGTGCACCTCTTGCAAACTCAGTAATTGTTTACGCACTTCAAATCAATCTATTTAAAGAACTTTACCTGATAAAAATTATGCAGAAGTATTTTCTAAACAATTTTGTTGATATGTATTTTATTTAAATATTGAATTAGAATGCAAATTAATATTTCGTATAAAATCCCAAAATGTTATTATTATATTGAATTTCATATTTATCACACTAGTAAAAATAAACAAGAGTTTTTGACATTTGATATGTAATAAATTTATTCAATTATTCAGTATAGCGACGAAATAAAAAGGTTATGTTGTGACATTTTCTTTGTTGAAAATATATGAAAAATTTAGAAACTCTTCAACTGATAAATAAAAGTATGAAACGTAAATATTCATAGCATCATTTGAATTTCAATAGGCAAATAAATAAATCGGAGTTATTTTTGGATATATTATTTGTTAGAAAATTTAATGCATTTAATATAACTTTTGCATATTTGATTTACTAAGTGATAAAAAGTGTTTTTTGAGAAGGCCCGTGGAGAACTACTAGAAAACATTTCAAATGCATTAAATTTTTCATTTCTTATAATATGAATAGCTATCAAATTAGAATTTATTTTATAGTTTTTAGTGACATAGCTCGTTAAAATATTGGAATAATACTGATAAACAACACTCGCGTTTTAAAGTTTAATTTAAATTTATTTTTAATTTTTCCTTTATTTGAATTGGCTTTCAAAATAACGCTTTTTAAATTAAGTTTTGATAGTTTAAGTGCATTTTATTTCATTAATTACAAATATTTAACTATCAAATAAAAAATAGTTAAATGGAAAATTACAGAAAAAATTTCTTATTTGTAAAACAAAAATTTAAACATGATTTGATTAAAAAAATCATCGAATTAACCAATCATGCTAGCTAATTGTATGACGTGTTCTTTTATCATACAGTTGGGACAATAAATCAGGCTTGTATCGTATCATAACGAATTCAATTGCTTTTTAGAAGATAAAAATGTGGTTTTTCATATCGAAATTTATTTAAATTTGGAAGTGTAATAGAAATGCACATATACTATTGAATTTCAACATTAACAACTAATTTAAAATATATTTTCTGATATAAGTTATTTCCATAAGAAAATAAAATCAATAAATAGTAAAAAAAAAAAAAAATCTCACAAGAGGTGCACCAAAATATTCGATAACGGAAGAATATGTTATATCTAAAGAACATATGTTAAAAATAGCTACTTAACTTCGTTATAAAGTTTTCATGCTACGAATATTATTTTTACAAAGATCATAACTATTTTATTGGATAACATCAGTATTGAACTGGATTTACATAAGCTTTTACTAGAGAATGAATGATAAGGAAAATAGTATTTGATTTATGGTACAGGATTTAGATATCTTGTATTGTATTTTTCCTATTTTACATCCCTATTTGTCAAGTAAGGGTCTATTATTTTTTTTAATAATTTGAACTAAGAAACCACCAGACAATGGCATTTCATCTCAATAGATTATGACAAATATCGCAATCTATTGTTTTGGAAAGAAAGTATGTTGGATTTTTATTACGTACTTAAATGGTGAAAATCAAAATAACTTTCTTGGCAACCCGATAGTAATAAAAACAATTGTTATTGTGAAAGATTTCAAAATAGTTAGGAAACTTTAAAAGTAAGATAATTTCAACATATTCAACTTTTGTTGCCTCTTACTTTTCAGCGTAATTGAAGTGATTGAAAAATTCAAATTTCAGAAGTTTCTCAGCTGCTGCAAATTTCCGCAGAAAACTAATTTAACATGCTTTTCGAAATTAGAAATAAAAATAATTAAATTTCGGCATATTCTGTATATTATTACGTAACTCGGAGTTTAAACTGGGCCATTTAAAATACAATTTTTTTTATATCCCTATTGATAGTTAACCATACATATTTCAACTGATGAAATTATATTATTACTATAAAATGTACTTATATGTAGTAATATTATTACATTATATTACTACATATTATTTTTATTCCTGTTATGTTAACAGTGAAACATTACTTTATCAACTGAACATATACTTGGTTTGGGTTTTGGACGAATCTTCCAAATAAATTAATAGGAAGATTAAATGACTTAATTAAGGCGATCAAATAAAAAAGTTGACAATACAACTATGCAGAAATAAAATCCATTTATTCAGTAAATAATTATTATTATGTAAGAAAATAAACAATTTCAAGCCCTATTCTTTTCTACAAATATATGTTATATGTTACAAATATAAATAATATAATTTTTTAGGTTCCCTTAACATTTTATGGAAATATTTCTCACTCCTGTTTAAAATATTAGAAGTCATATCAACAATGTTATTTAATTCATTAAAAAAAATTAAAACAGCATTTATTTTTATTTTTATAAATAAATCATATGTGAAGAAACTTAATTTTTTCTGAAATATGTCACATGTTTTAAAGTAATACAAGTAGTAAAATACTCTTACAGATTTCTATCTTACATGAATGGCAAATCTTACACGTAACAGTATTTTTTGGTGGTATTGCAGTGGATATTTCTCTAAGGGATTGTTGAATGGGAAAAACATCTCCAGCATCAATCATACAGAGCTTTCTTTTGTGGTTATGCTTACTTTCTTGTTCGATATTTTTCTCTTTCATTTTCAGTTATTCTACCCCAAAAATCAAGAGTAGTACCGCCTGTAGGGCTAACGGTCTTTTTTGTAACCGCGAATTCAAAGTTAAAATCAGAACATCAGGGTAATTTGCTGCGAGAAAAAAAAATGAACAAATATTCTAATGCATCACGAATAAATATCCGCTATTTAAATCTAAGCAACGAAAATTCATATAACATATCGATTTACTTAGTAATTGTGATAACATTTTGGCATCAAACTGCACTAGGCAAATACATTTTGTGGTGTTTGTTTTGTTAGAAAATATTGGTTAATAAATTCAAATTTATCCATTGTACTAGAAATACTTTAAATCTGTGTGCTTTTGTTCTACAACCATTACTGTATTAGGAGGAGAATTTTCCAGAAAGATTACAGCCATGGAAGAGAAAAAATAAAAAATGGTCAAATATCCGAATGCTTCAAAAATAAATATCCATTTTTTAAATCTAAGCAACGAAAATTCGTACAATATTTCGATTTACTTAGTAATTGTGATAATATTTTGGTATCAAACAACATTAGGCAAAACCTATTTGTGGTGTTTCTTTTGTTATAAAATAATAATAAACAATAAATTGTCCATAATTTGTCCATTGTATAAGAAATGTTCTATGTCTGTGAGCTTTTGTTTTACGACCATTAATTTACCATTGGTCCAGGATCCTTTTCACAACGTTGAATTCAAAATTAAAATCATAAACATAGGGGTAACTTATTAAAAAATTTGTAGTCTTTCTTTTGTTATAAAATACACATAATTATTTGGTGACTTCAGTTTAGATTAATTTGTAGTACAGTAATATTTAATCAAGAACAAGAAGTGTTCTATTTGTGTGTACTTTTGTACTACGACCACTACTTTATTAGAAGGAAAATTTTGCAAAAATGTTATATCCATGGAAGAGAAAAAATATTTAAAAAGAATTAACAAATATTATAATGCTTCAAAAATAAATATCCGTTATTTAAATCTAAACAAAGAAAATTCATATAGCATTTCGATTTACTTAATAATTTTGTAACATTGTAGTATCAAACATTAGGCATAATCATTTCGTGGTATCGGTTTTGCTATAAAATATTAATTATTAATAAATTCAAATTTGTCCGTTGTACAAAAAATGTTCCATATCTGCGTGTTTTTGTTCTAGGACTATGACATTATTAGAAGGATAATTTTGCACAAAAATATACTATATGTATTCCAATATATATATATACTATTTGTATATACTTCTGTAAATATACTTCTAGTATATTTAAAAATGTTAAGCATCATTGGGCGCGGTCAGTACTTGGGAGGGTGACCACCTAGGAACACTGCGTGCCGTTGGCAAATTTGGGACCTGAATGGCCGAGTGTCTAGCACTCTGGCGCTCGGTGCCACAGGTTTCGGGTTCGAATCCCGGCGGTGCCATGGATGTCTGTAGTGGTTCGGAATCCACTTTAAGCCGTAGGTCCCGGTCATCTATGACTGTAAGAGCGTCACGGAGCAAAAGTCAGGCTTCTACCTACGGGTGCTCCATCACAACAGAAGCTGCTTCCGTCCCCTTCAATCATGTGCACGTATGGGCTCGTGGGCTTGGCCAGCCAAGTGGGATAAGAAACAAACAAAACAACAAACATATTTAAAAATATACTACAAGTATACTATTTGTGTGTGTTTTTGTTCTATAACCGTAATTTATTAGAAGGAGAATTTTACAAAAATATTATATCCATTGAAGAGAGAAAAAATGGACAAATATTCCAATGTTTCAAAAATAAATATCCTTTATTTAAATCTAAACAATGAAACTTCTTATAACATTTTGCTTTATTTAGCTATTGTGATAACATTTTGGTACAAAACAACATTGGACAAAACCAAAGAAAAAGCTGATATTATTGGCTTCAGTATCTCTTTATGTTAGTATGTATTATAGCACCTACTGTATAATATTGATAATGCCTTAAATCAAATATCCATACTGAAGATTTCTCATAAATAGCGTCATGATCGTTTCATTTACATCACCAATTTATCAGTCAATGACCATTATTTATGAAACACAAGTGTGATTAATCAATATTCGTTAATTGCATAGTGCCCTCGATTACGTTGGATAATTCAAGATTATCTCGATTAATAGACAGCATGTCTCCGCTGTATCCAATTTATCCACGTACATTAACATTGGAGTTTGAATCTCTCCAAATACTTCATGGAATATTATCTATTAGGGTATATTGGACTAATATTAAATGGTGTAAAATATATCCAATTAGTTTAAAACATGGGGAATCTAACAGTTACCTTACTATTTCAATGATACTTCTAGTGTCATTCTGCTAATTACCATTTCAATATTCATCCATAGTTGAGCATTGGATTGATTTTATATTGCAAGGTGCAAACTCATTCATTGTTTACACACTTCAAATCAATCTATTATATGTACATCAACGGATAGAAATTATGCAGAAGTATTTTCTAGACAATTTTGTTGACATGTATTTTATTTAAATATTGAATTAGAATACAAATATATAATTCGTATAAAATCACAAAAAGCTATTATTATACATAATTTCTTATATTTATTCACACTTATAAAAATAAACAAGTTTTTTTGACGTCTGATATGTAATAAATTTATTCAATTATTCAGTACAGCAACGTTGAAACGTTGAAAATATATGAAAATCTTAGAAATATTTTAACTGATAAATAAAAGTAAGAAAGATAAATATTCATAGCATCATTTGAATTTCAATCGGCAAATAAATAAATCGGAGTTTTTTTTTGAAATAGTATTTGTATGAAAATATAATGCATTTAATACAATTTTTGCATATTTGATTTACTAAGTGATAAAAAAAGTGTTTTGAGGAAACCCAAGGAGAAATACTAGAAAACGTTTCAAATGTATTAAATTTTTTTTAATTCCTTATAATATGAATAGTTATCAGATTAAAATTTATTTTATTGTTTTTAGTGACATAGCTCGTTAAAATATTGGCGAAATACTGATAAACATCCCTCGCTCTTTAAAGTTTAATTTAAATTTATTTTTAATATTTTCTTTATTTATATTGGCTCTTAAAACAATGTTTTTAAATGAAGTTTTGATATTTTAAGTTCATTTTATTTCATTAACTACAAATATTTAACTAACAAATAAAAGACATTTATATGCAAAATTAAAGAAAAGATTTCTTTGCGTTTTTTTTTAATTTTGTTTCATTAACTACAAATATTTAACTATCAAATAAACGATATTTATATGCAAAATTAAAGAAAAACATTTCTTATTTCTTAAAATAAAAATTTACCCATGATTTGGTTAAAAAATCAACGAATTAATCTAATCTTGCTAATTAATTATATGACGTGTTTTTTATCATATGGTAGCAGCAATAAATCATGCTTGAATCATATCGTAATTAATGCTATTGCTTTTTAGAAGATAAAAATGCGGTTTTTCATATGGACATTTATTTAAACTTGTAAGTATAATAGACAGGCACATCTACTGTTGAATTTCATCGTTAACAACTAACTTAAGATAGATTTTCAGATATAAATTTTTTCCAAATGGAAATAAAATCAATGAATAGTAAAAAGGAAAAATCTCACAAGTAGTGCATCAAAATATTCGATAGCAGAAGAATAAGTTATATCTAAAGAACAGATGTTAAAAATAGCTACTTAACTTCGTTATAAAGTTTTTATGCTACGAATGTTACTTTTACAAAGATCATAACTATTTTATTGCATAACATCAGAATTGAACTGAATTTTTTACTAGAGAATGAATGATAAATTAAACACTATTCGATTTATGGTAATAGTATGTAGATATCCTGTATTGTATTTCTCCTGTTTTACATCGATATTTGTCAAATAAGGGGTTATTATTTTTCTAATAATTTTCTTTGACAAATCTGACCGATTCATAAATTAAAAAAAATAATTTAAAAACTACAACAATTAAAGTGTACCCACAAATAGTATTTTGTTTCTTGTTATTATTATATTTTACACCATTGTAAATTTAGATAATTTTAATTCTGAGATTTGTTACTAAATCGGGTATTTTACTTATAATTCTGTAACAGAAAAAACGCCATATATTTTGCAAAGTGTCTTCTTTTTAACTTAATAATGTTAAAGGACTGTCTTATTGAAATATTCCACATGAATGATTGCCTAAGAATTATATAGAAAATGTCTTTCTTTTTAAATACCTTTATAGTATCAAATTCAATTTTATCAAATTTATGTTTACACAAAATGCATTCTCATTAAAATAAATCCTATTCGAGTCTCACCAGTAATGAGCACAACTAGAATGTAAGAGGACTCATCCTTCAACATATGCATATCCATATCCTATCACATATACAAATCCATATCTATTCTATCACATATTCATATCAAATCACATATTCATATCAAATCACATATTCATATCAAATCACATATTCATATCAAATCACATATTCATATCCCATCACATATACATATCTATATCAACAAAGCATTACATGTATAGACATATCATTACAGCCATACATGTATAGGCATATCATTACAGAAATACGTGTATAGGCACATCATTATAGACATACATATATAGGCATATTATTATACTCATGCATGTATGGGTATATCATTTGTCCAATAATATAATCGTTGCTTTTATCTGAATACAATTTTACTTCATGGAATTTTAATAGATACAATATTTTTTTTTCAATTAAAGGAAACATATTAAATGCTATTTTCAAATTTTTGGTAAGTTTCAATATAAAATTATTGTAACTGATATTTGACAAAAATAAAATAAATTATTTAAATGCATTTTATATGTAAATAAGTTTGCCTTGAAATAATAAATATAAAGGGACTTATGTTTCTTACTAAATATTATAACTTGATTGCTAAGTATCTGATAGACTACTATTAGAAATACTATTTTTGATTCATTTATATTTATTTATTGAATTATTTATTATTAATATTTTTTACAACTATATAAAAACTAAACTTAATATAAAAAGTACTTAAATTTTATTTCAAACATTTTGGGTATTATTAATGAAAAAATATCTTTCTACTAAGTTTTGATGTCAGTTGAAGCTTTACATTCACTTAATATAATGGCTAGTTTCACTGATTGTATCTCCTAGATGATTAGTTCCAGAAGATTAACAACATCATCATTTTGCAGCCTTAATCTCATACCTGACTTCTAGTATTCACGATAGGATTTGACATTGTGCCATAAGAAATTCAAACAATTGTTGCTCTCTCACATCATTTAGGCTGACATTGACGCAAGCACTACTATATTTATTATAATTCTCATTTAAATCATAGTGTAATAGCATTGCCATCTAAAATTGCATTCTACCTACGTCAACCACAACAGAGATGTAGAGGAATATAGAATAATATAGAAAATGAAATCGGTTATATGTGAAATTAGCACCCAAAACAGATATTAATATTAAATTAATTATATTTATTATACACATATGTAGTCCGTAAAATATATGATAAAAATTGAGGAGAGTTCGTTTATAGATAAATTTAAATATATATACTAAATTATAAAACCAATATAAATTATTTTATTTTATTTAATTTTTTATTAAAGTTAAAATTCAACATTTAATTATAATGTATGATTTCATTATAGTACATGATGCATATTATATAATAGTTATATTAATATAAAATCTAAATTTCTATAATACTAAACGTCTAAAATATCAATATATAAAGGAGCAATCTTAATTTAATTGTTTGAATAAATAAAATTGAATAACTAGTTGTTTTCGTTTTTGAACCTTATTTACTTTTAATATGGAATGACTAATTATCACATATTAAGTCCATTTTAAAACTACTAGCTTGTCTACTTTGTATAAACAAACTATTTTAAGCAAATCTCTAAAATGATTAGTGAATCATGATGTTATCTAATGTATTTATCTAATTGAAAAAAAATGCAATCTATTTGAATGAAATAAAACTAATCTAAGGATTTGAAAGATAACGCCTATTATGTTGTGTCTTTGATTTACAAAATTTGCAATTAGTTATGATATAGAGTTCCATGTATATTAAACGAAAATGAAATAATTGTATATGAAAACAACATTTATTTCTCTTAAATTAGAATTATATTGTATGCAAAATTAGTTCAGTGTATGATTCTCTTTTCTTTCTATTTATTTTTTATGTATTTTATACAGAATTGTCGATAATTTGATAAATCTTATTGAGATTTTTTATCGTAAAATCTTTGAACTTTTATCATTTTTTATTGTAATATATTGAATTTATGTCGTGCAATCCTTGTTTGAAATACCCTTTTT
Source organism: Caerostris darwini (assembly GCA_021605075.1). Lineage (NCBI taxonomy): Eukaryota > Metazoa > Arthropoda > Arachnida > Araneae > Araneidae > Caerostris > Caerostris darwini. Next base: position 41,435 of record BPLQ01009469.1, read on the forward strand.
TGAAATTACCCAGAAAACCTTTTTTATAGGATGGGGATTAGTTTAGTACCACGTACTTCCATTACAGCTATATGATTTTTTTTCAGATAAACCTTGGTGTGCCACATGTTTCATAATGTATGTATGATACGAATAGTCTAATGACAGTAAGCCAGTACAATAGGTGCAGTTCTATATAATCTACTTTGTCTGTACAGAGTTTATTTAATCTATATTGAAATTATAATTATATTTACCATAATTATGTTCCATTTCTGGATCATAACAAGATTAAATTGAGAAAATCTATCATTTAGAGGGTACACATCCTGCACTCAGTAAATTCAGTTCAATATTTGAAAATATATATGCTATATGCAGTTTCAACTATTTTTGCGATTGGTCTAAAGTTACAGTCCATTACAGAAAAAAACAGTTTTGAAACATCGTCTTAAGAGTTTAATAAAAGTAAGTTATCGATACTCATGCATGAAAAATCACTTCAAAGCTACATTTACAGCTTTAATTTGATGTGTAACTTTTATTTTTAGTAAAAATAAAGCATAAGTGGATTCAGTAACTAACTATCAATTTCACCAACCTTAATTTTGCTTTTGTATCATAAAAGGAATTTTATGTGACAAAATGACTATTCTACAATTTCGACTAATTACTAAAATATTGTTGGAAAAATTAAGCACTTCTTCATTGTGGCAGGAATTAAAAGTTTGTATAAGTTATTCACGAATCATCTACATTGTCTTTTTCATAGAGTATTAATATAAACATCAATTTAAGAATCTTGAATTTGTGAATTTGATATATATATGGATAGTTCATACTTTTCGGAAAAAAGCGGGATCTCTATTAGTAGGCTTTCTCAACCTGGCATCCCTTTCTTTATTTTTAATATACAACCCTTTTTAAGTCGCTGAAGGAAACTCATGCTTTACCATTCGACATCTAATTCATAAATAATCGAAAATTACTTGTAATTTACGGAAATAGGGTCATTTAGAGTAATTGCTGTTTTATCACTTGCTTCCTTGGAATGATGTTGATATTCATAATTGTTTTATTAAAGAAAGTTAAATTATTATATTTTAATTCAAATTTCAATATACATAGGACTTTAATTCAAACTTTAAAAAAAAAATAGAAAACGTCTAGTTATACTATTGAATATAATGACAATTGAAAACACTCTGCCAATTAAAAAAAATTTTTTTAAAAAAAAAATATTAATAATAATTAAAAAATAAAAAATAAAAAATAATAAAATAATTTTTTTTTATAATGTAAAACAAAACAGTACTTATATGCCAATTAATTTGCATCTTATTATATATTGTGCACATTTATAATTAAAGAAAAGCAGCTATTCAAGTACAATTAAGAAAACGCTGGAATTTTTTTCTTTAGAACACATGCCATAATCTATTGTGTTGGCAAGAAAGTAATTTTGTTTTTCACCATTTAAGTATCTAATAAAAACCGAAACTAAAATCTTTCTTGCCAACCCGATAGTAATAAAAACTAATTGTTTATTGTAAAAGATTTCAAAATAGGTAGGGGTCTTCAAAAATAAGACCCTTTAAACATATTATAACCCTTGCTACATTTTCCTTTTCAATGTAATTTAAGTATTTTAAAAAAGCAGTTTTTCAACAGCAGCAAATTTCAGCAGAAATTAATTTTAATATGTTTATTAATATTAAAAATATCAAAAAATAAGGAAATTTCGCCAGGTTCTGTGTGTGGTTAATAACTAGAAGTTTAAAATGAACGACAGAAGATGACCTTTTGTTTTTATCTCATATTGATAGTTATCCATATTTCAACTGATGAATAGTAAATTTTTATTCATTTTATGTTAAAAATGAAACATTACTTTATTAACTGGAAATATACTTGGTTTGGCTTTTGGATGAATTCTCCAAATGACTTAATTGGAAGATTAAATGACCTAATTAACAATATCAAATATAAAAGTTGACGATACAATTATGCAGAAATAAAATCTTTTCATTTAATAAATTATGGTTTTTATGTGAAAAAATAAATACTTCGAAGCCCCATTCTTGCTTAAAAAATGTATTATATGTTACTAATATAAATAATATAATTTTTTAATTTGTCTTAACAATTTATGGAAATATATCTCGCCCCTGTTTAAAATATTGTAAGTCATATTAACAATACTATTCAATCATTAAAAAAAATTGAAGCCGTATCGATTTATATTTTCATAAATAAATCATATATGAAAAAACTTTTAATTTTTTCTGAAATATGTCACATGTTTTAAAGTAATACAAGTAGTAAAATATTTTACAGATTTCTATCTTACATGAATGACAAATCTTACACGTAACAGTATTTTTTGGTGGTATTGCAGTGGATATTTCTCTAAGGGATTGTTGAATGGGAAAAACATCTGCAGCATCAATCACAGACAGCTTTCTTTTGTGGTTATGCTTACTTTCTTGTCCGACTTTTTTCACTTTTATTTTCAGTTATTCTACTACGAAAATCAAGAGCAGTACCGTCTGTTGGGCTAAGGATCATTTTTGTAACCGCGAATTAAAAACTAAAATCAGAAACATCAGGATAACTTATTGATGAGAAAAAAAAAACCCGGACAAATATTCTAATACCTCAATAAATAAATATCCGTTATTTTTCAATCTAGTTCTATTTTTCAATCTCCGTTATTTTTCAATCTATTTTTCAAGATAGTTCATATAACATTTCGATTTGCTTAGTAATTGTGATAACAGTTTGGCATCAAACAACACTAGGCAAAACCATTTTGTGGTGGTTGTTCTGTTATAAAATAATAATTCATAATAAATTCAAATTTATCTGTTGTACAAGAAATGTTTTATATCTGTGTGCTTTTATTCTATGACCATTACTTTATTAGAAGCAGAATTTTGCAAAAATTTTACACCATTGAAGAGAAAAAAAATGGACAAAATGGGCAATGGACAATTCTATTGCTTCAAAAATAAATCTCCTTTATTTAAATCTAAACAATGATAATTCATATAACATTTCGATTTATTTAGTCGTCATCTTTCGACATTTTACAATGACTTACAAACATAAAAATTGGGTTCTAGAAACCTTTCAAAATCTAATTAAAACTTAAGAAAGTTTAGTGTTCGTTAAAATATAATTAATATTATGAATACTTAATAGTATAGTTTTATTTATAGATTTAATAAATTTAGATATTTTTTTTTTGTTAAATAATTATATATTTTCTGAAACCCTCTAAGAATAATCCTTCAAATAATAGCATATTTTATAGAAAAAATAACATCCATTAAATGAAAAATATCTTTATGATATTGCAGAAAAATATTTTTAGATAAAAAAACTACTAAATTATGTAAACAATATACATTAGTAATATATCTGAAATTCTTTTGTTAGTATCTATAAATACCATTTTCACTTTATTTATTTTCCTGCGGGGTTATGATGAATGCTTTGCAATTTCTGAAATTTTTTAACTAATTGAGTTTTTAACTAATCGATATTGGTGAAACATTCTGTTAAGTTCCTAGAATATTCCATCTCATATCTATTGAAGAGAAGTTCTGCATGAAGACCTGAAATATGCAGCAAGAAATTAATTAGATTAATGTTTAATGTAACAAAATCTGATTAATGTAACAAACATTAACATTTTTAACATTAATCTTTAATGTAAAAAATGTTTAATGTAACAAAATCTAATTAATGAGAAATTAATTAGATTTTGAAAATTAATTAGATTTTGAAAGGTTTTTAGAACCCAATTTTTATGCTTGTGATTCATTGTAAAATGTCGAAAGATGAAAAATTAAAACTAATGTTTCTATTTATACATTGATGTGGTAAATTTAATGATTGGTAAATCCAATGTTTAGTAAATTTAAGCAAAAAAAAACTTATTGTAAGTTCTGATCAAGTTAATTAATTTTTGCAGTTTTTGTTATTTTTTAAAATGGTTATTTTTACCAACAAATTGAGTAAATAAAAAACAATGCAAGGAAACACTGAATGTCTGGTATGTAAATGAGTGTATTTGAAAACGTGGGAAGTTCTTTTAGCCCCAAGTTAAAAATCTTACTAGATATTCGTTTGATTATGAATGCTTATAAATATAATTCTCAAAGCCACGAGAAATCTTTAATATTTTTGAACTAAAAAGCAAGAAATTCGGTATTTCATATCAAAAATCCGAATTCACTGAATGCGGGTTTTGACGCTTAAAAAAATGATGCATGGTGAAATGCAACCAGATATCAAACATTTTCGACTTTGCACTAGAAATCAATCTGTTATTCAAAATATTTTGGAAAAGAAAAACTTATGGAAATTCTAAAGAACGTTATTCAAAATTCAGGAAAGTTTTTGGTTTCCACTATTGAATATTGGAAGCAAAATGTTGCAGAATACTTATTATGCTAGTTATTACTTCATACTTATTGATTATTATTTCAGGATTATTGTTATTACAAATTGATAAAGACATATTCTTAATGATTTGATAAAATTATTATAGAAGTAGATTCATTTTAAAATTTAAACAAGTTGTTCACGTAATACAATTGAATATAGCATGCAGTGAAACTAAAGAATTTTTTATTGTGATTCCTGAGGGCATTATTATGTGTATTGTAAACGTGCTTCCATGGACACATGCAGAGAGACAGAGAAAAGTACGATATAATTAATGAATTTATATCGGCTTTTGAGTATATGCTTTAACATTAAATCGGCTTTGCAAAACTAGATATGAAAATAAGGTACTTGTTAAACAATACCTAGTTTTAGATTCTGTAAAATAATTTCTACTTCTGTTAATGTAAAAAAAAAATATTAAAGTATATGTTGATAATTCGGAATGTATACGTGTGAGATGTCTTGATGTTTAATATCAGGAAGGACATTGCATCCTTATGTTAATATTTTTTCTTTCTAATGCAGCTGGCAAACACTTAGACAGCTTGGTCTTAGATGCCTTAAGGCAAGCGCTGCACAGACGTTACTCACTTTGCATTACACAGGGGGCGCGTGTAACTTGAAGATAAGCCACGGACGCGGAGTAACAATGCCCCCGCAACGCTATACGATCCTATTAGAGCGGGACCTACGGTTTAAAGTGGATTCCGAACCACTGCAAACATCCATGGCACCGCCGGGACTCGAACCCTAAACCTGTGGTACTGAGCGCCAGAGCGCTAGCCACTCGATCATTCAGGCCCTTTATATATAAATGTATAGCACAACAATAAACACGGATATAATTTTTGAATTAAATATTTTTGTTTATAAATCCATATCTACAATCAAAATTTTACCATACCCCTCCTACAATACTATTAGGCCCCTCCTTATGTTAATATAGAAGCTACGATTTTAACATTTATATGTTCTATACTTTTTTGTCATACTTTTTCTCATAATATTATTCAGTAACTTTTCACACTGTGAATTGAAATGATAACACATTTTTGTCTATTGCTGACTATCTTCAAGATACCTTTGAATATGTTATTACTGCTGACAGTTTTATGATGAGCAGCACTGTTTTCCTAATTTTATTTTTAGGAGTACTTAAGGTAGAATGGTGACAACTGTATTTGTATGTCAAATACGGAGAACTAATGGCAATTAGAACAAGCAGTTAAATCTCTCTGTAGTTCGCTAATTTTTAAATCACATGTTATAGCGCACGATAATAGGGAGAATCGAACCCAATCCAACCGCACTCTGATTTCGAGCTCTAACATCGGGTCTCCAATAAGACTACTTTTATAAAAATCATTTCAGAACTATATTAAATGTAATCATTATGCTCCATTTTCAAATAGAAGTTCCCAATAAATAGCAAATAAAGATTCAATACAGATTAAACGAAATAATTGATTATTTGTAAGAACGAGTTAAACTAAGAAATTGATGATATAATTAAGAATCGTAATCTAGACAACTGCAGACTGGCTGCTGCATGGAGGGGCTCAATTGAAATTTCACCTTTCAAATGCTCCAAGAATTTTCTAACTTTGATTTCTCCTTCAAGAGATTCACTTCACACACAATGATCTTTTGAATTGTCTCGCCAACACGGTGGATAATAAAACAAGGTTGATTGAGCAAACTGAGAAATAATATTCATTCCTGAATGCAATAAGGGAATATGAAGTGAACTGGAAACAATTGAGCCGATTTGATGCAATCATTGCTTTAATTACTATTATGGACAGAATAATGTGAGAAGCGATTCTATTTGTAAGGAATTGAAGAATAAAGGAGTCTTATTCAATACAAATAATACGAATACGAGTCTTATTTATTACAATATACTGTTGGAAATAAGATTGTTTGTTCATATTTTTGTTTAGTATTTAATGTAAGAACTATATAAGGAAAATATTTCAGTTAAAAGCAATTTATTTTCTGAAATAATAAGTTCATTATTTTTCTAATTAGAGCAAAATATCATCTAAACGTTTCCAAAATTTAGAATATTCAAGAATATTTATTTGCAATTTTAAAAATATAATATATAAATTGGTTATTTTATGAATGATCGTATTTTTTATAAGGATGTGGCAAGATTACAGACTCCATAGTTGTTCAGAGAATTCGTTATAGTTAACCATTAATTTAATATATAGTAGACTATTAACCATTTTATAAGTAAAAAAAAATTTTTTTGTTGGTTAAATTAATTAAATTATAATTAATTTTAGAATATAATTACCTTATATCAGAAAATAAAGCAGGAAAATTCACTATTCAATACGATTAATTAATTTAGAATTTCAATTTAGTTTATAAAAATTATTAATTTTGTTACTTTTTCAACTATAAAAATTTCTATTTTTAAATGTCTGCAAGTAATAATAGCATAAATACAAATATGGCGAGAAGGGAGGTAGTGATATTAAGAAATACCAAGAAATTACAAAGAAAATTTTAACAGCACATTATTATTTTAATCTTATTCTATTTCAAACGTAGACATTAAAAATATATAATTGCAAATAATTTTCAACGCGTAGTTTTAATTGGATAAATACTTCAGAAAATTTCTTATAGTTAACCGTTAATTTAATATAGACGCATTTAATTATTTTATAGTTAAAATAAAAAAAAAATGTCTCTTTAAAAGAATTATCAAATTATAATGAAATCTATGTTTTATATTATATTTACCATATTTGAGAAAATAAAGCATCTAAATTCACTATTCAAACCAATTCAATTAATTTAGAATTCCAATTCAATTTGATTGCAAACATAAAAATTATTTTTGATACTTTTTCAATTATAAAAATAATATTCAACATTATGTTCTTTAAAAAAAATTTTTGTACGTGATTAGAAAATGCGTTTTTAGTTGTAACACATTTTCCACTGGCAGATAACTTCAGGGCCACTTCTTAGATTGACGAATAATATCTGATTGATAAGGACACATTTCTTCTCTGACATATTTAATAGAACTTTTACAGTTGTTTTTTGCACAAGATAGAATACGTCTATTCTTTGTTCATTTAATGAATGATTTTTTAAAAGTTCCATTGGAAATTATTGTAATAATTACATTGAGTCATATTCTTACCATGTAGAATATCCATAAGAGCTCTGTAAATGGTATTGTCACCAGGTTACTGTGACATAAAACTGACAAATTGTGTTTGCAAGTTTTGGAGGAAGTATTTATTTTAAATTTGTTTCCATCGTTCTCAAAATAAAATTCTTCACTATATTCCTTATTTCTGAAATTTGTATTTTAAATATACTTATTGTTCTTGTTCTGTTTGATGTTCAAATTCAGAAATTCCATTAATTTCAAAATACTTTGTACTTTTACTTCATTTGTTGTTCTTTTTGTTTTTTTTCTTCATATGCTGTTTTCTCTTCCTAGTTGGCCTTCCAAGAAGGTACAGAAACTATCACCAATGAACTTCAAAAGTCTAAAACTAATATAGATGAGCTTTAATCTATAAAATTGATAATGTTTGTGTATTTTAAAATATTTTTCATTTAAAACAAACAAATAGGTTAATTTAAATCTTGTATTTGTAACATTGTATTAATTATATGCTCTAAAGTATAACAAATTTACTTTTCGATTTGCTAACAGCAATTGAACTTAACGATTTTGCAATATTTACAAATTAAAACTAAGTATAAAATTATTTTTGCATTAAAAGAATTTTAAATTCTGTGTAAAATTCTACAAGTCTATCAAAATATAAGTGGTATGTAAGACTTCTTAGAAGTAGATGATTTCTCAGAATCAATCAAGGCTTATCCTGTTAACTTTACTTTATTTTTCTACTACAGCAATAACTTTTTAGCAGAGTCGTTACAAATTTTATTACTTTCAATATTAACTTGCTTTGAGTGGAAAGCAATAAAAGTAATTAGAAGACTTTAAACGAAACATTCTAATCAGAATTTGTTGCGTAAAATTGTACACAACTGTTTTAATTGGTAGATTTCAGGTCTTTATTATTTTTTTTTAATGTAATCAGATTTTTCTAAGGATACTGAAAATTGATCAATAAAGATTACAAAAATAGTTTTACTGCAGTTTAATTACAGTTATTATTATTATTTTTTAATTTTCAGTTGTGTTTGAAATTTTATTTATTGTTTTTTTCTATCTAATCTTATCAGTTAAAGCAACTCAAAATGTAAAACCCAAAGGCAGAACATATATATATACATAAAATAGGATCGAATATTACTGATTTTTTTCAAATGTGAATTTCTTAAATCATGTTTTAAGTATTGTGATGATAAAGTTAGTTTTTGATTTTAGCTTCAGTAGCAATCATGTTTTGTGTCTTGAAATAATTTGTTTTCTCTGTGAAATACCACTTCACTTTAAAAATAAAGTTGGAGAAAACTTGAAAACACTTGAAACTTGAAACCTCTTTTAAAATAAACTTGGAGAGATATATTTTAAAAGGGTTTTCCCCGCTGTTTTATTTAGACATCACTTCATAAACTTCAGCACTCCAACTTAAATCCGTCCAGGAGAATTTAACATGTTATTAAAGAAATCTTCCAAAATTCTGAGAGTTTCTAATCAATTCTTTTGTGTAGAAAATACCTTGAAAAAATATTTAGTATGGAAAAGTGCGTGAATTTCATTAAAAAATGCTGAAAAATTTCTGTCGTATGACATCATTGTATTAAGGTTATTTTCAGTGTAACGTGAAACATTTAGGCTTTTGAGATTCTCTCTAAAATTTTTTATATAAATGTACCACATTTTACATATCAGCTCAAAATACTTTTTTGGTCTTTACAAATATAACCTATACTTTTGCTGTGATTCGTGGATATACAAAAATTGTAAATAAAAAAAAATAAAAAAATGAAAAATTAGGATCTATATAAAAAGATTGATTTTACCCGATGGAAGAAAATATTTAATTTCAATGCTAAGAATATATAAGACGTAGAAGTTCTGATAAAACACTTATGATATTGTAAGGTATTCAATTTTAAAAAAAAGTAAAATTTTATCATAATATTGTTTTTTTAAATGTTATTGCTAAAATATTAAAAATACGCTTTCTAAAATGACGTTGTTTATCCTACAACTGGTTAAAAATAAATAATAAGAGTTTTAATGGAAGCTCCCAAAATAACATTCAGGTTATTAAAGTATTCACAAATTAATGTATGCGAATTCTATGAAATGTTTAAAATTGAATACAAAAATGCATTAAAGTATTAAAAGATTCACATAACGATTTATTCCTGAAAAGGGATTGGTTGACTTAAGACCATTTTATTTGAAGAAGGTCTTGCCTTTTAAGAGTTATTCATACTCTAAATATGTCAATTTATGTAATTTTAATAAAATTACCAGTAATGGGTTTATATTTTTTACAGGAACCTGAGTACATTAACTGATTTGAAAAGACATGACAACACAAAATTGGCAATTTCATTTTAAAAGTTTCATTAAAATTAATTCTGCCAAGAATGAGAATGTAGAAGGTGATAGTTTTTAAGTTAATATCATTTACCCAACTTTAAATAAGTTTTATGAGAAATTGTGCAATTGTGAAAATATATAAAATGATCTAACATTTTATATTTATTTCATATTATAGATACTTGGAAGAATTTATATAAGAATTATCTCAATTCCTTTAAAAATATTTGTTGAAATATAACCCATTTGATATGTTTGTTTATATATATTATTGTTTTGAAATGCTGTGCACTTGACCTAAGATCATTAGCTAGTGATACGATTAAAATGTAGGAAATTCAACCACTGTTTACTTGCAGAGTTGATGAGGAGTTAATGAGTTACCATTAGATGTTTGCTGTACTGCAACCACATTAAGACGACAATTAGTCATGGACGAGTGAATCTAGAGGGTCCACAACAAAACCTCAAATTTAGCGATAACTCTTTTTGATCTACAGGTTTCGCATCTATCCCGAGGGTAAATACTAGGGATAGGGCTGGGCTTCATGGTTTAGAATCAATATTCCTTTGTCTAAAATTCCAATATTCTGTCCACCCAGTCTTGGCCTTCTCCAATCTTTTATTTTACATATTTTGATTAAATATTGACTTATAGAAGTTAAGTATAACTTCTTTTGGGATATAATTTACATAGAATAAAATTTAAAAAAAAAAAACTTAAATTTGAAGGAATTTTTCGTTATTCCATTAGTTAAAGCATTTTTCATTATTTTGACATAGAACATTTCATCATTTTACAAAACGTAGAAATAAGAAAAATTTTAAGCCTTCAGCAACATCAGCTCGACATTTCAATCCCATTGTTCATATTAACAAATTTGGTAAAAGACTTTTCTAAATATTAACAATAATATTCTCATTGCCAAGTTTATGATCCATAAATATTTATGAAACTCATAAAATTCAAAAGTATAATTTCCATAACTGCATTTGCATTAATTTTTTTTAATAATATAATTCTTTTTTTAATGATAATTCTTTAAAAAAAAATGTTCTTTGTTCCAATACAGCTGGCAAACACTTAGACAATTGTCTTTGATGTCTTAAGACAAACGCTGCACCGACGTTATTCACTTAGCCGCTACCCAGGAGTTAGAATTTATATCAGATGCAAGCAATCAGCAATCTTCTGTTTAATACCGCTAATCACAGTATGTACATAATCTTCATTAAAAGAGGGAAGAGAAGAATCCATTCTTATAACTGCGTATAATATTTTTTTCTGAACGAGGAAATATTTTTACAATGTTAATTATAATTAATAACTTTTTAACACATATTTTTTATTCGGGAAAAGCAATTAATGTTTTAATAAATTATCCTTAAATTAATCTTACCAACTTTTCCAGTAACATAAACGAGTATTGATTAAAACTTTATATAAAATCAGCTGTTTTAAAAATGCGTTCTTTTTAACAAACTTGCTTAAGCGCATATTGCTCCATGGGAGCCAAATTAGTCGATAACTTTGGTCTCTCTGCTCGAAATGAAGTCATAGTTTTCCGTGCGAAACCTTTTAATGCTACTCAGACATGACACTCACTACGACAACTCAGTAAAAGTCATTATTTTCAAGTGAGTAATCTCGACGAAGTTTCTCTAGTCGAGCAACTATTTCTGCTGGTATAAAATTATATAACATAGCAGCCATTTAAACTATGTTATTTATGTACTTTTTCTCTTTTTAATAGCGGGAAATAATTTCTTGTTCTTTTACATGTGGAACAATATAGATCATATGTCATTTTTTTTATTCGAAATAAGTGAAAATATTTTAATTCAGGAAGATATTTAACATTATTGAAAAGGCTATATATAGTTATATTTTAAAAGTGCCCGGCATGTGGCTCAGTGGCAACATGCACTGCAGATGAGTATTAAGACTAAGGTTCAATCCACTGGCTGCTTTGTTGCAGACACTGTTACGAAAACACTAGGAAACTCAATCGTATTTGTAATGTTCAACATCTTGTCTCGTCAGACTGTCAACCTGGTGGGAGTTTTCCGGGATTTCTCCCATAGGCTATAAAAATACGGGGTAATTCCCCCTAAAACTCCTTCCTGAAGGCACTGCCCTTCTTCTTCATCGACACGCAAACAAGTCATACTTCTACCTACGAGTGCTCCACCACAACTGAAGCTGCCATCCTTCCCTGAAAATATACGAGTTCACGCTGCCGAGAAAGTGAGCTAGGAAACAACAATAAAACAGGACTTAATCGTTGATGTATATATTAATACAAACTTAAAGAAATGTTTGTATGCCCATTAACATTTAAAAAAATACTTTTTAAAAAAAAAATTACAGTATATTTCACCAATTTAACGAAATGTGGGTAGTTCTTAGGGAATATATATCGTTCCAGATGTCTATTTTTGTAATATAATAAAAGTAAGAAAACATCCAAAGGAGAAATTCAACAACAACTACTTCTAACTGCTGCACCAAACCACATCATTGTGCCTAGCGCTGAGATGCCCTTCTACAACTTGGGAAGGATGTGAATGACATTGTGTCGTCACTTGATGAAGAAGAAAGAGAAAAAAAAAGAAAGAAGAAAATGTTAGAAAAAGGAAAAATAAGTTGAAGAGAGGGGATGAAGGCGCAACAATTGAACAAACCGGAGGGGAAAAAAAAAATAGGAAGAGTGCACGAGACTGAAGGGTGAAGGAAATTTTGCACAAAATTCACTACTGACCTTTTAGTGACAGAAAAGTTAAGATATTACAAAAAACCAAATAGAAATAAATAACAGAACGAACCTTAGTAAGTATTAAATAATCCGAAAACAATACAAATAAAACTGATATGCCAGAATACACGGGAAAATAATATTCTCAGTAAACAAAGTATGGAAAAACATTAAAACATAAATTATTTTAAAAATAAATTTGCATTTACAAAAGAGTGTATATAATTAATACTTAAAAAGGAAAAGAGTAAAAGCTGTTACATTGATCAAAGAGACAATTTGACATTTAATCTTCGATAATTTAAACTTGGTTTTTATAAATCAAATGTATCATACTTCGTATCCTTCGAAACTCTTCGCATTTTAAAATTCTCATCTTCCATAGATTATTATTGGCTTCGGACGGTTTCTTCATATGTCATGATACTGTTAAAGGCCTGCAGCCAGAATAGTGGAGGAGAGGATTATCTTCATCTCCACAGGAACAAAAGCAATAGTTTCTCAAATTGAATCTTTGCAAGGAAAAAGAAAATGGACCCTGCCTTGTTAGAAATAAGATTTCATCTAGATTGATTTTTTTTCTTTTGACAAAAACTGACATTGAACTCGTAAGCTCTTTACTTGAAATAACCAACATAAAAGTTTGAATTACCCCCTCCTGATAAAAAAAATATAAAAAAAAATAACTCTGAGTTTAATTTATTTCTTAAACTAAGTTATATTAAAAATAAATAACACAGCGTAGCTTATAAAACCAAACTAAATTTTTGTAATCAATCTAAATAAACTTAAATGTTTTTATTTAGATTGAGTACAAAAATATATTAGTAGATAATATTAATAATCATTATAAATGACAATAGGCGTACATTAGGAAGTATATTTGCTGTTTTAAGAAACATTAAACTTCTTCAGAATTAAAATGTTAAAAAATGCTTTATAGAGGCTGCTACTTAATAAAGTAGTAGTGAAAAAAAAATTTTAATTTTAAAATAACATTATAAATAAACGTTATTTGCGTGGTTAATAATGTGCAAATATCAACTTCTTTAAAATATTCAGTAATTAAATATTCAGTAATTAAAAACTAATCCTCATAAAAACACAATATATTATCTACCAATATTTATAAGATTTATCAATACAAATTTACTTGCAACAAAAAGTTAGCCATGTTTAGTTTAACCGAAACTGATCAAACGAAATAATTTTAACAGTACATTTTTAAAAACATTTTGTAATTTCAATAAATCATAAAAGGATATAGGTTCACTTCTTAATTGATGTACATTCTTTAAAATTTTAACATGGCATTAAATCAAATTTATGTTATATAGTAATTTCAGCAATTTTAGCAAATTCTTAATATGTTATTATAATTTTTTGATAAATATCGCTGTTGTTCAAAATAATATCATTAAATTGTCATTACCATCAAGATTTCATTCATTAATTCATTAATAGATTTTCATTCATTAATTAATTACATTCACAGATCACATTCATTAACTCATTAATTCTTCATAGATTTCTATTTTTTTATGAACATATAATTCTGTTTACTAACATTCTGCCATTGCCCTATCTTCATCATTTTATCCCCAAACATATATGTTATGTTTTGTAATAAAATATCTTGTTTTATGTTTTTTAAAGAAAATAACGGACCTAAATTTATTGTTTTCATCAAAGTTTCATTTAATAGTTATACTACAAAGAAAATTGTTCAGAAATATTATATATTGGAGCAATTGAAACAATAATATAAGACATAAAATTCAGTTTTTCATGAAGAATTAACAATGAAAAAGGGCATATGTAAGAAAACTGTGATTACTGAAATCCATGCAATTTAATTAATTTTTCCAACTGAATTATACCAAGTCAATATAAAGTGTAATATCAACAATAAACGAATAATATTTTAAGATACTTTTTATTATGCAACATTGCAACTTTTTTAAACATATTAGTGAGTATCTACGATGCATTCCAATAATGAACCACAATTATAAACTCAAACCTGATGGATCCTCCTTTCAACGACTAGTTGATCCTTACGTTAGACTTTGGACGTTGAACGGTTTTTTTTCGCCCGTTAGACTTTGGAACCGATAAAGGGAGAAAGCAGAAAGAGAAAAGGGTGTGTGAAGTGTGGAGTGAAGATTTCCAGGTAGTAATTCCTGATAGTTTTTCCTTTCAAGGACTAGTGGACCTTAACGTTAGACTTTGGACATTGCTCCCTTTTTTATTCATTAGACTTTGGAACCGATAATGGGAAAGAAAAAAAGGAGTGTGATGTGTGAAGTGAAGAGTTCTAGACAGTATGGAGGGTACAAAAACGAACTGCTTTTAAGATGGTTGTATAAATATGTGTTATACATTTGTGTGTTGTGTATGTGTTGCAGTTGTGCAGTGCTGTCTTAGAAAATTTAAATAAATATGACAACTAAACATCGCGTCATTATTTTGAAAAATAATTTAATTCCTATCTTGAACAACATTGAATGAAGGTCGCACACCATATATAGCCTTAACTTTTTCTTACTGTTCGGAAAACTAGCCAGTTTCCATTAAGGTTGATTAACTACTTTGTGAATAACAAATAAGGAAATGATTACTGTTTCACATAGCGAATAAATTTTTGTCAGGCAGAGGTGATGGAATGGTAATTAGTTTGGAATACAGGGCAGCTTTCCTGGCAGTCATGGTTTGGCTATAGTTTGAATAAAGATCGGATTCTAATAGAAATAGAGAAGTGACAGATATGTAAAGTTATTTAAGATAATTATTAAATAATATTGTTTCAAAATTTATAGATTTTTTAAAATTATATTTAAATATTAATTCTGATTTTGAATTTTTTCACTAAATTGATTTCAAAATCGGTATAGATCTATACAATACAATAATAAATGTTACTCTGATGACAGTTTTAAATTGCTATTATTTACTAAAGGTTTGTTAAAAGTATTTATCTTTACTTTGCCCTAAAAGAATTAACTAAAATAAATGCATTTAAAAAACACTAAATATTTAAAGAATTATTTGGATATTAAAAGTTTTAAGAATTATTTTAAGAATTAATTAAAGATATTGAAAGGTTTATCGGACAGGCATAGACAATTTTGAAATACACTGAAGTGACAAAAGTCATGGGATAGCAATATGCAAATTTTCAGATGGCAGTAGCATCGCGTAGAACAGGTATAAATGCGCAGTGCTTTCGCAGAGCTTTCATTTCTGTTCAAGTTATTCGTGTGAAGAGGTTTTGACGTGATGATGACCGCACGACGGGAATTAACAGACTTTGAACGCGGAATGTTAGTTGGAGCTAGACGCATGGGAACGCATGGAGACGCATTTCGGAAATCGTTAGGGAATTCAACATTCCCAGATCCACTGTGTCAAGAGTGTGCCGAGAGTATGAAATTTCAGGTATAACATCCCACTATGGACAGCGCAGTGGTCGACCGCCTGCACTTAACGACCGAGACTGGCGACGTCTGCAAAGAGTCGTAAATTCTAACAGACAAGCAACACTGCGTCAAATAACCACAGAAATCAATGTGGCAAGTACAAGGGATTGTCTGTTAGAACTGTGCGGAGAAATTTGGCTTTCTTGGGCTATTCCAGCAGAAGACCGACTCGAGTGCCTTTACTGACAGAACGACATCGCTTGCAGCGACTCTCGTGGGCACGTGAGCATATCGGTTGGTCCCTAGATGAATGGAAAACCGTGGCCAGGTCCGATTAGTCACGATTTCATTTGGTAAGAGCTGATGGTAGGGTTCGAGTATGGCGCAGACCCCACGAAGCCATGGACCCAAACTGTCGGCAAGGCACTGTTCAAGCTGGTGGTGGCTCCGTAATGATGTGGGCTGTTTTATCATGGCATGGACTTGATCCTCTGGGGCGACTGGACCGAACATTGACTGGAAATGCTTATGTTCAGCTACTTGGAGATCACTTGCAGCCATTCATGGACTTCATGTACCCAAACAACGATGGGATTTTTATGGATGACAATGCGCCATGTCACCGGGCCACAACTGTTCGCGATTGGTTTGAAGAACATTCTGGACAATTCCAACGAATGATCTGGCCACCTAAATCGCCCGACATGAATCCCATCGAGCATTTATGGGACATCATTGAGAGGTCTGTTCGTGCCCAAAATCCTGCACCATCAACGCTTTCACAATTATGGACGTCTATCGAGACAGCATGGCTCAATATTCCTGCAGAAGATTTCCAACGACTTGTTGAGTCCATGCCACGTCGAGTTGCTGCACTTCGCCGGGTGAAAGGAGGGCCGAGACGATATTAAGAGGTATCCCATGACTTTTGTCACTTCAGTGTATATTATTTAAGCTATATATGCAGATGGGAGATCAAGATCCATTATATAAAATAACAAATTCTTACGCATACTATTAAATGATTTTTTTCTAATAAACTCAGCTAACAGTTAATATCTGCATTAGTCTGTCTAATAATTTAGATATATATTGATGCATTTAATGCAATATGAATATTCCTTCAAATTAATATTAAGAAGCTTTCTCAAGCAAACAAATTGCTTATGTCACACGGAGGTGATAGAGTATTGATAATTTTATAATACAATACAGGTTTCCAGTTGCAAATGCCAACCGTAATCATGCAAAATCGACAAACAATTTAAATGTGTTCCAAACTAAAGTTAGAATCTCAAAACATAATTCTGTTTGTAAATGGGTTACTTTTTTATAGATACCAAATTAATTTTAATTCCTAAGTAGTCTATTTCAAATTCTATGTTGCCTTAATAACAAGTTTATTTCTTTTGCCTTCTTTATGGAAATAATCTCTTCTTTTGTAAACTGTTGTGTTAAATTGTATATTTCATTTCTACAAAAATAAATCTATTTCCCAATTTAAAAAAACTTTAGTTTTTATTAAAACTTATTAAACTATCGCTCAGAATCCAAATATCTGTATTGGCACCCCCATTGACACAATAATTCAAAGCTTTCTCGATAGCTATGAGTTCTTCCCGAAAAATTGAGCAGTGGTTGGGATCTATAAATCTCTTATAAATCTTAATGACACACCCCTCCTTGATCGATTGTAGTTGCATGTGTAATACTCCCACATAAATAATCAGACTAGTTTCTGGTGTTTTCATTAAAAATGCATGCAAATGTTTGGTTCATTTGCCATCAGTCGGCTGACTGATTGTGGTATACGGAAGTGGAACACAAGATTCAACAATGTGGAAAAATTAGAAATAAATATATAACTTTTGTAATCTTTATTTATATTTTACTGTAGTTTCTTATTCTATTTCGGGGATAATTTTGTTTTCTTTGTTTTTATCACATTAAAAACTGACGTTACGTTATCTAAAATCAATGGAATTCTATTTCTTCCATGTTGTGTTTAAAAAGATGTTTTCATATATAAAAGAAACTTCTGTGACAAGAAACGTATTCCTGTCACATTGCAAAATTATAATAAAATTAATGATCATTTTTTAAAACATTTTTGTTGAATTTTCTTTATAATGAAATAATCCCGTAGAAGACAGTTCTATTGAAATGATGTTCTATTAAGCTTGTGAACTAAATAAAGAAAAAGAACATGGTACTTACGAATCCGCGTTTAATAAGAATTATAGTTCTGAATATTCAAGTAGGGATAATTCTGATATGACTGAGTCTACTGAATGAAATGCAACGATCCACCAATAATGGTAAGGAAATATTCAAGAACAGAAAGAAATCCTTATTCATAAAGCAACCTAAATTCAAAGGATACTGCAACAAAATTTGGAATAACGTGGCTTATTTTAAAATTCTGTTGCAATGGAATAGAGTGTAAATCAAAGGAAAGAAATTATGATGGTTATTGTTTTTCAATTTTATTGATAAGCAAAAACAGATACGTGGAAATTGAATACAATTGCTATAGACGCAAGTATTTCCCTTTTATAGTTTTAAATTGTTATTTTGGTATTGCTTAAAACAAAAAAAAGTTTAGTCTAAAGATTCAACCTTCGATTCTATCTACAGTTCATAATTCTATTAGCTGGCTATCTTTCTCTCAGAATTTAGCTTTAAGTGAAACGGGAAAAGATTTCACGAATCATTTTATCGAAAAATATCCAAAAAGGGGTCAGAAATGTGGTATGTTGCATCACTACTAGTCTGCTGCAAATAAACAAATGTTTGTAACAATTGCAATGCTTCTTTTTATAGCAATTGCTTACACGATTTGCATTCGGTAAAATTAAGTTGAAAAGTAAACGGTTTGGATTTTGTATTTCATAATAAGTAAGTAATGTAAAAGTAATCATAAATATTTTTGTCTGTTTAGTAATTATAAATATTGTTTTCCTTCCGCTATACTTGTTCCTTTAATTATACTATTTATAGCTTAAAAAAATATTTCAATATAACAAGTGAAATGTTTTTATTGGGTAACTGCTTTAAATTCTAAGTTAAGTATAGCATATTAAAAAGGCCCTTTTGCTGAATAGCGGAATTTTATTTTAGGCAGTAAAAAATATTCTGTGCGAAAACATTTACATAAAAACATTCATTTACATTTCTTTTAAAAATATATCCTCTCAAATAAATAAATTTCTTTTAAAATATTTTTTTTTTTAAATAATTTTTTTTAAAAAATAAATTCCTCCCTTAGAAATAAATTACTTACAAATAAAATTACTGGGCATGTTGAATTTTTGAAATTTAATCCAAAAGATTAAAGCGTGTTTAATAATAAAAAAAATATTAATTATGGATTAAAAATAATTTTAAAAATTTTTATATTAACAAATAACTTCACTGTTTCATCAAGTATATGATATTGCATATTTGCAATGCATATTTGCAATGTTATTTTATTGCAAATATGCTTTTTAAGTTATTAAGCATAATTAAGCCGTAATAACCCTACATAGCTTAAGCACGCATTATCCAAATTTTTTATGTAGCTTATGGTAATGCCCCATCGAATATTTAAAACAATGTAGAAATATTTTTGAAATCTTTATTAAGAAAAAGTTAGCTCTCTCAATTTTCACAGCTAATATACCCAGGATTCGATTTTTATTTAAGAACAAAATCCATAGCGGAATTATATTAATTAAATAGCTTTTAATAAAAAATAAAAAAATTTAAAAACTATTAACATATTTTTTTTTAAAAACTATAACTAAGAAAACATCGTTTAATCCTATAATAATAATTGAAATAGGAAAACGCCTTTAATATTTTTTACAAAAGTAAAATAATTAAAATTAACAGCAATTAATAATAATTTAGTTTTTTTAATGCAAAAACTCTGGACGACAAATCAAATGAAAACTGAAATAAAAGAATTTCAAAAAAATAAAAATAAATAATGCATGGTGAATAAAAAGGAATAAGTAGTTTTAAATAACTTAATAAATAAATTGACACACAAATTATTTTTTATTATCGTCAAATTAATGCAACTCTTTTCATCTTGGTTAAATTTCATTGCTATTATTATCTCTTTTAATTAATGAGTGTCCCGGTCTCATTAACTCTAGAATAAACTTGCAGTCACTTAGATGATTGTATCGATTAATTTCTCAGAACAATGTTTATCGAAATCTGCGAAATATTCCGCAATTATTGCGTAATGTAGTACATAAATCGAGACGAAATTAATGCTTTTCAGACTTCAGTTACTCAGCTCTCATGAATTATAACATTATGTTGATCTCTATTTATTAATTTAAACATTTAATAAACACGAGGAAAAATCGGTTCCTTCAATTTATGTCAGAATAAATTTAGGGAATTAATGAATAAAATGCCCATACATAAAATTAATGTTAATAGCACTTTGCGACTTTCATGAAATTGTGCATTACTCATGTACTGCAAGTCGCCCATGTATAAGCTTAGTTATGCTTTTAATTTCCTACAGAGGAACTCCGTTTGTTATTTTGTGGGGGTAATTTTTTATACATTGGTATAAAGCTACCCAATCTTCTACACTGAATTCCGATTATTTCTGGAGGGGGGGGGGGAAGATGCTGTGCATTTTGCCATGAGGGTATTCTGCTTCTCAAAAACATGAAAACTATCAAAGAAGACTGAACTTTTTTTAGGAGAGCAGCAAGAATCGTTCTGAATCTTCAGAAAGGACATTGGCATATCTCAAAGGACATATCTCAGGAACTCCTCACAAACAATTTAATTTTATTGCAGCTCCTCCAGATATTAAATCACTTCTGTTAATGCCCACTGCATCCCATACCTGTGAACTTCGAAAAAAGGAGAGATGGATACTCTACACAACAACTGAATAACAACAATGGACAGAAATAAATTCCCTGCTCGAAAATTATGAGAAATGTTTCCAACCAGGTGGTGAACCGACCCTTTTCATCGAACATCCCATCAACACTGGAGATCATCCCAGTTGCTGTACCACCTTATAGAATGTATCCAAACAAAAAAAAAAAAAATTAAAGCAAGGAATTGATAGAGTTTTTAGCCGAAGGAATTATTTAAGAGTACGAATCACTTTAGGCTTCTCCAGTACCCTTAATACCAAAATCCAACGACACCAGGAGTCTGTGTATAGACAACCAAAAATTAAATTCTATAACCGTTTCTGCTTCCTACCCACTGTCGCAAATGGACGATCTTCGGCATGAGGCAAACCCAAACTCCTTTAATGCCAACAATTGATTTGGAAGCCATTTATCATCAGGTGAAGGTCCATTACGATGACCAAGACAAAACAACTTCCGTGATCATTTTGGAACCTACCGCTTCAAAAGAATGTCATTTGGACTTCGGAATGTTCTGCAACATCGCAGAGCTTGATATTTTGTTTCCGAATTGACTAGAAGATCAACCTTACTCTCGCTTATCTAGATGACATATTTATTTTGACAGAGATAATTGAGAGCCTCCCCCTAACCTAATCCATTCTCTAAAGTAAAATATCTACTTTTCTGGGTAACTCAGAAAGGAATAGGGAGATGATCCTGAAAATAATTGCCTCTATCCACAACATTCCACCTTCCAAAAGTGTTAAAGAAGTCTAATCCATTCTTCAAACTTGTTGCTGGGCTAGAAGATACATACAAAATTTTGGCAAAATTGAGTCATACTTCGGTGATCTCACTAAAAAGAAATCTTTAGGAAACTTGCGATTTCATCTGCTGACATAAATCGAAATCTTTAAAAAATGTCTTACAACACCCCCTGTGCTGAAATACGCGAATGAAACTAAGCGATATATTGCCATTCTGATGGAAGCAATTATGTACTTGGAGCTGTTTTACCTCAGAGGGCTGGGTTAAATGAACACCCCATTGAATATCCAAGCCGACTGCTTTCTCAAACGCAACTGTTCGACAAGTAAAAGACAGGCTCTCGCAGTTGTCAGTTCTCTTAAAACATTTCGTGGATACTTAGAAGAATCGGAAGTAATTGTAGCATTCGACCACCAACCTTTGAGATGGCTTCTCACCTTAAAATTTCCAACTAGTAGACTTGCTCGAAATACAATCTTATAATGGTGCTAGAAATACAACCCTATAATATTAATATCAATATACCTCGACAAGATGAATGCAGTTGCAGACCTATTAAGCCGCCCTATCTGTGAGACCAAAGAAGGAACTTGTGAAATATGTACAAACCAAATTGATTTTCCAGCATGGAAAGAAAACAGAATTCGTGAAGGAAACCTCAAATATTGGAATTTAAAGAAGATCGTCGATTGTTTTTAGAGCTAAGACAAAAAGGTGATTTTTGAAAATTGGACTCATCGAGATTTTACCTTATGAATCAGGGAGTTCTTTATCGTTATGCTCCTGAAACTGAAAGTGAAGAATATCCACTGGTAGTTTCTTAACATGAAAGAACCCTAATTCTACAGAAACATCGTGCCGGTCATTATGGACGTGCAAGAACATTCAACCGAGTAGCAAAAAAAATATTATTGATCAGGAATGAGAAAATGAGAAAATTCATTACTGAGTATGTTAAAGACTGATGAGATTCCAATAAAATAAATCCTCAAAGCAGACACCTACAGGGTTGCTTGCAAAATTCTGTACAATCCCAAAGACCTGAAGTTATTTTATTGATCCTTTTGACCCTCTTTCCGAGAACAAAGATGGTACGAATCTTCATAATTAAAGATGTCGCAACCTAATGAACTAAACCTTTCTCTTTTCCTAATGCTACGGCAAGAAAATGTGCCATCACTTTAATGGAACAAGTGTTTCTCCACTATGGAATACCTAGATGAACCCTGCTACAAATGTGTTTTCCCCTAAATATCCAACAATCTCTCACACCAGTATCACACACAGGTCAACCCTGTAGAACAAAACAATAGAGATCTTAAATCACATTTTGCCATCCTTGTGCCAGATTACCATAATTGTTGGTCAGAAAATTTGAGTTGCTCTGAGTACATCAAAACGTCAAAAACGAAGCAAGCAGCCACCTTTCTGCATTTTGGAAGAGGATTAAGTACTATCGATAAGTACTTTCAGCAATGACATTCGTAGTATAAGTTATAACGATAATTTCGTCCCCGAAATTACACCATATTTCAAGAGATGTGCGAAGTGTTCAATGCAAATCACAGACAATATAAAAAAAAAAAAAAAAAAAAACAATAAGACAAAAGGAAACAATATTTTGATCAACACCGCAAACCGGTTCCTGAATTCAATCCTGGAGATTAAGTCGACGTAACTCTTCATTCCTTCAGTAATGTTGCAAAAGGAAGAAGTGCTCAATTCGTGCACTTCTTTCTTTGTTAAATAATATATGTCTCTAATTGTATATTTGTGGTGTAAATAAAGCTGTGCTTTTTAAACCTATACGGCAAGTATCTCAACTCAATCACACCCAGTTATAATCTGGTTGCTCAACCTGCACAAGTGTTAATTTTTTATTTCTTTTTCCCTTACTGCATAGTTTAGGTCTTCATGCAAAAATTATCTCAAATAGATAAGGGATGGAATATTCTAAGAGCTTATCAGAATAATTCACCAATATCGTCAAATCTGTGTCAGATTGCATCAACAGCATTGAAAATACATTATGAATTAGTTAAAACATTTTAGAAAGCACAAAGCATTCATCATAACCCCTTATGAAAATAAATAATGTGTAAATGGCCTTTATAAATAATATCCAAAGAATTTCTGATCCATTAATAAGCGTAACGTAGTTATATTTTAGTTTATCTAATTTAGGAAATTTTTAACTAAAATTTTTTTCTACAATATGAAAATGTTTTTTTTTATTTAATGAAGGTAGTTCTCAATATATAATATGTTATTATTTGAATGATTATTCTTAGATGTTTCCAGTAAATCTATATATATTTATCAAAAAAATATATTTATATTTAATAAATCTAATTAATTAATTAGTAATATTAATTATATTTTAATGGTCATTAAAATTTCTTAAATTTTAATTAGATTTTGAAAAGTTTCTGGAACCCAATTTCATGTTTCTGATTCATTATACAATGTCAAAGGATAAAAATGTTAAAATTAATATTTATATTTTTTTTATTGATTTGGTAAATCTAATATTAAATAAATTCAATGTTTAGTAAATTTAAGCAAAAAATGTTATTGTAAGTTCTGATATAGTTCATTAATTTCTCCAGTTTTTGTTATTCTAAAATGGTTATTTTTACCAACAATTGAATAAATAAAAAATCAATGCAAGGAAATACTGAATATCTCATATGTAAATGAGTATATTTGAAAACATGGTAAGTTCTTTTAGCCTCAAGTTAAAAATCCTACTAGATATTAGATAGAATACGAATGCCTATAAATATAATACTCAAAGCCTTAAGCAATCTTTAATATTTATGAATTGAAAAGCAAGAAATTTGGTATTTTATATCAAAAATCGGAATTCACTGAATGTGGGTTTTGACGCTTTAAAAAATGATGCATCCTAAAATGCAATCAGATATCGGACATTTTCAACTTTGCACTAGAAATCAATCTGTTATTCGAAATATTTTCGAAAAGAAAAACTTATGGAAATTCCAAGGAACGTTATTCAAAATTCAGGAAAGTTCTTGATTTCCATTATTGAATATCGGAAGCAAATTGTTGCAGAATACGTATCATGGTGGTTATTATCTCATTCTTATTGATCCTTATTTCAAGATTATTATTATTTTAACTTGACTTGATGTAACTTTGAGATTTTTGTTCGCGTTGGCTGCTTTATCACAATTTATCCAATTACTCTTGAGAAGAAATCAGATAAAAAGAAAAGAATTATTATTTTAATTCATAGTGAAGTATTTTTATTGTTTTGATAAAGTTAATATCAAATTTCTTTAAAATATTTCATTTTAAAATTTAACAAGTTGTGTGTTCACGTAATAGAATTGAATATAATAAGTGAAATTAAAGATATTTATTTTGTGAGATTCCTGAGGGCATTATTATGTGTATGACATTAAAAAGATGTATCATACGCTTTTATATTTATTGAGTACAACTTGTGCTTTTATGTTAGTTCAAATTGTGACAGGAGGCTTGCAATGGATTGATTCTAACTGATAATACAGATACTATTTTAAAAAGATACTTATGCCCAATCTTTGTGAAAATACCTGTCATCGACGTGATGGTAGTGTATCTTCTACATGATGATATCTTCCAAAAGTAAGAGAATCGGAGATAACTACGACTTAAAGTCTGCCTAAAAAGTGTAATACCCGCTAAAAAAATATAAATACCATACACTGATATTTATGTGTTTATTTGTTTTATACTTTTTAAAAATAAATTCTACGTAGTTTAATTCCATAACTTTTTGCACAGAGAATTGAATTGATTGAAATTTTTGTCAATTGCTAAATACCTTCAAGGTGTCCTTGAATATGTTATAACTGCTGACAGCTTTATAAAGAGTAACACTATTTTGATAATTTTATCCAATTCGCAGAAGGAACAAAGCTTTCCAGGAGTATTTAGGATGGAAGGGATAATAATTGTATTTGCATGTCATACACGGGGAAATCCTCACAATGAGAGCCACTAGCTAAATCTCTCTGTAGTTCACTAATTTTCAAAGCATATATTATAGCGCATGTTATTAGGGGAGGGAGGGGGGATCGAACTTCGCCCACATCACTCTGATTTACGATCTCTAATATTGGGTCTCCAGTAATACAATACACTAGTTTTATAAAATTAATTGCAGAACTATATTAAATCTAATCATTATTTTCAAATTACAATTCCTAATAAATATATATAATACATAAAATTTCAATACACATTGAACAAAATAATTGATAAAGAAAGTCCATTGTAAAAAAGGAAGTTAAGAAACTGATGATATAATTGGGAATCGTAATCTAGACAGCTGCAAACAGGCTGCTTCATGGAGGGGCTCAATTGAAGTTTCACCTTTCAAATGCTCCAAGAATTTTCCAACTTTGATTTCTCCTTCAAGATATTCACTTCACACACAATGGTCTTCTGAATTGTCTCGCCAACACGGTGGATAATAAAACACGGTTGATTGAACAAACCGAGAAATAATGTTTCTTCCTAAACGCAATAAGGGAATATGAAGTGAACTGGAAACAATAGAGTCGATTTGATACATTCATTGCTTTAATTAATTTCATGGATAGAATAGTGTGATAAAAGATTCTATTTGTAAGGAATTGAAGAATAAATGAGATTTATTAATTATAAATAATATGAAGTGTTTGAAATAATATTATTTGCTTATATTTCTGTTTAGTATTTAATATAAGAACTATATAAGGGAAAATAATTCAGCGGAAAGCAATTTATCTTCTGAAATATGGAGTTCAGCATTTTTCCAATTAGAGCAAATTATCATCTAAATGTTTCCAAATTCTAGAATATTCAATACTATTTCTGTATTTATAAATTTTTAAATATGAAGATATAATCTATAAAAACTGGCTCTATTATGAATGATTGTATTCTTTATCAGGATATGGCATGACTGCAGACTCCATGTAGTTATTACGTAACAGAATAACTCTGAATATACTTCATATCTTCATTTCTTTTATCTTTTATATTATATGAGGATGATAGCATATCAGTTGTTAGATTTTAGGAAGTACAATACAAACATTTATATAAAATGGTAATATTTTGCGATATAACTCTATGAGCTGTTTATGTTTTCTAACCAAACATACTTTTTCAGCTTAATAAAAGCTTTGAAAATAGGATAGAAATGCATAGGATTGAAAAATAAGAAGAATGTCTCATTAATTTTATTATTTCTTTGATAAATATGTTGAAGCTATTTTATGAAAATTTAAAATTTTAGTTTTTAAAAAAATTAAATATTCAATTTTTAAGTGTCTCCAGGAAATAATAGCATAAATACAAATTTCGGAGGTTTTTAGGAGGTCGTGGTATTAAAAAATACCAACAAATTACATAAACAAATTTTAATAGGGCATTTTATTGAATTTTATTCTATTTTAATTGTAGACATAATAAAGATATATAATTGCAAATAGTTTTTAAAATGAATTTTTGGTGGAATTCTAGTTGGAGTCTAGTTCTAGTACTTCAGAGAATTTGTTACAATTAACCATTAATTTAATATAGACGAATTTAATTTTTTTATAAGTAAAATAAATAATTTTTTCTGGTTAAAATATTTATCAAGTTATAATAAAACCTTCGTTTTAGATTATATCATATTTACCTTATTTGAGCTTTGCAAATGGTATTGTCACTATGTTACTGTGGCACAAAATCGACAAATTGTATTTGCACCCGTTGGAGGAATTTTATATTTTAAATTTTGTTCCATAGTTCCCAAAATAAAAATCATCATTATATTCTTCATTACTGAATAATATAGTGAAAAAAATTACTTCAAAATTTACTTCCTGTTCTGATTCTGTTCAGAAATTCCATTAATTTCAGAATACTGTGAACTTTTACTTAATTCGATATGCTTGAGAACACAAAAAATTCTTCCAGACTCTGCTCTTCAGACCTAGTCGTTACAATCGAAAAGAATCTAAAACTTTTGTAAGAATGAAACTATCTTCTTCTTTTATTGTTTTTCATTCCCAGGTGCCCATCCAGGAAGGTACAGAATGTCTCGGCAATGACCTTGAAAGGTTACAATTAATATGCATGAGTTTTAATCCATATAATTTTAATCCTTTATGTTTGTGTGTTTTAAAATAGTTTTCATCTAAATAATAAAGGAATAGAAGAATTCCTATTTAATTTAATTGTAAATTTAAAAATTATTATTTTTTTAACTTTTTCAATTATAAAAATAGTATTCAACATTATGTTCTTTAAAAAGACTTTTGCATGTGATTAGGAAATGCGTTTCATTAAAGTTTTAGCGCATTTTTTCATTTTAACACATTTTATTTGAAGCAGCTAATTTCTGGGCCCCTTTTTAGATTGACGAAAAATATCTGATTGCCAAGTAAGCATTCAATTTCTATGGCATATATAATAGACCTTTTACGGTTATTTTTACATAAGGTAGAATACATTTATTCTTAGTTTATTTAGTAAATGCTTTTTTATAAGTTCAAAGTCAAATTATTTCAAACTCTGAGCTTTTACTAAATTCGATATGCTCGGGAACATTCACAAAAGTTTTTTGCAGTCTTCTGCTCTTCACGCTCGTATGCTGTCATTGCCACTAGGTTAAATTTTTTAAAGCATGGACTCGAAAAGACTTGAACACTTTTGTCAGAATGTAACTATCTTTTGTTTTCTTCTTTCGTTATTTTATCTTCCTAGATGAGCAAAGAAAAAAGTATAAAAGTATCGCCAACGACCTTCAAAGGTTAAAATTAATATGTGGGTTTAATTTTTGGAGAAAAAGTCACGACCAATCAATGCAGTGTGATCTGGAGCATTTAGTGTTTTTGGTACCAATCGAGATTTGACTCATTTGAGGCCCAAAATAGAATTGATCGATCTTTTTGAAATTCCATCATGTTCAGCAAGGTCTCTAATTGTACCAAATCTTTAATTTTTTGGACGTGAGGTTCGTCGGCTGAGGTTGATCGTCGACCAGAGGGCTCTTCGTCTTCAACGCGTTCTCTACCTTCTTTGAACGGTTTATAACAATTCTAAACATTTCTTTCCGATATAGGAATGCTCACCGAATGCCTTCTGCAACATTCTATACGTTTCCGCAAACAAAATTGAATGCAAGTTCTTTGCTCAATAAATTCCGACATTTCAAAAATCGCCGGAATCATTTTTAGAGTCTCACAAAGCCAAGTGTAACTCAAACACTAATGAATATTTTGACGTGAAATTTCCCACACATGTCAAGGACAGTGCCATCAACCTAAAACAGAAAAAAAATGAAATTCCATAAGTCATGGGAATTTTAAATTTAAAATTAGTCTTACTTTTTGGACACAGTAGTATATGAGTTTTAATCTATAAAATTTATCGTATTTGTGTATTTTAAAATATTTTTCATTTAAATAATCGAATAAAGGTTAACTTAAATCTTGTTTTCATAACATTGAATTAATTATAAGATCCAGAGTAAAACAAATTTACTTTTTGATCTGCTAACAGCAATTGAGCCCATTAATTTAGAAATGTTTGCAAATTAAAACGATTTATAAATTTATTATTACATTAAAAGAATTTTAAATGCTGTATAAAATTCTACAAAAGATAAGTGTTATGTAAGACTTCTTAAAAGTTAATGATTTACCAGAAGCAATTAAGGTTCATCCTGTTTACTTTACTCTATTTTGCTGGTACATTCATTCATAACTCTTTAGCAGAATCGTTACAAATTTTATTACTTTCAATATCAATTTGTTTTACGAGGGAAGCATTATAAGTAATTAGAATTATTCAAGTGAAAAATTGTAATTAGAATCTGTTGCGGAAAATTTACACAGATATTTTAATTGGTAGATTTCAGGTCTTTATTTAAAAAAAAAAATGTGATCAGAATTTTTAATGGCATTGAAGATTGATCAATAAAGATTATGAACACAGTTTAACTACAGTTTGATTACGGTTATTATTATTATCTGTTTTATTTTCAGTTGGGTTGACAGCTAAATGAAATTTGATTTATCTTTTCTTAATAAAAGGTTTCAAATAAAAAACATGTTTTTGTTACCCATAATTTTTTTTTCCAGATTTTTTTCTTACTATTAATTGAAGTAACACAAACCTAATTATTTACAATATTTAAAAGAACTAAATTTTGTTTTCTAAAATAAAATATAATATTACAAGTGTTGGTATCATTTTCTAACATATTTTATTTAATATCATTCAATGTACACAAATATTACGAAAATTGGATCACTATGAAATATTTTTCATATTCGAATAAAATTTATGGAAGAAATAATTAGAATTTATTACGCAAGTAATAAGAATTATAGCGCGAATGTGCTCATATGTATGCGGGTATATGCAGGAGTATAGATAGAGAATTAGTGGGGCAGTAGACAGCTATTGTATTGATATTTGCGAGCTAAAACTGGTCGGCTACAGAAACAAATATACTTGACGTCACATTGTTCCATACAAAAATATGAAATTTGTACGTTTAATAATGTCGAAATTAAATATACATAATAATGATATAAATTAATTCATACTACTTTAATAACATTAAGGTTTACAACTGTTACAAAAAATTATAAAATACTTAGAAGTAAAGGAATAATACAAGCATGATGCACTTAAAACAGCGACGTGTGATTCGAGAGATGTTTACAGTTCGACTGTTGTGATCAGACTGACGCGGAGAGTGTTTTGCTGTTTCCCACCTTCTGTATTCCTCTGCGTAGCAATGGATCACACAGTACTTTTGTATGCATCCGCTTTGTTTACGTTTCGCGGGGGTATCGCTACAGTACGTATATCGTTTTTCGAGAAAAATGATTTATGTTATATTACTAAGTATAATATTACTACAATAATGCGAATGTGAAAACTGGAGAAGGAAGAAAATAAGATAAATAAAATTATTGCTTAAAATATTTCTTCACTTTGTCAGCAGGACGCTGACAAATTATTCATCTCATTCTCAAGTTTAAGAACATCAATGCCTAGCGGCTACATTTCTGTTTTAACATATCGACGACATCTGATACTTTAGGAATTTCAAATACACATTCCTTTATAAAGACTAAATTTAACCATGAACCACTGATGTTCTAAGTTACACGTGTATGTGCAGACAAGAGCTTATGGTTTGTCAACAGCTCTTGTTTTTGGTTTAATTTGGATTAAAATAATGCCGAAATACACCGTTGGCAATATTATGATAAATGCTTCCATGCAATTTAAACTTCATATTTCAGAAGTACTTTAACCTGGATCTCTATTATGGAGCCCAATGTTGGTACAAATTTGGGTTACCTTTAACAATAACAGCTAAATCAATGTAGTTTAAAAGGTAATTATACTCTTATTTCAGTACAGTCTGGTACTTTATATTCTAAAAAAATAATGTTTGTAAAAGATAATGTAATAAAGATAATGATGTTTTTCTGGAGGATTTAGTATTTTCTTATCATTTATCATTAATTCTATTGACTGTAAATTCGTCAGAAATACCACCGATTGAAAACATAGATGTGTTCTTTAATAGCCTTTAGCAATGTAACCTAATGAATTATGAACTGGAATAAAGAATAGGCGTATTTATTGTACATCAGTAACACATCTAAGTTTTAATAGATTCGTTTTCTCATAGTTTAGATACTCTTGTAGTGGTTACACAAGATATTAATTTTCTATGCTATTTTCTTTCTTGCACAACTAAATTTTAATAGATTCTTTTTCTCACAGTTTAGACCAGAGATGGGCAAACT
The DNA here is from genome assembly GCA_021605075.1 of Caerostris darwini. Taxonomy (NCBI): domain Eukaryota; kingdom Metazoa; phylum Arthropoda; class Arachnida; order Araneae; family Araneidae; genus Caerostris; species Caerostris darwini. The sequence continues at coordinate 73,028 of BPLQ01009469.1, forward strand.
ACTGCCCGCCGGAAGGTTCTATCCGGCCCGCGAATAGAACATTAATTTGCCGGTCCGAGGCAAATTAAAAGAAATATATATTTATAAATTATATATCCATCACCTTTCCTACTTTGATTAAATATTATTTTTTTCTCCCTTTTTTTGAAAGGATTATCTTTTTACTTTCTCTATTTTTGTTCTACGAAACATAAATCGATGGAAATACAAACACAGCTTTCAAACGGTGAAGTGTTAAAAGCGGAAGTTCTTTGTTAGTTACAGTATAGCTGTAGATTGGCGCTCAAAGCTTTTAAACTAAAATTTAATCTGTTTGCTGGGCAGCTATCTAAGAACGACATGTCTCATTTCCCAATGTTAAATTCAATACCATCAGTAAATGAAGAGAAGCTTAAGAATTATGAGGATGGCTCTGAAAAAACTACATTTTGAGTTCGAACGCAGATTTCAAGATTTCAGTGCCATTCAAACAGAATTGGATATTTTTACCATGCCTTTCAATGTAAATTGTGAAGCAGTGAGATAAGATTTGCAGGTTGAATTAATTGAATTGCAATCTCACAATCATCTCAAGCAGTTGTTTCTAAATATACCAAAATTAGAGTTTTACAAATAATTATCGAAAGTAAGTTTCCCAAATTTAATATTTTACGCCTAGAAAATCAGTGCTATGTTTGCTTCATCTTATATATGTGAACAAGTATTTTTAACTATGAACCTTAGAAAGAATTATTTTAGAAGTAGACTGACAGATGAGCAATTGGAATCAGTACAACTCACTTTGAACCTCAATATAAGGAACTTTTAAAAATGAAATCACTATTTCATTCGTCTCAATAACGTATTTAAATTTTAATATTTGTGTATTGTTTTTAAAATTTTAGAAAAATTTATCTTGGCCTGCCAAATATATATATTTTTTTCGATTTTTGGGCCAGCTACCGAAAAATTTTGCCCATACCAGGTTTAGATAGTCTTGTAGTGGTTACACAAGTTATTAATTTTCTATGCTTGTATAATTATACGGATCTGCAAGTTTAATAATTTACTCAAGTTGCCATTAATTCTTTGGAAAATTATTTTATTTAATTGTTTTATTTTATTAATTTATTTTATTTTATACGTAATATATAATATGTTTTTTACCGTTTCTTTTTGTCAGCCTGACAAAATTTAATTCATTTAATTTAATTCAAGTTAATTAATTTAAGTCAATTCTCAAAATTTAATCCTCACAACAGAGTGCTACTTTAGAAACAAATATATGTTCAAATTAAAATTAGCTAAAAATCATAACCTTTTAAATTTATCTCCTTTTTAATCAATTATTATATTGAATACTGATATAATTAAAAAGATTTTGATTTTTTAACTTATTAATTACATAATGAAATTATTGCATTAAAACTTTTCTCTTTAATTTAGTTACAATAAATGTCTATTTTAAAGTCTATGAAATGGATAAATTTGAATATGATACCATCTTAATACCATCATAATTACTTGTAAACCTGAGGTGAGCAAAATTTATATTACGATCTATTTGCTTATGTATCAATCTCTAAGAATAAAGAAGTTTCATTGTACAGTTTAATTTGTATACACAAGTCAATCAAATTGATATAATTATACAGAGTAGCTACAATTAAAATATAGGTATTTAGAGCTCACTTATAGAGAATGTAGCAAGCAAAAGTAACGCCATTTAATATACCTACTATGGAGGATCGATTCATAAAGAAATATGTTCATATATTGCTTTTACAAATATTTTTAAGCAATGTCCCAGCGGTATCTTGGATGTTTGTAGTGGTTCGGAATCCACTTTAACCTGTAGGTACCGCTCTAATATGATTGTAGAGCGTTGGTTATAATGCCGAAAACCCTATTCCTTTTGAAGTGATCTTTTCTTCGAGTCATTATTGTTCAACATTTAAAAAAAAAATGTTAATAATCAATTAGAAAAGTTTTTCATAGGATTATTTCGCTTTTAAAAAAATATCAGAAACAATTGAAAACCTTAAACTAGATACAAGAAAATTAGGTAAGTAATAAAATTTAACTCGAATTTAATTAGGTTTTTAATTTTTAAAAAAATTATTTTAGTTTGATCCAATAATAAAATAGGATAAAAAATACCATAAAACAAGCAATATAAAAAAAAAAAAAATTAAAGTCAATTCCTACTTTTTAAGTTGAAATTTTCTTCTTACAACTGGAGCCACCTATTGGTAGATACATGTAACTTAACTCTAAAAAAAACTACAATTAATTAATTTAATTTAATTAATGAATTAATATTTGAAAAAACTGTATTAACATCAAGTGTCATCCACTACAGGTTCAAAAAAATGTATTTGAACTTGAGTGGATGAATAAAAAGTGTTTTATTAACGATTAAAAATTTGAACAGGATATATATAGGGAGAGTGTGAACTAATAGTAGGAATTAGTTAATGTGGCTATGTGTAATATTATTAAGATACAATCTTGACTTACTTTGTAAAGGGAAATTTATTATGCGTACAAATTTAAGTCATCATATAAATCAATATAAAACATCATCAATAATATCCATAAAAATTAAAAATTATTCAGAATTACCGTTTTAAGTAATTTTATAAAATAATAAAATATTGTTGTAGTTGTTTGATAATCGAAGAAAAGAATATAAAATAATTTATAGAAAATGAGTTTTTAGATGTTCCATCTTGACTATTGCTGGTTTCACCTGATTTATTTTAGATACCTCTTATTACTGGAACAGCTATAATGGCATCTTTCGTTGAGTACTAGATTTACAGATTTTGTACTATTTTAATTTATTTATAATGCCCTAATTGCTAATATATCATTTAATGCTGAAAAAAATATAAATGGATATGAAATACTAATATATTTCCTGTAGCATTGCATATAAAGATTTAACCATACGTACAACCTGAGAAATATTGAATGTTGCCCAGCATAAGTGAAACGGCAGCTAATGAGTGGGTTAATGAAAAAATATTCTACTATGGTTGTAAAATGGAATTTAAGTTGTTATTTACCATTTCTAAAAAGGAATGTCTAATAAAAATCTTAATCTATTTCTTAAAATGTTGTTAAAAATTTCTGTAATGAAACCTCACAATAAGATGCTAAGCAAGACTTTAATATATTTTCCCTATCTATTCTGCTAATGAATAATTACAATACTTTTAATTATTAAAGAAGCAATAAATTTCTAATTTATTAATTATAATGAACCTTTTTTTTTGTCATGCTGCTTTTAAAATTCTTCTCAACTTTAATTTCACTTCAATGATTTATTTTTCGTGGCATAGAGCTAACGAACTTTAGTTTATATTTCTTATTTTTTTTTTATTTATCAATAGAAGAGTTTTCGTAGAAATTGAAACCTTTTAAATCTGTACTGCGTATTGTGAAAATTTTCTATATTTAGCAAAGTTTGATTTCGAGAAATGATCTTCAAGGAACAAAGAGTTTTATTTCTACTAGTATATAAGTAATAAAATCTAAATTAACGGATACTTTTTTTCTGCATTATAGAGAAATCATTAAAAACTTAATTTTATATTCAATTAACCTTTAAAATTTTGAGAAAATTAGAGGCTTGGGTTGTTCTATTCATTTATTTTTGTTTTGCAAATAAATAATTAAGTTCATCAGCTAATTAAAATCTTTGAATGCAGAGTTTTAATGAGTCATATAAATTAAACTTTCAATTAAGAACTTGAACTTTCAATTAAATAATAAATAAAATAATTGATTTTATAAAATTTTTAATAAAAAAGGCATTTTTACAGCAGAAAAAATTCTAATTAAATTTAATAGTTTTTCAAGATATAAAATAGTTTAATATAATCATTTAAATAATTAACGTATTATCTGTAATAAAAGCTTATTTTAACATGAGCATCTCAAATAAGTATTCACTTTTTTAAAATAAATATGTATATGTAAAGTGGAAAAGTTATAATTATCTTATTGTAACTGTATAAATGTGACTATAAGTAGAAGTATTAAAATACAATCTTTACTTTGTTTGATGAAATTTAATATCCATGTAAATTTAAGACATCATATAAATCAATATAAATCATCATCAATAATATCAATATGTGCCGTTGTCGGTTCGAGCGGTCCCTACGCTTGGGGGCTGATTGTAGTGTCGGGGTTGGAGTAACTTGGATTGTAACCGGGTGTTAGAGTTCAGACACAGGTTTGAGAACATACAGCTTTATTTACACACGCACAAACACCACACACACACATACAATATTTAACATATTTAAAGACATATATTACAGATTTATGGAAGGATTTAACATCTAAACCGAAAATAATGTTACTCAGGTACGCGCTGGATGCGCGAAATTTATTTCCTCTCCGGGTGAGAGTCTGTAGGCCAACTATTATGCAGGGTTCGTTGAATATATTTCCTACTGGTATGAAGGATTTCAAACTAAATGTGTCACAGCGGCAGAATCATATGCACTGTACTTCCGAGTAAAGAAATGTATATGCTTAACTAATGTAAAAATAAATTAAATATACTAAAAATTACATGACTTACATATAATAATTAAATATAAATAAAATAAATAAATAAAAATTATATAAAAAATAAAATAATTAAATAAAAGTTATATAAAAAATAAAATAATTAATTAATTAATCATAATTATTAAATATAACTAAAAGTATATGACTAAAATAAAATAAAAAATTGGTTAAAAATTGGCAGTTGAAATCTGAAAATAAAATTATATCTGAATTTACAGTGGTGAGAAATATTAATATAGCAAGAAATAAATACTATTTATAAGTACGTTTTAATGGTTGTAATTTGTGAGTTTTATTTTTGCTTTAATTTACGAGTCGATCATATTGGTCAAAGTAAATTATTAGAGAAATAATAGCCCCTTGACAAATATGGATGTAAATTAGGATAAATACAACACAAGATATCTGTATCCTATAAGATAAATGGAACAGTATTTCCCTTATCATTCATTCTCTAGTAAAAACTTTTATAAATCCAGCTCAATATTCATGTTATCCAATAAAATAGTTATGATCTTTGTAAAAGTAACATTCGTAGCATGAAAACTTTATAACGAAGTTAAGTAGCTATTTTTAACATCTGTTCTTTAGATATAACTTATTCTTCTGCTATCGAATATTTTGATGCACCTCTTGTGAGATTTTTCCTTTCTACTATTTATTGATTTTATTTTCTGATGGAAAAAACTTATATCCGAAAATGTATCTTAAGTTAGTTGTTAATGTTGAAATTCAATAGTATATTCACATTTCTATTATACTTCCAAATTTAAATAAATGTCCACATGAGAAAACTACATTTTTATCTCGTAAAAAGCAGGAAAATTCACTATGATATGATACGAGCATAATTTATTGCCCCTAACTAGCACGATTTGTTTAATTCCTTGATTTTTTAATCAAGTCATGTGTAAATTTTTATTTTACAAATAAGAAGTTTTTTCTTTAATTTTCCATTTAAAAAGATTTTATTTAATAGTTATATATTTTTGATTCAAAAAAAAAAAAAAAAAAAAAAAAAAAAAAAAAAAAAAAATGTCTTTAATTTTGCAGGTAAATATCTTTTATTTGATAGTGAACTATTTTTAATTAATGAAATAAAATACACTTAAAATGAAAAAACTTGATTTAAAATACATTATTTTGAAAGCCAATGTAAATAAAGGAAAAATTAAAAAGAAATTTTAATTAAACTTTAAAGAGCGAATATTGTTTATCAGTATTTCTCCAAGATTTTAACGAACTATTTCACCACAAGCTATAAAATAAATTTTAATTTGATAGCTATTTATAATGTAAAAAAAGAAAAAAATTAATACATTTGAAATGTTTTCTAATATTTCTGCACGGGTCTTCTCAAAAAACATTTTTTATCACTTAGTAAATCAAATATGCAAAAATTATATTAAATGCATTAAATTTTCATACAAATAATATTTCAAAAATAACTCTGATTTATTTATTTGCCGATTGAAATTTAAATAATGCTATGAATATTTATGTTTTATACTTTTTATTTATCAGTTAGAAAGATTTTAAATTTTTCATATGTTTTCAACAAAGAAAATGTCACAACATAACCATTTTATTTCGTCGCTATAAATAATTCAATAAATTTATAACATATCAAATGTCAAAAACAATTGTTTATTTTTACAAGTGTGATAAATATAAGAAATGCTGCAATATAATGCTGAACATTTTGTGATTTTTTTATGAAATATTAATTTATGCATTATTTAAATAAAATACATGTCAACAAAATTGTTTAGTAAATGCTTCTACATAATAATTTCTAATAGTTAATGTACTTATTTATTAGAAGTTTGTAATCAATGAATGAGTCTGCACATTTCAATATAAACTCAATCCAATGGAATGTGTTTATATAGCAATGTGACGGCAACTATGGATGAATATTGAAATGGTAATTAGCAGAATGACACTAGAAGCATCATTGAAATAATAAGGCAACTGTTAGATTCCCCATGTTTAAAACTAATTGGATATATTTTACACTATTTAATATTAGTCCAATATACCATATTAGGTAATATTATATGAAGTATTTGGAGATATTCAAACTCCCAATGTTAATGTAGGTGGATAAATTGGATAAAGCGGAGACATGTCATCTATTAATCGAGATAACCTTGAATTATCCAACGTAATCGATGGCACTATGCAATTAACTTATATTGATTAATCACTCTTGAGTCTCATAAACTGATCATCACTGACTGATAATTTGGCGTTGTAAATGAAACGATCATGACGCTACTGATGAGAATTCTTCAGCATGGACACTTGATTTAGTATCTAGAGAAGATACTGAAACTAACAATATGAGCCTTTTTCCTTGGTATTGGCTAGTGTTGTTTGATGCCAAAATGTTATTACAATTGCTAAATTAATCGAAATATTATATGAGTCATAATTGTTTAGATAAAAATATTGGATATTTAATTAATGAAGCATTCGAGTATTTGTCCAATTTTATTTTTTCTCTTCCGTGGATGTAATATTTTACAAAATTCTTCTAATAAAGTAATGATCGTAGAATAAAAGCACACATATATAAAATACTTCTTGTACAACGACAAATTTGAATTTACTATTAATTAATATTTTGCAATAAAAAGCAAACAGCAGAAAATGTTTTTGCCTAATGGTGTTTGATACCAAAATGTCATCACCATAACTTAGTAAATCAAAATTTTATATGAATTTTCATTGTTTAGATTTAAATAAGTGAAACTTATTTTTTAAGCATTGGAATATTTGTCCATTTTTTTATTTTCTCATAACAAAAACAAGTTATTCTGATGCTTCAGATTTTAATTTTGAATTCGCTGTTGCGAAAAGGATCATGGGTCCTACAAACTGTACTATTCTTGATTTTCGTGGTAGAACAGATAAAAATTGAAGGAAATAAAAGAGAAAAATTCGAACAAGAAAGTAAGCATAACCAAAAAGAAAGCTCTACATGTAATATTTTTGTAAAATCATCCTTCTAATAAAATAATTGATAGTAGAACAAAGGCACATAGGTATATAACATTTTTTGAACAACGGATAAATTTGAATTTATTATTGATTATTATTTTATAACAAAACAAACACCACAAAATGGTTTTGTCTAATTTTGTTTGATACGAAAGTGTTATTATAATTACAAACAGCATGATAAATTCCTAGCCTCTTAGGTCCTTACATAAAACTCGAGGAAGAAAATACCAATCTTTCTGATGTCAATCCTGGAGGATTGGCTGTAATAATGTGTTCGCTCAATAAAAGTGCATTGTAGACCACATGGGTGCCCCATTCATGATAATGATGAATCAAAACTCGAGAGGCAAAATAAAATCAGGTCAAAATGTGCAGTATTCCAACCAAAAAATAATTTGAATTTTGTGAAATAGACTGGATAGACAATTCTCTCAATATATAAAAAAATATTCCCACAAAATAACAAATGGACTTCCTCTATTGTAAATTAAATGGTAACTAAACTTATACATAGTCGATTTGCAGTATATGAGTGATGCAAATTAATTTCATCGAAAGTCGTAACGTGATATTAACATTAATTTTACATATAAGATTTTATTCATTATTGCGTGTCCTTAAGGACCCTAAATTTATTCTGACATGAATCGAAGAAACCGATTTACCTCGTGTTTATTAGATGTTTAAATTAATAAGCAGTGTTCAAAATAAAGTTATAATTCATGAGAGCTAAGTAACTGAAGCTCGAAAAGCATTAATTTCGCCTCGATTTATCTACTGCATTACGCAATAATTGCAGAATATTTCGCTCATTAATTAAAAAAGATAATTATGGCAATGAAATTTAACCGAAATAAAAAGAGATGCATTGATTAGACGGTAATAAAAATTTTTTGTGTAAATTTATTTATTAAGCTATTTAAAACTACTTATTCATTTTTATTCGCCATGCATCATTTTTTATTTATTTTGAAATTCGTTTATTTAAATTTTGATTTGATTTGTTGTCTAGAGTATTTGCATAAAATACTAAATTATTATTATTTTCATTTATTTTTTTTTTCGTTTGTAAAAGATACTAAAGTTGTTTTTCTATTTAGGAATATATATAAAGCATGCCTTTCCAGTTTCAGTTTTTAAAAAATATGTTACTATTTTTTTAATTATTTATTTTTTATTAAAAGCTATTTAATTAAAATTATTTCCTCTATGGATTATGTTCTTAAACAAAAAGTGAATCCTGGATATATTAGCAGTGAAAATTCAGAGAGCTGACGTTTTACTTAATAAAAATTATAAAAATATTTTCACATTGTTTTAAATATTCAATAGGGCATTACCATAAGCTACATAAAAAATTTGGATAATGCGTACTTAAGTTATGCAAGATTATTAAGGCTTAATTATGATTATTAATTTAAAAAGCATATTTACAATTTTATTTTAATCATATACTTCATTGAATCACTTTTTATGCGAAGTTATTTTTTATTGTAGAATTTAAAAAAAATTATTTTTAATACATAATTAATATTCTTTTGCTTATTAATCACGCTTTAAACTTTTGGATCAAGTTCGAAAAATGTAACATGCACTGTAATTGCATTTGTAAGTAATTTATTTTTAATAAAGTAATTTGTTTTTAAAAGAACTATTTAAAAAAAATATTTATTTGAAAGAATTTATTTTTAAAAGAAATTTATTTATTTGAAAGAATTTATTTTTTAAAGAAATTTATTTATTTGAAAGAATTTATTTTTTAAAGAAAAATTTAATTCATACTAAGTAAATACGACCACACAGAATATTTTTTTACTGCCTAGTATGAAATTTCGCTCTTCTACAAAAACGCGTTTTTAATATATTGTATTTAACTTAGAATATAAAATATTAACCCAATAAAAATTTTATTTGAAGAATGTGAACAGAACTATTTTTTTACGCGTATAATTAAAGCCTCAAATATAGTAGAAGAAAAAGTTATTTATTATTACTAAACAGAACTAGTTTATTATGAAATACAAAATAGAAACCATGTCCGAATCGTTTACATTTCAACCTAAATTTCACGAATGTAAATCGTATGAAGATTTGCTATACAAAGAAGCATTGTAATTTTTACAAACACTTGTTTAGTTGTAGCAGACTTGCTGTATTGCGGCATACCATTTTTTTTTGTCCCCTAGATGGATTTTTTTTTTTAATTTTTTTTTTTATAAAATGATTCGTGAAATCCTTTCCCATTTCACTCAAAGCTAAATTCTGAGAGACAGATAACCAGACATTAGAATTATTAATTGAAGATCGAATCGAAGATTGAATCTTTAGACACCTTTTTTAGTTTTAAGCAATACCAAAATAACAATTTAAAAATATAAAAGGGAAATACTTGGGTCTACAGCAAGTTTATACAACTTCCACTAATTTGTTTTTCCTCAACAATAAGGTTGGAAAAAAAATCACCATTTCTTTTCTTTGATCTGCACTCTATCCATTGAAACACAATTTTCCCAGAAACCATGTTGTTCATATTTTTGGTGCAGTTATTTTGAATTTATTTTGCTTTATGAATGTGATTTCTTTCTGTTCTTGAATATTTCCTTGCCATTATTGGTGGTTCATTGCATTACTTTCAGTAGCGTCAGTTACATCAGAACTATCGTTACTTGAATATTTAGAATTGTCACTCTTGTTAAATGCGGATTCGTATGTACACCGTTCTTTTTGTTCATTTAGTTCACAATTTTAATAGAATATAATTTGATTAGATTTTGCCTTCTATGGAATCACGTAATTATAAAGAAAATACTGCAAAAAAAGCAAAGAAAAAAATATCGTAAATTTTACTATAATTTTGCAATGTGAACAAAATACTTTTCGACTCACAGATTTTTTTTTTTTTTAACTTTTTTTACTATATATGAAAACACTATTTGAAAACACAACAGGAAATTAAAAGAAATTCCGTTAATATTCAATAACGTAACGTCAGTTTTTAATAGGTTAAAATTTAAGAGTATAAAATTTCCCATCAAATAGGATAAGAAATTATAAAAATACAAAACAAAGATAACAAAAGATATCTATTTATTTCTAATTTTTCCTCAGCGTTGAGTTTTGTCGCTTACGTATCACAATTAGTCAGCCGACCGACGACTAATGAATCAAACATTTGCACGCCTTTTTAATGAAAACAGTAGAAACTAGTCTGACTATTTATGTGGGTTACTTGCACATGCAACTGCAATCGATCAAGCACTGGAGTGTCATCAAGATTTGTAAGAGAAATCCTAACTACTGCTTAATTTTTCGGACAGAACTCATAACTAGACGGGAGACATTTGGATTCTGAGTGATAGTCTAATAAGTTTTAATAGTTAAAAAAGTTTGAATAAAAACTTATAGAATAAAAGTTTTTTTTTTTTTGAATTGTGAAACAGATTTATTTTTGTAGAAATGAAACATACAATTTAACACGACAGTTTACAAAAGAACAGATTATTTCCAGAAAGAAGGCAAACGAAATAAACTTGTTATTAAGGCGATATAGGATTTGAAATAGACTACTTAGAAATTGAAATTTATTTGGTATGTGTGAAAAAAGTAATCCATATATAAAGACAATTATGTTTCGAGGTTCTAACTTTTTATGTAATTTATTTTATCTGTCAATTGGTATTTTTAACTGGAAACACGTATTGTATTAAAAATGTATCAATATTCTATCGCCTCGACATGACACTAGCAATTTATTTGTTGTCAAAGCTACTCAATATTAATTTGAATGAATATTCGTATTACAGTAAATGAATATTTATGTAAATTATTAGACACACTTATGCGGCTGCTTAAATTTTAGCTGAATTTCTTATAAAATCATTTAATAGTATGCATGAATATCTAATTTCGTATAGTAAATCCTGATCAACCAATTGTATTATCTCTCTTAAATGAAATATTATAAAATTGTCTGTGTCTGTTAAAATTTTAATTATTTATTTAACTTTTTAATTTTTAAAAATTTTTAATATCTCTAAAAATGTGTCAAATAATTCTTTAAATATTTTGTAATTTTTGAATTCATTTATATTTATTAATTCTTTTAGGTCAAATTAAAGTTAAACAATATTAACAAACGTTTAGTAAATAATACTAATTTGAAATTGTTAACCCCTCGTAGTAGCATCTACTATTGTATTGTATAGATCTATACCGATGTTGAAATCAATTTAATAGAAAAAAAAATTCAAAACAAGAATTATATATATATACATATGTAATTTAAAAAAAAAAAGAAATTTGAAATATTACTAAATTGTTGTCTTAAATAACTTTACATATTTGTCGCTACCCTATTTCTATTACGAGTTCGACACTTATTTAGATTATAGCAACACCATGACTGTCAGGAAAGATGTCCTGCATTCCAGACTGATTAGCATTCCATCGCCTCTTCATGACAAATATTAATTCGCTATGTGAAACAGTCATCATTTTCTTATTTGTTATTTACGAAGTAGTTAATCAACCTTAAAGGAAACTGACTAGTTTTCCAATCAGTAATTAAAATTTAAGGCTATATATGGTGTGCGACCTTGATTAAGTGTTGTTCAAGAAGGAATTAAATTTTTCTCAAAATAATAACGCTTTATATAGCTGTAAAATTTATTAAAATTTTCTAAGACAGCACTGCAACACAAACACACACAATTATATAACAAATATTTACAGAATCATATTAAAAGCAGTTCGTTTAAGTCAGTTCGTTCTTTGTATCCTCCGTACCGCCCGGAGCTCTTCACTCCACACAGCACACTCGCTTTCTTCTTTCTCCCCTCTCCCATTATCTGTTCCGATATCCAAAGGGTAAAAAAATGTGCAACGTCAAAATCTAAAGTAAGGGTCAACTAATCCTTGGAAGGAGGATCTGTCAGGTTTTAGTTCAATATTGTGGTCCGTTATGAGAATGCATGGTGGATACTCACTAGTCGGTTTTAAAAAAGTTGAAATGTTTCATAATAAAATTCATAATAGAATATTATGAATTTTAATAGAATTTGCTGTAATTCAGTCGGATAATTAATTAAATTATACAGATTTCAGGAATCTTAGGGCTTGTCTTACATATACACTTTTCCATTGCTAATTATTCATGAAAATGTGAATGTTATATTTTTATATCACTGTTTCAATTGCTCCAACATTTAATATTACTAAACAATTTTTTACAGTATAACCTTTAAATGAAATGTTGATGAAAACAATAAATTTAGATTCCATTATTTATTTATAAAACATAAAGCAAGATATTTAAGTAGTCAAACATAATAGGGTAAAATGTTGAAGATATAGCAGAATGTAAGTAAATATAGTTATATGTCCATAAAAAAAAATAGAAATCTATAAAAATTATGCTCTATTGATGTATTTAAAATCTGGATCATAAAGTGAATTTAATAATAGTTTATAAAAATTATGCCATTTATAACAGCCGTATTTACTTAAAAAATTGTACGAAAATATTGAGAAATTACCAGAATCACTGTATAGCATAAATTTGTTGTAATATCATGTTAATATTTGAAAAAATACGCATCAATTAAAAAGTGATCCCATATCCTTTTAAGATTTATTGAAGTTATTTTTTTTAAAGTAATGTTGAAGTCATTTCGTCTTATCATTTTTTATTAAACTAAACATGGATAACTTTTTGCTTCAAGGAAATTTTTATTGATAATGGGATTTTTTTTTATGTGGATTAGTTTTTAATTACACCAAAATATTTTAAATATTTTTCCTTAAAGAACTCATAATATTTGTCCATTATCAACATGGTGCAAATGAGGTTTTTCTGATTATTTTAAAATTTTTAAATTTTTTTACCCGCTATCACTTCATTAAATAGCAACCTCCACGAACAATTTCTTAACATTTTAATTCTTCTGTTCTTAAAACAGCACTGATCATTCTTAATGTACGTCTACTACCATTTATAAAGATTATTAATATTATCGACTAATATATTTTTTATAAACAGTCTAAACAAACATAAAAGTTTTTATTTTTATTTTTGGTTTTCTAAGGCTATGCCATGTTATTTATTTTTGTTATAACTTTATTTAAGAAATAAATTAAACTCACAGTTATTTTTTTTTATATATTGCTTACCAGGTGTTGTTAGTTCAAACAAAGAGCTATTGTTTATATTGGCTATTTCAAATAAAGAGCTTACGAGTTCAATGTCATTTTTTTTTGAAAAAGGAAAAAAACTCAATCTAGATGAAATCTTATTTCTAACAAGACATGGGCCATTTTCTTTTTCCTTGCAAAGTTTCAATTTTAGAGACTCTAGCGTTTGTTCCTGTGGAGATGAACATAATCCTCTCCATTATTCTGCCTCCAGGCTTTTAACATTATCATGACATATGGAGAAACCTACGGAATCCAATAATAATCTATGGAAGATTAACATTTTAAAATGCAAAGGGTATCGAAGGGTTCGAAGTATGATACATTTTATTTATAAAAATCAAGTTTTAATTATCGAAGATTAAATGTCAAATTATCTCTTTGATCAATGTAACAGGTTCTTCTCTTTCTTTTTTAACTTTTAATTATAGATACTCGGTTTTTTTATTGTAATTTTAGTTTTAAAATAATTTACGTATGCTCATTTATTCTGCCTCCAGGCTTTTAACATTATCATGACATATGGAGAAACCTACGGAATCCAATAATAATCTATGGAAGATTAACATTTTAAAATGCAAAGGGTCTCGAAGGGTACGAAGTATGATATATTTTATTTATAAAAATCAAGTTTTAATTATCAAATATTAAATGTCAAATTGTCTCTTTGATCAATGTAACAGGTTCTTTTCTTTCTTTAACTTTTAATTATAGATACTCGGTTTGTTATTGTAATTTTAGTTTTAAAATAATTTACGTATGCTCATTTATTATTTGTATATATTTAAGGTAATTAAATTTGTAAAATTTTATTTTATTCCACATGAATATGAATTTTTAATTTGGACTTTTATTACTATTTATATTTTTATGTACAAAACAATTATTTAGCTATGCACTTGTACTTTTTAATTATTTCTTATTTCAGCTCCAAAATCGTCGATTTATGTTTCCATTACTCATATTCATGCTTAATTTGTCTTTTCCGACTAATTCATACACTTAATATACGAGCTGTTATTATTCATTCTAATTTTGGATCTTTTATAATTTAATTGCTATACTGAATACTCGTTCTTGCACTCTAAGATATATATTCTTTAATGGTGTGTGTAATGTTTTTCCATATTTTGCTTACTGTAAATATTATTTTCTTACGCATTTTCGCATATTAGTTTTATTCGTATTGTTTTCGGGTTCTTTAATACTTACTTAGGTTCTTTCGGATATTTATTTCTATTGTATTTTGTAAAATAATATCTTAACTTTTCAGTCCCTAAAGGGTCAAGAGTTAATATAGTGCAAATTTTCCTTCACCCTTCAGTCCCGTGCACTCTTCGTATTTCTTTTTACCCCCTCCAGTCTCTTCAATTGTTCCAACTTCATCCCCTCAATTCAACTTTTCCCCTCTTTTTGTAACATTTTCCTTTTTTTTTTTCCTCCTTCGTCTTCATCATGTGACGACACAATGTCACCCACATCCTTCCCAAGTTGTAGAAGGGCATGTCAGCTCTGGGCACAATGATGTGGTTTGGTGTAGCAGTTGTTGTTGAATTACTTCTTTGGATGTTTTCTTAGTTTTATTGTTTTACAAAAATAGACATCTGGAACGATATATATTCCCTAAGAGCAATTCCCTAAGTTCCTGCATTCTGATAAGTTGGTGAAATATGCTGTAATTTTTTTATAAGTATTTTTTTTAAATGTTAATGGGCATACAAATACTTCTTTAAGATTGTATTAATATAAATGTCAACAATTAAGTCATGTTTTATTGTTGTTTCTTATCCCACTTGGCCGACAATAGCATCTAAACTAAGTCCATGAATTCGTATGTTTTCAGGGAAAGATGGCAAGGGGGCAGCTTCAGTTGGGATGGAGCACCCTTAGGTAGAAGTCTGACTTAACCGTTTGTGGTTGAAGATGGGCAGCAGTGTCTGCTGGAAGGACTTTTAGGGGGAAATGCCCTGCCTTTGCGTATAGTATAGGAGAAAACCCGGATAACTCCCACCAGGTAGTCCGATTCACGAGGCATGATGCTGAGCATCACAAACGCAATCGAATCTCCTCGTTTCTGAAACAGTGTCTACAAAAAAACTGCCAGCGGATTGAATTTCAGTCCTAATGCTCACAACTGGCACATGTTGCCACTAAGTAACGAGTTTGGCTTTAAGTAAAAATCTTAATATTCTTATTAATAACGATAAATATCTTTAAGTTTGTATTAATAAATATTTTAAATTAATCATTTTTTTAAATATAGCCATAATTAGCCATTTCAGTTATGGTAAATATTTTCCTGAATTTAAATATTTTCATTTACTTCGAATAAGAAAACGATATATGATCTAAATTGTTCCACATGAGAAAGAACAAAACATAATTTCACTATATTAAAAAAAGAACGAGATCTTAAATAACATAGTTTAAAAGACTACTATATTAGATCATTTTATGCCCGTGGAAATAAATGCTCTACTAGGCGAACTTAATCGATATTACTTCCTTGAAAATAATGACTTTTACTGGTTTGTCGTAGTGAGTGTTATGCCTGAGTAGCATTAAAAGGTTTCGCACGGAAAGCTATGACTTCATTTCAAGCAAAGTGACCAAAGTTATCGACTAATTTGGCACCCATGGCGCAATTTTAGTTTAAGCAAGTTTGTTAGAAGGGACGTATTTTCAAAATAGCTATTTTATATAAAGTTTGGGAACAATTCTCTTCAATGCACTTGTTTATGTTACTAAGAAAGTTGGAAGATAATATTAATGATGATGTATTAAAATATTAATAGTTTTTTACGAATAAAAAAATATTTGTTAGAAAAGTTATTAATTATAATTTACATTATTTTTTTTTTCTTATTTTTTAAAAGAAGAAAATATTTCCTCTTTCAGAAAAAAATATCAAATGCAGCTGAAAGAATGAAAGGTTTTCTTTAATGAAGATTCTGTTCATATTGCTATTAACGATATTCGAAGTGTTGATTGCTTTCATGTCATGGGTAAGCTCATCCTCATTAACATCAGTGGCGCAACAGCACCATGGTGGTCCAAGGCTATCTTCCTACTGGCAGATTTCGAGTCAAGAGATGATTTCTTTTTACGGCATAGGGTTGTCAATACTACGCCCAACACTCTACAGTCATATTAGACTGGAATCTACTGTTTAAAGTCGATTCCGAACCACTACAATTATCCATGGCACTGCCGGAACTCAGACATGAAACCAGTGGCACCGAGCGCCAGAGCACTAGTCACTCGACCACCAGGCCTCCACAGGTATTCTTAAAAAATTCAGAAAAACTTGTAATTTTAAAGTTCTTTTACAAAAATTATCAAAGAACATTTTTATATTCTATTTTTTATATATTTATACAATATTTATATTATATATGATTTATCTT
>BPLQ01009471.1:0-11724 GCA_021605075.1 Caerostris darwini
ACGGAAGTTTGGTTCAAAACCAGACAAATGAGCTGAAGCAAATTTCAAGTGCATACTTGAGATGGTTTATGGATAATTGGTTTAAAGCAAGACAAATGATAAGAACCAAATTTATATTTAATTTGAAGGCCTGGTGGACAGTACGTTGGTACACATACGCGGTCACATAGTGCAGTTGTATGTGAAACTGGTTCAAATGAGCAGAACCAAATTTTTCATGCTCTACTTTGGATGGTCTCGTAGATTCTTATAATGCTTATAGACCACAGAGATAAAAACAAAACTTCTCTGCACGAAAGAAAACCTCAACTTATTTATGACTAAACTCTTATAACATTTATGACTAAACTCAGCCAACGGCCGTACCATGCTGAATATACCGGTTCTCGTTAGATCACCGAAGTCAAGCATCATTGGGCGCGGTCAGTACTTGGGTGGGTGACCACCTGGGAACACCGCGTGCCCGTTGGCACCAGCAAATGTGGGACCTGAATGGCCGAGTGTCTAGCGCTCTGGGGCTCGGTGCCACAGATTTCGGGTTCGAATCCCGGCGGTGCCATGGATGTTTGTAGTGGTTCGGAATCCACTTTAAGCCGTAGGTCCCGGTCTCCTATGACTGTAAGAGCGTCACGGAGCAAAAGTCAGGCTTCTACCTACGGGTGCTCCATCAAAACAGAAGCTGCTTCCTTCCCCTTCAATCATGAGTCCATATGGGCTCGTGGGCTTGGCCAGCCAAGTGGGATAAGAAACAACAACAACATGACTAAACTCTTATAACATTTATGACTAAACTCTTATATAATTTAACATCAGAGAAGAGGTTGTAGAATGTTCATTAAGTTCCTCAATTTAAATTTTTTTGGTTTCATTCTCATCGATTTTAGTTGCTCCATGTTCAAATTAAGCGTTTTTTAGAATCTCCGTTAAACAGGGTCAATGTCGCCGACTTGGCGATATTTTTTGTCTTTCGTTTTATGCGGCATTCATTAGGTACATTATTGCAGAACAAAAATTCTTTTACGCGATAAAAATAAAATAAACTATTTAAATAATAAATAATATTAAAAATTGCAAAAACAAACAATTTTTTACTGCGTTAAAAGAAATTTTCTTAACTGTATGATATATAAAATTAACAGGTTTTTTTTTTTTTTAGTCCTTTTATAAATCAGATTAAAATTTTTGTAGCTTTTTTCCTGTGTTACAATTCATAGGATTCTTTTTCAATTCCTTCTATTAGTTCACACTCTCCCTATATATATATCTTGTTCAAATTTTCAATCGTTTATAAAATACTTTCTATTCATATACTCAAGTTCAAATACATTTTTGTGAACTTGTAGTGGATGACACTGGATGTTAATAAAGTTTTTTCAAATATTAATTCATTAATTAAATTTAATTCATTAATTTTAGTTAATTTTAGATTTAAGTTGCATATATCTACCAATAGATGGCACCAGATAAACTTAAAAAAATGAATGAAAATTATTTATAAAGGACTTTCTGCAATAGAGTGAAAAAAAAGTAGGAATTGACTTAAAAAAAATTATTTTTATACTATTACTTGTTTTAAGTTGAGACACAAAATTAACATTTTTTGTAAAGGATGATAAACTGCTTTAGGCCACCTAAACACTACTCATAAACCGTAATTATATTTTCTAAGGACGTAAAGAGGAGCGGCTTGTTAATTAATCTGAAATTGATTAATTGAATGTTAATGAGACGATGACTAGCGGGGAACATTAATAATTAAACTGCCAGATTCTCTACTCTTTCAAGGCGATGTGTTTGAGTGATTTTTCGCTAAATTACTTTCACACTAATTATGCCCTCCCTCCCCCGCATGCTATGCCGAAATTTGGAAAATCATAGTTAATATTTTACGACAGCGTTGGCGCTTTTTTTTTATAGGTGTGATCGACTTTTTAAATGAAGATTAAAATGCGATCGACCTATATAGCGATATTTTAAAAAATTCAGATTATTACTGTTTAAAGACGAGTAATTCTTTTTTTTTAATGCAGGTTTTATTTCTTATCCAGCTAGGTAGACAGCAACATCTAGATCATATCCAAGAACCCATGTGTTCTCATGGAATGAGGGAAAGGGAGGCAGCTTCTGTAGTGATGGACCACCCGTAGGTAGAAGTCTGATTTGGCTCCGTGACGTTGAAGAAGGAGGGCAGTGCCTCTTGGGAAGTCTTTTAGGGGGAACTACCCCGTATATGCGTATTGTATGGAAGAAAACCCCTGAAAACTCCCACCAAGTAGTCCGACTACCGAGCCAAGATGCTGAACATCACTGAGCCATCACTGAGTCTCTTCGTTTTTGGAAACAGTGTCTACAACAAAGCCACCAGCAGACTAATCACGTCCACCCTAATGTTCATCAACGGCGACGTTGCCACTGAGCCCCGTGTTTGGCGCTACAGTTTAAAATAATAAACGTTAGAATTATAAACAATATGTTTTTGTTGATTTGTAATTATTTATTTAAATTGATTCAAGTATAAATTTAACCTTTAAAAGTAAAATAAGAACTATAATTATCCCGACTCGTGGCTCATTGATAACGTGTGCTGTTGGTGAGCATTAGGGTGGAGATTCAATCCACTGGCAACTTTGTTGTAGACACTGTTTCAAAAAACGAGGAGATTCAAGGACGTTTGTGAAGTTCTGCATCTTGCCTCGTTGGTCGGAATACATGGTGGGATTTTCCCGGTTTTCTCCCATACGATAAGCAAATGCATTGCAGTCTTCCCCTAAAAGTCCTCCCGGAAGGCACTGACTTCCTTCTTCAGCGTCACGGAGCCAAGTCAGACTTCTGTTTACGGGTGCTCCATCAGAACATAAGCCCCCCTCCGTTTCCTCCGCTCATGAGTAGACTTACGTCCCGCGTTGCCTGACACTGAGGATTAGTCACAATAACAACACTATAATCGTCTGATTCATCGCCATCCAATTAAATATTAACTGTTCATTACTTCTGATGCGCTTTTTTAAGATTAATCTTATTTTCATTTTTTCTTTCAAGTTTTTAAACTAAAATTGGGCGATTAATCAGATGATGATGATCAGATGATCAGATGATGATTTTCATTAAGATTTGAAATACACTGCTTTAAAAAAAAAAAAAATTAAAGAAGGGTGGTGCTTAACGTTATAAATCTTATGACAGTAACATATATATATACGTTATAACTTATAACGTTATAAATCTTATGACGTTAACATATATATACGTTATAACTTATAAATTTTATGACGTTAACATATATATACGTTATAACTTATAACGTTATAAATCTTATAACGTTTTCGAGTTTTTAATTAAAAATAATAAATTTCAGTACTTAAATATCAGATTTAAATGTATTGGTCTGGCAAGTAAGTAATGTCGGTTTTCGCAATGCTTTTAAACGGTGAACAAAAGTTACTACTAAGTAAAACATTTTTAATGCTTTAAGTTCAGTATTTTTCTAGAAAAACTAATGGACTTAAAGCATTAAAAATGCTTTTTCGAAGTGCAGAATTACGCATTTTTAGTAAACCCCATTTAAAAATAACGCAAATGACCATTTAAACTGCTTTTTCCTTTCGTAAAAATGCATTTTAATGCCATTCTTGTTGAAGTAGAGAAATAAATGCTACATAATAAATCATGGGTTAAAATGTGCTATGAAAGTTCTCGTGCTTTAAAATGAAAATCTCAAAATCGAATTTTGCTATCGCTTTTTTTTTTTTTTTTAAGTACCGGGTCCTATTAAATAATGTTTTGATTCTGGAAGCTAGGCAATTCAAATTGGAATACAAAGCACGTGACTTCCCATTAACTAATCGTTAGTCTTAGCAACAAATATTTCACGTTGATTTCATAGCACAGATAATTAATATTGCATAGCAAAGTTAATTGTTTATTTTAAATTATTTATTTGTAAAGTGTTTATTTTAAATAAAAGTTTTTGAAATGAGAGCTTCTCGCATTAAACGAGGAGATTAATCTGTTTTAAATAATAATAATTTATACCCTGATTATTTTGGAGGCCACGGACATGGTACCAGAAGAACAAAAAGAAGAATTAAAACAAGGAAAAAATAATAATAAAATCACAATTAAAAATAAGAGCTAAAAATAATAATTAATAATAATAATTAAAAATAAGAATTAAGCTACATTTATTTTCGAAACTAGCTAAAATCCAGCAAGAATAAAATATTTAAACCAAACAATTTATCGTTGAGAAAATACTGAAAACAAGAAAATTAGAGGAAAATATCAAGTGCACGTCAACTCAATGATTGTTTGCAATTATGACAATTGTCGTTTGCAAATATGATGGATTAAATGGTTCAAATTTTCCATTTTTTCCTCTTATTTACATGCAGATGCGTGGCAACTAATTCTGAAAATTATCCTGGTTTGGTTTGTCGCCCTACTGTCATTTTTCGCACACTTTAGACTAATTAAACCGGGACCTGTTGTTTAACATGGATTCCGAACCTCTAACAAACAAACAAGCCAAGATTCGAACCTGAAGCCTTGGTATGAAAAATTATACCGGTATTAATATTAACATTTGTAACTATGCTTCCTTCAATACACTGGCAAGAGACGTTGGGCGTTTATAAGAAATGGTCAGTTGACCTGTAGATTCTCACCCGAAAAGAAGTCTCGCGCAATCCTGCGGGTGGCCGAGTTTCGTTTCTTCGGCTCAGAAAAGGTTCTTTCACGTAGCTATAATTATCTGTCTTTTACTTTAACTGTGTTAAATGTTGTATGTCTGTAATTGTATGTGCCAGGTGTTTGTGCGTGTGTGAATAAAACTGTAAGTTCTCCAACCTGTACCCGAGGTATCTCATCCCAATTACATCCATTTACAGCCTGGTCGCCCAACCTGCACACTACAGCTTTAGTTTAATATAAAAGTAAACACTAAAAAGTAAATATTAGAAAAATATATTCTATTTTATTTCAAATTAGAAGATCAAATCCTTTGTCTGTAACGTGTTAGTATGAATACGTAGATCCATGTATTTAAACTTTTATCTCAGTGATACTGGTTGTCCAACCTGCACACTGCAATCTGGTGCCCGAACGTAGGGTCCTTACCCGTACTACACATTCCACTGATGTTCATGTCGTATATCATATAAAATACCCTACATTAAGATTTAAAATACACAGGTGATTAATTAATAATTAATTGCAGAGTCATAACGTGATCATAATAATAAAAACCGCAAAATGTATTTTAAAAAACAATTGCCGATGTAGAAAAACAAAATCATTTTTAAACCAGGTAATTAATTTGAAGCATTCAAAAAATCGTTGCGCGATTTAGAAGAGGAATTTTATAATGGCGTTTATCAGTGAGTTTTCAAAGTCCCCAGATTAATGGAGTATGGCTACGAGCGTGAATTGACGCGTCGAGCCCATCTTGGAAGAGATTAGAAGCTTCGGAACGTCCAGAGATAGCTAGTTAGAGTCAATTTAAAAACAGGAAAGCCATTTTCTACCAGATTACTTACTGAGACGGTGTAAGAGATTGAAGTTTGAGCGGCCTTTTCCAACGGAACCTTTAATTTATTCAATTTGTTGCGTAACTGAGCCTGGATGGTAGCTTTGCTAAATCTGAGAATTGAAGCAATAATTGTGGAGATACTTGACTTGCTCGAATTAATTTTATACCTTATAAAATTCTTAATTCTATATTTGTAAAAGTCTATTTCGTTGTTGAAAAAGGATTTAAATTCGCACATTTATTTCTATTTTCACTTAAAATGCTTTTTTATTTTATTGATAATGAAATTGAATCCTTGTTTCCTACTTTATTTTTTTAATGTACAGTAGAAAGAAAACAAAAATGCTTGTTTGCTGTCAAATTTGATTAATGGGTTATTATTATGTATTTTTCAAAGAATATACAAACCTCTCTCTTTTGGGAATGAAATGCCAGAACTCTTCCCGAGAGAAAAAATGTTACAATATGTCGAGCAATCCTTCGCGTAGCCGAATTTCCTTTTTTCGGCTCAGAAGTGGAGTCCGTCTACGAAGCTATAATTATCTGACTTGAAATGTGCTAAATATTGCTTGTATGCAATTGCATGTGTGTAATGTTGGTGCGTGTGTAAATAATACTGTGAGTTCCCCAGCCTGTGCCTCAAGCATCTCAACCCGATCACACCCACTTACAATCTGGTTGTCCAACCTGCACACTACAGCCTATAGTTTAATATAAATGTAAACAATAAAAAGAAAATCTTTAAAAAATGTATTCTATTTTATTGCACATTCGGAGATCAAATCCTTTGTCTGTAACGTCTGAAGTCTAGTCTGATTGAGTAGATCCATATATTTAATTTTTTTATCTCAGTGATACTGGTTGCCTAACCTACACAATACAATCTGGCGCCCGAACGTATGGCCCTTATCACAAATTCCCCAAATATTCATGGCGCATATCATAGAAAATGCCCTACATAAAGATTAAAAATACACATATGATTAATTAATAATTAATTTCAGAATCATAATAGTAAAAACCCCAAAAATTACTTAAAAAAATTTTTTTTCCCAATGAATTAAAGTAGAAAAATAAAATCATTTTTGAACCAGGTAATTAATTTCAAAAAATCGTTGCGCGATTTAGGAGGGGAATTTTATAATGGCTTTTATCAGTGCGTTTTCAAAGTCCCGAGATTAATGGAGTATGGCTGCGAGCGCAAATTGATGCGTCGAGACCATCTCTGAAAGATTAAAAGCTTCAAAACGTCCAGAGATAACTAGTCAAAGCCAATTTAAAAACAGGAAAGCCATTTTCTACCAGATTACTTACTGAGACGGTGTAAAGAGATTGAAGTTTGAACGGCCTTTTCCAATGAGACTTTTAATTTATTGAGCAATTTGTTGCTCAACTGAGCCAGCATGGTTGCTTTGCTAAGTCTAGGAATTGAAGGAATAATTGTAGAGATTCTTGATTTGTTCAAATTGGTTTTTAGCTTATAAAGTTCTTAATTCTATATTTGTAAAATCTGTTTGGTTTTGAAAAAGAATTTAAATTCTGAAATTTTTTTTTTCACTTAAAGCGCTTTTTTTTTTATTGATGATGAAATTTAATCCTTGTTTCCCATTTTATTTTTTAATGTACTGTTGGATAGAAAAAAAAATGTGATTCATAGTTTTTTGTTGCTGTTGTTGTAGTTATTTTGTATTGTTAATTTACCAAAGATCCACGAAATTTTAAAAAAAAATATTTTATACTGTTTTTATATTCATTAACTATGCTTCCCGTTACCCACTAGCAACAGCACCCCCTGTGGCATTCAGATGATATGATGAGTTGACCTACAGATTCTCACCTGGAGAGTAAATATATTTAGTGCAACCTACGAGTATTCGAGTTTCGGCTTATAAGTGGAGTCCTTCCACGAATATATAATTATCGATCTTTAAATATATTAAATATTGCAAGTCTCTAATTGTACGTGTATGGTGTCTGTGAGTTTGTGAATAAAATTGTGAGTAATATAAATATATAATAAAATATCTCAATTCAATTTACAATCTGGTGGTCCAACCTGAACACTACAATCTACCGACCAGAGCTAATATTACATAGAGCTACCATTACTACAAATTCCACTTGTGTCCACGGCGTATATCATAGTGTTTTATATAAAGATTAAAAATACACAGATGATTAATCAATAAATAATTCCAGAATCATAATGCTTCATAATCGTATAAACCTCAAAAAGTACTTTGAAAAAAATATTTACTCAATGAATTAAAGTAGAAAAACAAAATCATTTTTAAACCAGGTAATTAATTTCAAGCATTCAAAAAATCGTTGCGCGATTTAAAAGGAATTTCATAATGGCTTTTATCAGTGCGTTTTCAAAGTCCTGGAGATTAATGGAGTATGGCTGCGAGCGTAAATTGATGCGTCGAGACCATCTCCAAAAGATTAGAAGCTTCAAAATGTCCAGAGATAGTTAGTTAGAGTCAATTTAAAAAGAGGAAAGCCATTTTCTACCAGATTACATACTGAGACGGTGTAAAAGATTGAAGTTTGAACGACCTTTTCCAATGGAACCTTTAATTTATTGAGCAATTTGTTGCGCAACTGAGCCTGTATTGTTGCTTTGCTCAATCTAGGAATTGAAGCAATAATTGTGAGATTCTTAATTTGTTCAAATTGGTTTTGTAGCTTACCAGTTTCTAAATTCTATATTAGTAAAATCTGTATTGCTGTTGAGAAAGGATTTAAACTGATTTTTTTTTCGCTTAAAAAGCTTTCTAATTTTATTGATCTTGTTTCCCACTTTATTTGAAGCCTTGGGGCCAAAAATTATCTTGGTATTAACATTAACTTATTTTTAACTATGCTTCCACCTACATGCTGGAAAGACTGCACCCCTGTGGCGTTCATGAGAAATAGTCAGTTGCCTTACATGCTCTCACCCGGAGAAGAAATATATGCCACGAAATCCTGCGGGTAGTCGAGTTTCGTTTTTTCGGCATAGAAGTGGAGTCCGTCCACGAATCAATAGTTATCTGCCTTTAAATGTGTTAAATATTATATATCTCTTATTGTAAGTGTGTGGTGTTTGTGCATGTGTTAAAAAAAACTGCGAGTTTTCTAACCTGAGCCTCAAGTATCTCAATCCAACCACGACCATTTAGAATCTGGTTGCCCAATATGCACACTACAGCTATAGATTAATATAAAAGTAAGCAATAAAAAGTAAATCTTAAAAAAATGTATTATATTTTATTGCAAATTCGAAGATCAAATCCTTTGTCTGTAACGAGCTAGTCTGAATGTGTAGATCCATATATTTAAATTTTTTTTTATCTCAGTGATACTGGTTGTCCAACCTGCACACTACAATCTGGCGCCTGAACATATGGTCCTTACCACTACACATTACACCAATGTTCATGGCTATATCATAGAAAATGCCCTACATAAAGCTTAAAAATACACAAATGATTAATTATTAATTAATTACAGAGTCATAATGCGTTCATAACTGTAAAACCCCCAAAAAGTACTTTGAAAAAAATATAAATAAAGACTGCAGAAGAAAATTGCTCAATGAATTAAAGTAGAAAAATAAAATTATTTTTAAACCAGGTAATTAATTTCAAGCATTCAAAAAGAGAATTTTAGAAGAGGCATTTTATAATGGCTTTTATCAGTGCGTTTTCAAAGTCCTGGAGATTAATGGAGTATGGCTGCGAACGTAAATTGATGCGGCGAGACCATCTCCAAGAGATTAAAAGTTTCCAAACGTCCAGATAGCTAGTTAAAGCCAATTTAAAAACAAGAAAGCCATCTTCTACCAGATTACATACTGAGACGGTGTAAAAGATTGAAGTTTGAGCGGCCTTTTCCAATGAGACCTTTAATTTATTGAGCAATTGGTTGCGCAACTGAGCCTCGATGGTAGCTTTGCTGAATCTGGGAATTGAAGTAATAATTGTTGAGATTCTTGATTTGCTGTAATTGATTTTATAGCGCACTACAGTCTAAATTCTTTATTTGTAAAAATCTATTTTGCTGTTGAAAAATGATTTAAATTAGGAAATTTAATTTTTTTTCACTTAAAACGCTTTCTTATTTAATTGATAATGAAATTTTATCCTTGTTTCCCACTTTATTTTGTTGATGTTGATTTGCAGATAGAAAAAAACCGAATTCACAATTTATTTTTTGTTGTTGTAATTATTCAATTCCATCTATTAGCTCTCACTCTCCCTATATATATCTTGATCAAATTTTCAATCGTTAATGAAATACTTTTTATTCATTCCCTCAAGATTAAATACATTTTTTTTAACTTGTAGTGGATGACACTGGATGTTAATACAGTTTTTTCAAATATTAATTCAGTAATTAAATTTAATAAATTAATTTTAGTTTTTTTTAGATTTAAGTTGTATACATCTACCAATAGATGGCGCGAGATGTAAGAGGAAAATTTCAACTTTATTTATAAAGGACTTTCTGCAATAGAGTGAAAAAAAAGTAGGAATTGACTTGAATTTTTTCAATTTTTTTTATATTACTTGTTTTGTTTTGGTAATTTTCCGAAAAGCCGCGAAATTTTTTAAAAAAATTATTTTACACTGTTTTTATATTTATTTTGTGCATATTTCTAGACATATTATACTCAATTCAATTCTTATATAACCCGAAACCTGTGGCACCGAGCGCAGAGCTAGTCACTCGGCCATCAGGCCCCACATAACGTTTAGAGGAATAAAATTATAATAGAATTTTTTTTTTTTGCAAGTTTCCCTATCTCTTAATGTTTTTGAATTATTTTTAACTAAAATCTTTTAAATCATTTTTATTTTAATAACAAAACATAATTCTATAAATTAAACAGAATTTTTAAAACAAAATATAATTCTATAACAAAACAGATTCACTTCGGAAAAGAATCAGTGTAAATAAAAAAAACTTTTTTAGTACTTAATGTAAACAACGGTTTTTGTTTATAAAATTGGGCATATTAGATTGAAACGCTGAAATTTAAATAACGAAACGAAATACAAACGAATTGAGTTAACACATTTCAAAATACTAAAGTGTCGTAATTCTTAAATTTATGCGAGTAACGTATTTGATAAATTAATATAGACATGCTCGAGAAAAGTTGTGAATTAGTTTGAATGCTCGAATGTATTATAAGAATAATTAAATATATTTTCTAACATAAATACGATTTTAAAATAATTCAATTGCAGTGAAATTCGTGTTATAGAATCCAAATAAAAATCTTATTTTTTTAAATTTAAAGTTTTCATTAATATTTGAAAAAAATCGTGTAAATATATAATAGATTTAATTAAAGAAAAATTTACAAATAGAAAAATAATTTGAAAACGGCATTATTAAACTTTTAAAATAACATCGATGAAAATTCTAAGTAATTAAAAGTGGTTTTGAATGTAAAATTATAACTTAATTGAAGTTGAAACTAAGCGATATATTAGTTATTAATAAATAAAGAGATAAATTGAGGCCTGAGGTATATTTAAACACCATGTTATTCGACACATAACTGAGAGGTATGAATTTTTATAGTTTTAAATAAATTTTATTTAAATTTTTATTCTTTCTTTCCCCCTTTTTTCTTCGTTGTCTTTCATAATTTTTCTTTTCTAAATTCATTACATTATGATTTTAAGATTACAATAATTTCAGTTTAAAAATAAAACAGAATAAAATGCATGTGAGTAAATTCATATTTTACAAGCAGAAATGACATTGATTTATAATCACGGCTAAATGAAATTAATATAAGATATTGTATTAAGTGTTTTGTTTATTATGAACTTTAAATAAAATTTTATGTCATACATATATTAAAACTTAAATGAATATTGCATCAAAATATTTCGTAAAGTTTTTTTTTTCTTCTTCTAATGCAGATGGCAAACACTTAGACACTTGGTCTTGCATGCCTTAAGGCAAGCTCTGCGCAAACGTCACATTGCATTACCCAGGGGGCGCGTGTAACTTGAAGATAAGCCACGGACGCGGAGTAACAATGCCTCCGCAACGCTCTACGAACCTATTCGACCGGGACTTACGGTTTAAAGTGAATTCCGAACCACTACAACATCCATGGCACCGCCGGGACTCGAACCCGAAACCTGTGGTACCGAGCGCTAGCCACTCGGCCATTCAGGGCCCACATTTCG
>BPLQ01009472.1:0-60470 GCA_021605075.1 Caerostris darwini
GGCTGAACAGATGAAGTGTTTTTGCTAAATTTCATTAAAAATAGAGATTTCTCCCCCATTAGATATTTTGTAACACACTGGACACAAAAGGGATTTGAAAGGGGAGGGATTGTTGTTGTTTTTCAGATACATGCCAGGATATAGATATACATCTAGCATTGCATATACTGCTTATACTATTTTCACCATTCCATTTTGTGTATTTCCAAAAGAAATGATAAAATTATATTTATTAGTTCAATAATGTTACAAATATAGGTTCAGTCTATAAGTTCTTTTTTTCTTTGGAAAGTATACCCTATTTGATTAATGTTTTTGTCTAAATTTCATTAAATTCAGGGCATATACCGAAAATTTGAGGAGTTATGAAATTAATAGCAGTTGCAATCAAAATAATTTTGATTTTTTTGATGAACCCACTTTTAAAAACTTCTAAGATACTTCCATACAATCAAGAACTGTTTAGATGTATTTTTTAATTAAAATTTATTACTATAAAAAGCAATACTCTATTTCAAGGTTTTCTTTTACATAGTTTTGTAATAATGTTGATATTTTATATACATATATATAATAAAAAAATTTTACCTTATGAAATTTATTACCGCAAAATTTTTAAATAATAATTTAAACATTTTCAGTAACAAATTGCCAGAAAAATGTGCTCTAAACATTTGAAGGTTTTACTGTCCATCAGAATATGTATTAGCCATAATTTGGTAGGGATTTGTAATTGTCATCAATGTTATTTTATAGAAAAGTACTTATTTATCTTTCTAGTAATAATTTACATTATGAAATTGTATTAGAATAATTAAGGCTGATATCATAATTTTTAAAGCATTTTCTTTTAAAAATAAATTACACTGAATAATAATTTGTGTTTACAGGTATTTATCATAAATTTCCCTTTATAAATGTAAAAACAAAATGTTTAAATATTCTTTAACAAGAGAGAAAAAAAAATACAAATCATATAATTAAAAATGCAATTAAAATTGCAAAACAAAAACAAATAATAAGGATAAGAGGAGTATCGAGGCAGACTCTTTTTTTTTTTTTTTTTTTTTTTTTTTTGTAAAATAGTTTTGTCAGAAAAAAAGAATATTTTACAAAGACAAAAATAGTCAATTTTTAAATATAAGCATTTTACTACATAAAATAAATCGCAGAAACATCAAGAATATATGTAGTTTGAGACAGACAATATTGAAAAATGATGTTTGATTTTTAGCCATTTTAAAAATCAAATATTAGCTGTTTTGTTTGGTTAAAAAAAAATAGCTAGAGAAGAATGAAAGTTGAATTTTAGGACCCTTATCAAAATTTCCATTTTAAAAATTAAAAGCAAACAATTTTTTAGACCTATTAAAGAAATAACATGCATAGAATCTATGGAAATAATGATGATTTTATTTTAGAATGAGGGTTCCAACTACAAGTTTTTTAAATTTTAACTTCTACTTATTATTACAAGGGAAAATTTAGAAAGTATAAATGATTTTAACAAAAAATACAGACGACAAATTGGCAAAATTTGTTTTTGTTCTTTATAAATGATTTTAACTGAGATTTACAACAATCAATTTCATTTTTTACAAGTAACAAAATTTTTTTTCATGTGAATCACACTTGTTTTTAAAAACAACATGATTAGTTACTTTTCTATTAATCACTTCTATGACTTGACTTCCAAATTTGTTTCTCTGAATCGCATTATGAAGAAAAAATAATATTGCCACAATCCCTTAATTTGCTAACTTTTCTTATTTGAAGTTAAAAACATTTAAATTTTTTAATTTTAAATGTATTAGTGCAGAATTTTATTTCAATGAATGTCAGAATAATATATCTTATATGATGCTCTTTAATTCTATTATTTTTATCAAATTTATGAATGTATTTGTGAATAATTACTGCTCCTCTAAGTTCTATATCTTTCTTATTTATTTTTTAAATTTTCATATTAATTTCCATGTGGTTGGATCACATTAGAAATTTACAAATTAATTATTAATTTGTCCTTATAAAAATACTATTAAAAAAATTCCCCAAATAGTTAATTTAAATGATCCAATTGCTTTTTCTATCATAAAATGTTATAAAAGTATTATACAATAAGTAATAAATCAAGATCAAAGAAAAAAAATTTATTTCACAGATTAAAACAAACCATTGTTTGAAAATAAACACAAATCCAAGATTATCAACAACCAAATTTAAAATAGAATTATGCATATTATGGAATCTATAAGAATTCAGAAAAAGTTTGAAGCATAATTCAGTAAAACCAGATATCACAGACAAGTGAAAAAAAAAAAAAAAAATATGTTTGCTAACGAAAATAAATGCAATTGACTTGGTGCTAGTGGCTGCATAATGATTTGAAAGAATTCAAAAGACAAACTTATTATCATTTGTTAAACATCTAAATTAGAATTTGGTACTGGAATAGTAAGTTCAAATTTATGGAAGACTCCATGCATCAGCAAGTGTATATTAACATAACAAAAAATTTAAATCATCAGCTAAAAACTTCAGCCACTATACTACAATTTAAACACTATCAGGATAACACTATAAGTATACTGCCTTAAATATTCAATTATAGTTTATAATTAAAACAGTAAAGATTAAAATACCTCCTCAGTCATCAAATTTCAATCCATTAGATTATATTTGGCCAGAAATTGAGAACAGAGTTTAAAATAATATTTCTTTAAAGCAGCGGCTAAAATTAATAATGTATGTAAAATGGAAGAAAGAAAGTCTTTAACCTAGTAAAATTTTTTTTATAAAACCATTAAAAAAGGTATTTTTAAAGTTCGTGGATTTATAACCAAGTATTAAAAATATCTTTATAAGCAGCTAAAAAAAAATATATATATATATATATAATTTTTTTTCAAAAATTAATATTCCTTCTTTTATCATGTATTATTGAGTTTTAAAACGAATTTGTTCTCAATAATGAGAACAAATAAAAAAAAAAGTGCGCATTCTAAATTGTTTCAAAAGCAATGTTTTCATAACACTCCTTATACAATAATTATTTGTATACACTTCATGTTTATAAAACTTGGGTGACGGATATTGTATTATTAGCAATTTACTTACTTATAATAATATGCCATACCAATAATTAAAATAACAGATAGTTTATAACATATCAGTTACTCTTACAACGATTGTAAATTAAATTCACGCCAAACAGAAATATAAATGTTATTTAGAAATTTACAAACAGTTGAAGTCGAAAAGTGCATAGCAGTATAGATACGGAGAAAGCACAAAAAAAAGCCTCAATCAGATTGCAGTATTTTGGTGGCCACTTAAAACCACAAAAAAAAAAGAGTGTTACATATAGTAATATTCAATTTTTAAAAATAAAAATGATCATTTTCTCTCTCTATGAATAAAAAAAAAAAAAAGAAATGTAATAATCATATGTTGTTGAAGCTTTTTGAGATATTGTTCGAAAAAAAAAAAAAATAAGAAAGATTAATTTACAATTTTGGGTATTTTAAAACATCTTAAATATATTTAACTATCAAATTAAACAAACGAATACATTTTACTGCATCCTTATGCGTCTAAAAAGTTTAAAAATATAAAAAAAAGAAAAACTAAACAATCAAGTTAAATAAATAAATAAAAAAACCCAGCATAATTACACAAAAAATCTTTTAAAATAAAATCTAGACTCTTCCTTTGTATTATGTTTTTTTCATGTTCAGGGAAAAACAAACGCAACTACTTTGTGTTAACGAAGGATTAACGAAGGAATAAAGGGATAGGTTCACTTAAACATTGATTTAAAAACTGTTAACTTTTCCTTCCTTCCCTATCATGTATGAAAAATGATTTTTTTTTAAATATGGTGCTAATACATTTTTATTTCCATTTTGTAATTTTTTTCTTGATTGTGTGATTATAATTGCTATTCAGTAGGGAAACTTTTTTTAATACATTTGAATTTGTATATGAATAATAATATCCACAATTTTATCCCCTTCAAATTTAACATTTAAATTTTTATGTGGGAACAAAAATTTTATTTAATGAATTGCAGGAGGCTGCATTGACCAAATTCCTGCTCAGAAGCAGACTGACTCAGTAGCTATTGTAGCAATATGTTATTCGGAGCTAATATGTAGTTAAGAGTTTTCCAGATTTTTGCCATTGTCGAAAATGATGCCGAACAAGAACTTTTTGATTTGTATGTCACGCAGAACTCCTTGTTGGTAGTTAGATGCTAATGAAACACATAATAATGATAAATAGTAGTGCGTGTTTTATTGGCCTGATGGCCAAGTGACTCTGATGTTCGAGTCCCAGCGGTGCCATGGATGTTTGTAATGGGTCGGAATCCAATTTAAACCATAAGTCTCGCTCTAATATGACTGTCGGGAGTAGGGCTGATAAACCTACCGCAAAAATGAAGATGTCCCCTGTTTCGAAATCTGCTAGTAGGCAGATGGTCAACCATGGTCTTTGTCACCATGGAGCTGTTAAGTTATTGATAATGACTTAGTCCAAGAACTTGTTTGGTCTCATGGAAGAAGGGAAAGGAGAGCGGGGGGTAGACAGCTTTTGTTGGGACGGAAGTCTGACTAGATTCCGTGTTGCTGAAGAAGGAGGAAGGTGCCTTCCGGGAGGACTTTTAAGGAGAACTACCCCGCATTTGAGTATCGCATGGGAGAAATCCCGGAAGACTTCCACCCGGTAGTCCGTTTAACGAGATAACATGCTGAACATCACAAATGCTATCGAGTCTCCTCGTTTTTTTAAAACAGTATCTACAACAAAGCTGCCAGCGGATTGAACCTCCTCCCTAATGCTGACCAGCGGCGAACGCTGCCACGAGTCGGGCATCTATAAATTAATATAATTACATCAATATTTCAACGTTAATTTAATGAGAGCATAAAGTATTAACCCTGAAAAGAAACGCTTGATAGCATTTTTCAAGCATATTAATTCGGACAATTTGCAGAAACTTCAATAATTTTATTTCTTTATTCGAGTTTGAGTTTTTGAAATTAATTTTTGTAAAATTACTAAGAAGTTTCTCATTATTTTCCTCCAAAATTAAGCTGTGCTATTTTACTCATCATATCACCATGAAAGCAATATATCTCTTAAAAGTTAAATTACCGCCAGCAGAAATTGCAGCAATAAAATTAAAGAAGAATGAGAAATAGCTCTCAACTATCGCGACCAATCAGGTGGGTGCGTCCGGAGACAATAACTCTAAATATTCGTAATTGCTCCCCCCTGAGCAATTATTCATACCTCATTTCCCGCCACCTGCTAATTGCGTTCAATCACGTGATCCATTAGAGCCCCCCTTTCATAGGCGCGTTGAAAAATCGCGCATTTACTCGAATATAATTAAGCAAAAAGTTTCAAAACTTTTCCTCTCACACTTTCGGGTTCAATAGCAGCGTTTGAGTTGGTTAGCAGTTAACTTTTTTTCTCCCCTCCTCCAACAAATTTAACACCCAAGATAATTAAACCAGGAATGATGTCCGGTTCTTTTTAATTGGAAGAGTAATTCTAGTTATCTTGGAAATTTGTTGCCAGGGAATTATTTAATCAAGTGCATTTTCACTAAGGTCCTGTAACTGAAGTTTTTATAATATTACCTCTATTTTTAATTTATGGTACACTTACGAAATGAGAAGTTATTAATAAATAACTGTTATTTATTGTTGGATGTAAGTTTTTGTAATAGATATAATAATTTTACTTTGAACCCATGGTACAAATTACGGTATAACCTACATCAATTACATGAGTAAAATAAATATTAAATTAATTATTATCTATTCGATTAATTAATTATTATAATTATTAATAATTAATAATGAAAATATCAATGAAATAAAGAATAAAAATAATATATAAATAATAATACGTTACGCAATAATAACACTTAATAATAATAAATAGTAGTACAGGCTTTAGGGCCTAATGTCCAACTCACTAGCGCTCTGCCGTTCTATACCATAAGGTTCGAGTCTCGGCCGTGCCGTAGAGCATTGGGCTGACTACCCTACCCCGCAAAATGAAAACATCTCTCGTCTTGAAATCTGCTGGTAGGCATACGGTCTTGGTCCGCTATGGTGCTATTGAGCCAATAAAGAAGTGCATGTTTTGGACTATATAATATAATTGGGGTTTTTTCTGTTGAATGTACTTATATATCCTTTATGTATACTAAATGCTTGTAAATTTAATTTATGATTTTGTAAATTTTTTTGTTGATTATGCCATATCTATAATGAACTTTGTTATAACTATAATGAATTTTATCATAACTCTAATGAACATTTAGCATATTTTAGATACATGCAATAGACATTTAAAATTAACATTTTAGATAAATAGAATGAACATTTACATTAAAATGTTAGATAAATCGAATGAACAAGTAAAGTTAACAATAGTATTAATATTTTAGAATAAAATAAAATCTAAAATAAGAAAAAATCTTTTATGAATTTTTAATGGTAACTTCGATAATACCGTATGTAAATTTATCAAAAAGAATACACCTGGATTTCGTTGGAACTTATCCTTTGTAATAATTTTAATTAAATATAACCAAAAAATTAATATGCATGTTAAATTAAATAAAAGTTTCTTTTGTACAAAGACTGAAAATAATTTTACGAATGAATATTTAATTTTAATATGAATCTATGTTTTATTTTATTTGAACACCTTATTTCGTTTTATATATAAATAAAAAAAACGACTTTTCAAAGATAAAAAACCTTGAAACGCAATGCCGCGCATAAAAGTATAAATTCTTATTGATTAAGAAGTATAATTTTATTAGTGCGACAGTTGAACACATATTAATTCACCCAATCAATAACCAAAGACTTTTATAAAGAAAAATAACAGTTCAACACATTATTTTGTTATATATACTGATATGTATCAAAACAATGTGTTGATATATATTGACGCATTGCAGTAACTTATATACAAATAAAAAATACTGTAAAAAAATAAACCCAACATAAGAAAGAGATAAAAATATCCTATGTCTGATCACGAAGAGAAACAATTCATTCGATAACGTTCTTTTTATTTATCGAAGGGAAGCATCATAAAATGAAGAAATATATTTTTATAGAACTATAGTAATATAAGAGATTTATAGAACACACAATAATAGTAACTGGCGATTTATGTATCTACTATAATTGCAATATACTATAATATTTAAACATTTATGTAATGCATAAAATTTTTTTAGAATATAGAATAGGTTTTATAAAAAATAAAAAATTGGAAACGTAACTCAAAAAGTGAGATGCAACATTTTCAGTCCCATGGCTAATTTAATGTTAAATTTTTTTATAGTATTTTATTCGGAAGAGCTGTATTGAACAGAAGATTTGCCCTTTTATGGTTGTTTGCTGTTTAATAAATTAAAACCCACTCTTAGTCCAGTGCTAGGTATATATAGGGGAAAATCCAATAAGCAAGAGAGCTCAGGTTAAAAATCCGCTGATGCAGTCACTGTCTTCAGAGATGAAACGACTCGATCATGATTATGATAGTGTGTGAAGCGTCTCACATTGGCAGTCAAACTGCCTGATCGGGGGTTTCCAAACTTTTTTGTTTGTTGTTTCTTATCCCACTTGTTAGTCAACAACATCTATGCCAAGTCCAAGAAACCGTGCGGTCTCATGGAGGGAGGTAAAAGTGGGGTAGCTACTGTTGCGGTGGAGCACCCGTAGGTCGAAGTCTGTCTTGGCTCCGTGACGCTTCTGAAAGAGGACAGTGCCTTCCGGAAGGTCTTTTAAAAGGAACTATTCCTAAAACTACCCTTACCCAGGAATGCATTGCAAGAAATATTCCCAGAACTATCCTGTGGAACGACCTCTACCCAGCATTTGCGTATCGTATGGGAGAAAAACCGGAAAACTCCCATCAGGTAGTCTGATGAACGAAGCAAGATGCTGAACATCACAAACGACATAGAGGCTCCTCGTTTTTTGATACAGTGTCTACAACAAAGCAGCCAGCGAAATGAACCTCAATCCTAATGCTCACCAGCGGCGCGTTGTTACTGGACCACGAGTCTGACCCAAATTTTTAAAAACATTAAATGCAAATGCGATCAGTTACTCCGGATGAGAGATTTAAATGCAGAGTTTTCCCGGATTACTATTTCATCCTTTCACTGTCTGTCAGTGGGCAGCAATGTTATATTAATTTTATACATAAGTATGGAACTTAATGCCCACAGATTAACACAAATATAAAAAAGTTAGTTAAAGTTAATCAATTTTAAATAAAATTAAAAATAGATTTTTAAAATTATTTCATACATAGCATAATATGCTATGTATATGAAATAATTTATAATACATTTCTGTGGTACTTCAGCTATTTTATTCCAATTTTCTTTGGCCTTATTATATAACCTAGAATTTAAATCTGATTTTACTTGTTACTACTAATGGGAATTTCTGGACTGATCATTTTTTACAAATTAACTGTTAGAACTTAATATTACTATATTATATTCTATGCAATGTTAATATATAATTAATTATTAATATTTTTTAATATTTTCGTTTTATCAATTTCAATCAAATATCTCAAACCTGATTTGTTTGTAATTACCATTTTTAAATAAATAAGAGAATTATATTAAAATATATTTGTAAGAGACAAATAATATTAAAAAATATTTAATGATATACTAATTATTTTTTATATTTCCTTACGCATTTTAAAGTTATTTAACCTGCAATGTTTTTTAATAGATCTCGGTTTAAATCTAGACATGTGTTTTTAAATATACTTTTTAATTAAATAAATTTCCATGGTTTTTGTTTTATTTAAAGAATTTTCATTTTGAAAAAATACTTAAATTTTTTCTTATAACTAAATATTATAAGTAAAATTTAAAAAAAAAATTAAAGTAAATATAGTTTTATGTGAAAAGATTATTTCTTAAATCTAATTGAAATCCAAAATCTAACTAAATTGAAAAGATTATTTCTTAAATCTGTTAACACTGAAAAAAAAATTGCATTGTTAGTCAAATATATTTCCTTTTAAAACAATTCCACTAAAAAGTCTTTTCTTAATTTATTGAACAACAATTATAAGAATTACTGAGCATATCTTTAATGTATCGTAATGCATAAAAAATTATACATTCTCGATTGGCAACAAACCAAATGCTAATTGGATCACTTAAAGCTCATTCATTAACTGATGGAATTCGTTTCCAGATAATGGCAACGCGATTCTAAAAGAAAAAAAAAAATTATATTTAAAAAACGACGAGCATGCACTTAGAAATACAATAAGGGACGATAAAATCTCTTTAATTCTTAATAGGTGGGGTGTAACAAATACGAAAATAATTTAGTTGCAGTTTTAAAAATAGATGTCTAAAATTAAATCCACTAGCAAAAGTCGAGTTGCTTTTTATTTTCTAAACTCCAAGTAAAAGAGGTTTATAAAATGCTTGTGCCTGCTTCAGATACTTAGGAAATAAAGAATTATTTTTTATTCTAGAGATTTAATAAAAAGGAAATTAGAGATAAGACGCTGTTTGTTCTTCAGGAAACTTAAGGAAACTAAAAAATATAAAACGTTTCCATTAGCTTGAAAGATGTTGTCATAAAATTAAAAACTAGTAAAGTATAAATAAAAAAGTTCTTGCAGTAGAAAATTGCCCTGCAAAAACGTACAATGCGGAAAAAGGAATTTTTGTCTTGGAAAAGATTGAAATTATTTTCTAGAGGTTTTCCAGCCTTATTGTTTCTTGGAAAATTAATTTTTTTTGCCTATTAAAATTTAATGAAATCTGACTGAAGTAAGTTTTTTTTTTAAATTTTAGTTTATAAGAATAAATTGAAGAGATTTAAGTCAACAAAGTGTTAGTTAAATTAAAAAAATATATTAAAATTGACAAAGGGGAATTAGAATAAAAGAAAATTATAATAATTATAGGACATGTATAACTATACAAATGTATTTGCTCTTTTTGAAATGTTTACCTTTAAAAGCATTGTCTTCAATTCTGTTACGACAAGAAATAAAAATAGGTTTAATGCATTCTCATTATATATATATTAATTTTTTAAGAAGATGATTATGTGTTGTGTTAAAGAAAGTGATTGTTGAAGAAGATGGTACAACGCAGAAATATATAAATGCTATAAAGATCCCGATATTATAAAATTGATTAAGATCAATAGATTAAACTGGGCTGCTCATGTATTTAGAATGAATCATTTAAACCCTGTAAAAGGTTTGTTTTGGCAAAGCCGCATGGACAAAGAAGACGACTCAGGTTGCGATGGGTTTATTGCTGTACGGTCATCTTGTGAACACTTCAGGCTAAATAGGCCAGGATCTACAGCTTAAAGTGGATTCCAAACCACTCGCAAACATCCATGCCATCGCCAGGATTCGGACCTGAAGCCTGTGGTACCAAAAGGAAGAGCGCTAGCCAATTAGCCATCAGGCCGCCAGGTTGCGATGGATAGACGCAGTTGAGATTTTGATGAGGATTTTGATGTACTAGGGATTAAGAATTGGAAAACCATTGTCACCCGGAGAAATGCATGGAATCCCTTCAAAAGAAAGTCTTGGCTCACTCTGGGCTGTCGTGCTATTGATAATGATTATTATTACGTGTTGAAGAAATTTAAATAAAAAAATTGATTTCATGTGGAGATATACTACGGAGATTTATAATTAGTAATATATCGTACTGCAATATTTTTAAGGAAACTTTTTATATTATTCATACCATATTTTTTCACTATATCATTATTCCAAATGGGACTTGGTATAGACGATTTGAGTAAATATTATAAATTACTTTTCTTTAGAGTTTTCTTGAAAATATGATAAAAATTAATTCAAATTAACACAAATAATGGACAATTGTCTTTAAAGGACATGAAACAGCATATTACCCTAAGATATCTTACCGAAATTGCACCCCTTTATGAAGCATTAAATTTATACTGCTTATCGAAAGCGCTTTTAAGTTGAAAAAATCATTACTTTTATTCGTCTAAATAACTTAGCAATATTTAAAAAAATGTAAGGCATAAAAAAATAAAGTGTTATGTTTTTTCCTCTTCAATAAATTATTCTGTTGTTGTTGTTGTTTCTTATCCCACTTGGTAGACAGGAACATCTAGACCAAATCCAAGAACCCGCGTGGTCTCATGAAAGGAGGGAAAGGAATGACAGCTTTTAATGTGATGGAGCGCCAGTAGGTAGAAGTCTGACTTGGCTCCGTGATGCTGAAAAAGGAGGGGGGGGGGGGGCAATGCCTTACGACAGGTCTTTCTGGTTTGGTTTGGCTTGTCGTTCTACGGCCATTTTTTTGCACACTTTAAGCTAATTTGACCGGAACCTATAGTTTAACGTGGATTCCGAACCACTAACAACCCACAGCATTTTTCCCAATTACTTTAATAGCTGAAAAAGGTATTTCACCATCATTTGACTGTGAAATTTCAGTTCCATTTTTAGCTAATTTATCAGCCTATTCATTTCCAATTATTCCAGACATGATATGGGATCCACTGCAAAACAGCAGTCATCCCTTTAGAAGCCAGAAGATCAAGAGTTCTTCTGCAGGAGTCAATAATTACACAATAGTTACACAATTCCGTCAAAGTAGACTAAAAATACATTTATGTCTTTCCTTTTATGAGTATCTGTCACAAAATGGCCAGCCAATAATGGATAAGATTAAATCAATTGCTTTCTCAGCATTAAAAAATAATTTGTTTAGCAATATCTAGCGTTAATTTTTTTATCATCATCAAGTATCGTTTACACGTATATTCAACAACGACTCAGCATTTGAAGCGTTTGGTTTGGTTTGTCGCTCTACGGTCATCTTTTGCACACTTTAGGCTAAACGGACCGGGACCTACGGCTTAAAGTGGATTCCGAACCACTACATACATCCATGGCACCGCCGGGACTCGAAACCGAAACTTGTGGTACCGAGCGCCAGAGCGCTAGCCACTCGGCCATTCAGGCCCTAGCATTTGAAGGAGTCAATAATTACACAATTCCATCAAAGAAAAATTTTTTATGAAGTTTCTTTTATAAGTCTCGTACAGCAGGATGCTGCTGAATCTGTCACAAAATTGCCATATCGATAATTAATAGGATCCACAGGTTTCGGGTTTGAATCCCTGTGGTGCCATGGATGTTTGTAGTGGTTCGGAATCCACTTTAAATCGTAGGTCCCGGTCTAATAGGATCGTAGGATGTTTGCGAGGGTATTGTTACTCCGCGCCCGTAGCTTATCTTCAAGCTACACGCACCTCTTGGGTAGTGCTAAGTGAGTAACGTCGGTGCAGTGCTTGCCTTAAGGCATCAAATACAACTGTCTAAATGTTTGCCAGCTGCATTAGAACAAAAAAAAAAATAATAATAATGGATAAGATTAAATCAAGTGCTGCCTCAGCATTAAAAAATAATTTGTGTAGTAATATCCAGCGTTAATTTTTTTTTTATCACCAAATATCATTTACATGCATATTCGACATCGACTCAGCATTTGAAGCTTATTTTGTATCTTATCTTTATAGTTTTCATCTTTTTCCTTTTAAGTAGCATGAACTATCACCAGATCATATGATGGTTCTTTGGAATATATTTTTGCCCCATTCCAGCTCTGTCTTTTATTCGTCTGCAAGGAGCGAGGATGGGGTACTTCCTTTCCGATTCAGAGTCTTCTTGTTGCAAAAAAAGTCTTTTGAAGCAGAAGAAGAGACTGTTTTTTGGAAAAGAGTTTCCGTCGTTATCGCGTTTGCTATTTGGCAGAGCTTCGCCCCTAAGGCGATGTGGTGTTGCG
Organism: Caerostris darwini; assembly: GCA_021605075.1. Lineage (NCBI taxonomy): Eukaryota > Metazoa > Arthropoda > Arachnida > Araneae > Araneidae > Caerostris > Caerostris darwini. Next base: position 12,881 of record BPLQ01009472.1, read on the forward strand.
ATGAATATAAAACTATGTATGCGAGAATGGGAGAAAGAAAGAAAGAAAAAAAAAATGTTTTCCAGGGTCTGCAAGTCGTTGGATAGAAAGTTTGGGGATTTTTTTTCAAAGATTTTTGTTCTTCTGAAATCAAAAACTTGTTCTTCAAGAGAGGGAATTAAATTTCAAAATAGAGCGAAAAAAGAAAGTCCGTTCAGATTTATTATTGAGATATTTTGGAATGATTTTTATTTTTGTACTTATGCTTTGTGTTATGTCTTCCAGAAAGTATTTGTTTACATTGTAAGTGGACTGTAAAAGTAACAAAGTAAAAGTTAATATTTTAACTTAACATAGTACTTAAAATTTTAAAACATTTAATTTTTTAACATAAAACATAATTTAATTTCGTTGTGAAAAGTGCATTAAGTGCATAAAACATAACAGGTTCTTTTTAATCTAAAAGAACGAACTTAACTGCATTAAGTTCGTTCTTTTAGATTCAAAAGAATATTAAATAAAACAAAACTGCTTGGAGAGCCAAATATAAAAAAATAATTCAATACACAGTTTATTTTGAAATAATAATAATATAAAATAATAATAAATATATAAATAATTATTAGTTTATTTTGAAAAATAGTAATTTATCTTTATAAAATAGAATTTTATCTTGTATTATTTTATCAAAATATTTACCGTAGAATTATTTTAAGAAAACTTTTAAAACTGATTCTAATATTTTGAACATAATTATTTATTGGTATTCAAACTGAATTAACTGCAACTGCAAACTGCATCAGTAATTATTCATCCGTAATATTTAAACTTAAGTTAAAACAAATAAAACATAATCGAATCTTTTTCTAATTCCTTTCTTTTATTTTCATTTGTTCCATAAATTAAGGAAAAATGTGTAATTTAAATAAAAAAAAGATTTTGAAAATCAGAAGAATTCAGCAGAAATTTATCATTTGTAAAGAGGAAGCAGACCAGAATATTTAAAATAAAATTATTACATGGATGCTTTTTAAAAGCAATTCTTATTTTTACCTCAATGTTATACAGACAAATACCTGCAAAAGATATTTGTCTGTGTAACCTCGAGGTAAAAATAAGATTGTAATATTTAAACATAAGTAAAACAAATGAAACATATCGAATTTGTTTTCTACTTTTTTCGTTTTTGTTTTATATTCATTTGTTCCTTTAATTCAGAAAAAAGTTTAATTTAAATAAAATAAATCTCTTTGAAACCAGAAGAATTCAGTAGAAATTTATCATTTGTGGAATGGAAGCAGGCCAGAATAATAAAATTATTACATGGAAGCTTTTTAAAAACAATTCTTATTTTTTTTTCTCGAGGTTATATTTAACTACGTTCGAATTTCAACGAGATATATCAGTGTTTTAAGTAAAATAATCCTTAATCGGCAACCGATTCTGTTTGTAACTGTTTACGCATAAAACGATGCAGATGGAACGAATCGAATCTTTCTTCCAATTCCCTTTGTAATCGTTTGCTATTTTCTGTCTTTGAAATAGATTCGTTAATTTGACTCTAGTGTGCTAAATATTCATGAACAGAAAATTGAGTTTTCGAATGTCTTTCTGTGTTCTATTTTCCTTCCACTCTTTCCCCTAAAGTCAGAGTTCTTAAAAAAGTGCTATTTGATTGGGAGGGGGTGATTACGCTAAATATTATCCAAAGGAAAACAGAGGGTAATTTTTAAACAGCATTCCGGAGGGATGCAGGTAAATGTTGTGTGCAGAAGATATAGAAGGGGAAGGGGGAGAATGCTTTGACGATGAGACGATAATTTAAATATTTGAGGAGTAGTGCGTAGGACTCATGAGAGATATGATTTATTTTCTTTTGAAAATTATCTATTTTAAGAATGATGATATTTTATTTTATTTTATTGGTTTATTTAAATATTTGTTTTTCAAATGTAAGCAATGGCTAAATTGACATTATCGCCAGAATTTAATTCTTCTTGTTATCAGTGTTAATTCCAAAAATTTCGTACCTAGGAAATCGATTTTCTAATGTGTCTTAGAAATTTAATGAATTTATTCTTTCATAAAGCAATGCACTACTCAACTTTAAAAATAAAATATTAAAAAGGAGATAAATTTAACATGAATGTTACGGATACTGGCATATTCTACGCATTATACATTTACGTATCTTTACGAATTCTATTATAGTTGTCATCTTATGTACATATACAATATGTGAAATAAATATTCGTACAACTTTATTTGTATTTAAAAAATGCCTGAAATTTCAATCCGCGAACTAAAATTTTTAAACAAACCAATAATTATTTGATATTTTATTTTAAACAAATGAAACTTTCACATATTTAGATAAAAAAAGTCAAATTAGCTATTGTACGAATATCCATAAAATGAAAATAATTACCAAATTTTGTTTCAAATAATTTCCATTTAATACTCTGTTGAATTAATATTTTGCCTTTTATAATAGCTTGCAGTCTTCGTGGCAGACTATTTTTGAAATCCAATCTTCTTGAGGAGTCTCGCAGTGGCATAGATGTTTGTTAGTGGTTCGGATGCATGGATGTTTGTTCCACGTTAAACTGTAGGTCCCGGTCAAATTAGCCTAAAGTATGCACAAATGACCGTAGAGCGACAAACCAAACCAATCTTGATGAGCCATTTTTTGAACGTCTTTGCAAGAAGTGAATCTTATTTACTTTGTTATCTAAAACATCAGACAAATGCTCAATGGATTTGATATCTTGCGATTGTGGAGGAAATTGAAGAAATTTTGGCTAGCTATATAATACCCAAAACCTAATATATGATAATGTATGTTTATATCATTATTATATATAAAAACATAACCACGACGGAGTCCCATGTTTGCAGCAATTGCTTGTAAAATATTCTTTAATACTTCAATATACATAATTTAATTCATGATCCCATAAGTAATGACAAAATTTCTCACTCATATAATCCGAAACATGTACTTTCGTACTTTTCTTATTAATACGCGTACTCCAACGTAAGTTTAATTTTAAAAGTACTAAAACTTGAATATTTTATAATTGCAAACGCTGAATCAACGATCATAACTAAAGATCGATGATCGATTAGTAGGTTAAATAACTGCAACGTTCATTAAGAATTGATGTTGATTAAATAACGTTGATTAAGATTGAAATTAAAAGAAGCTAGTTAAGATTGAGGTTGATTAAATAACGTTGAAAAAGAATTACATTTTTTAATAATTGATTGTATATCAATCGAAAATGAAATTTTATTTAATATATTTGTATTAATTTAAAAAGTTGTAAAATTCGTTTCCTATCAAAAATAGAAGTCTCAGAGTGTTCCTTACCATTTCTAAGAATTATACTTCGAAATCACAAATTCTAAACCGTATTTGTATTTCAATATGTGTACTGGAAAGGGTCTGAAACAATTTGCACACTTTCATTTTTAATAGGATTGTAAATCACTACAATAAATTTGTATTTTTCGCGTGTACGAAAACTTTTTCTGCCTTCAAATTTTGTTTGTCTCAGTTTTTTTTAACTTTTTAATAAAAATATATAGATATTTTAAAAGCTGTTTTAAAATTCTAATTCCAAATAAATTTTGAAACTTCTATTAACTGTTTCCACGAAAAAAAATGAATTAAATATTAAAAACATATTTTTTCATATGAATTAGCACTGTACGAATACTTTCTACACTCTCTTTGTGAATAAAGTAAAAAAGTTACTTTATAAATATTTCATTTAACGTATTTCACTTATCCTTGCTGTTTAAGTATTTCGTACCAAAAGATATCTTTTAGATTCAATTTGTTGTGGCAGTCATATAGCAACCCCCTCCTTCTGTCCTCCCCCCTGATGCTTAAGTGTGAAGATTGGAGCAGACGATAATGGAGGGAAGACTTAATGCATTCTTCGCGGCAACGCCACTTTTATACCCTTAGCAGAGCTTTTAATGGAATGATCGTCATTCTACAAGATGCAGACGATTCCCAGTTACCACGAACTGGGAAGGGACGCGTTGCGGCTTCAGTGAAATTCAATTACAAATACTGAGCTGCTGTGTACAACATCGTGGATTTCCTAATGATCCAACGAATGGATTAAAATCCTTTAAGAAACAAACTTTCTATTTACAGCGTGAGACATTGTGAACTTTCAATTAAATTTTGAACAACAAATTTTAATTTCTAAAGTGTCTCAAATGAACAGACTGATCAGTTTTCAAATTGAACAAACAAATTTTATTTATAGTGTGTGGTTGCTGAAGATATATCATGCAATGATCATTTAATGTCGTTAATATTCTTATTATATCATCAGACAATATCATTATTTTAGTTACTAATTTATTATTTCTTAAAATATTCTCCACCATTCCTCTTTATTCATGAAATACATGTATATTTTAAATTGTAATCTTCTTATTAGATAGGCCTTATTTGGAATGTTTTGATACCAGTTGTTGGTTTGATGTGAAGATTACTATTCTGGGTGACAATGGTCCTTCAATTATTAACCTTCAGTACAGCAAAATCTTTTTCAATTGTGTCTATTCATAGCAAATTGGGTCGTCCTCTTCCTTTTTGTCACTGTGAATTTGCCAAAACGAGTCTTTTTACAAGGTTTGTTAAATCATTCATTCTAAATACGTGAGCAACCCAAATTTAATCTATTGATCTTAATAAATTTTATAATATCTGGGTCTTTATAGCATTTATAAATTTCTGCGTTGTACCCTCTAAAACAGCGCCTTAGTGCTGTAAAAATTCTGATGCAGTTGTTGTGATTATCTGCATCACTATACTCAACGCAGAGAAAGGAATAAATTGTCGTTATTGAGAACCTTTAAAGAATTGATCCATCTTTTATAACAGACAGGAATATACCTATGCAATAAACGTGTCTACTAGCTGTGTTGTTACTAATCCCTCTGGTGCAGGAAAACCTACACCAGGTCTAATAGACCCCGTTGCAGTCGACTGGTCCATGCCTAAGGATAATATGCAGCTTCACTTTAGCGAGGAACCACTAGGGCTGATGACTGACTAAACCTCAATACAACGCTCTACGATCCTATTAGACCGGGACCTACAGTTTAAAGTGGATTCCAAACCAGTACAAACACCCATGGTAACCGCCGGAACTCGAACCTGAAATCTGTGGCACCGAGCGTTAGACACTCGGTCATTCAGGTACTATCTGTAAAGTTCTGATTAAAACTCCTGTAAAGTTAATATTTTAGGTGATTCTTTCAAAATTGCAAATAAAAATTATATTCAGATACTCTCTCTGTTATGTCCAAGTTTTCGGTGACACTTTAACCCAATTAAGTCAAGTTTCAGATTATTTTATACATATGCATAAAAAATTCATTTTTTTAATTAAAGATATTTCTTATGTCATTCATTCTATCAAATTTCAATTTCCAAAATTTTAAATTGTTTTGTTTTCATTTAAACATATCTCGAGTTTGGATATTCTTTTATGAGCAACTTATATTGTTTCTGGTTCCCTTGGGCTATCCAAGTGCACCTATTGTACACATGAGTTACATTTTACTTATATCTATACCACTTTTCAACCAAGACTGACAATGGAATCAGTATTGTGTGTTAGAGAGGTACTGCTTTCCCCCCCCCTTTTTTTTTTACTTCTGCCCCGGAGTTCACTTCCGGCCCATTAAGCAAAAGTCTATAAATAACTTTGACATCAAAAGACATAATAAATGATTCCCTTCTGTATCCATACTCTTTCCCAAAAAATGAGCTCACGGAAATAATACACATAAAAGACTGAGATACGATTTTATTTTTCAGATAAGAGACTGTATTTTTAAAAAATTTCATGGTAAAGAGACAAATATTTATTTTTAGCTCTGCTATTAATCGTAACATATACTTATTGTTAGAAATTTTATTTTGATACAGCATAACTGAATAATCTATAGTATAATTAATAGAGTATAATTAATCAGTTAATCCATTCACATAAGTATCCTTATAAAAATACGGTTTATTGTCTCTCGAAATGAAACTCTTTTGAGGGAATACGATTGTTTTCTTTATAATTGTAGAAATGCACTAATTCTAATTAAATTTATATCTCGGGTATATCAGCAGAATTTTTGATAGAATTATCAGGTATTCAAAAGTGAAGTGCATTTGTTTGAGCTAAGCAATATTTTTTTTTGTTGTTCCAATGTAGCTGGCAAACACTTAGACAATTGTCTTTGATGCCTTAAGGCAAGCGCTGCACCTACGTTACCCACTTAGCATTACCCAGGAGGTGCATGTAGCTCAAAGATAAGCTACGGACGCGGAGTAACAATACTTCCGCAACGCTCTACGATCTTGTTAGACCGGGACCTACGGTTTAAAGTGGATTCCGAACCACTACAAATATCCATGGCACCGCCGGGACTCGAATCCAAAACCTGTGGTACCAAGCACCAGAGCGCTAGCCACTTGGCCATTCAGGCCCGAGCCAAACAATATAAAATTATATTTTCAGAATTGAGATTTTTTTATTTATTGATGTAGAAAATATTTAAAATATATTCATGATTCTAATAATTTGCGGTAAATAAATATTATTGCTTATTAAAATTCCTTCCAGCAGTATATTCTCTAATCGAAATGAGACTATTTGAACTATTGGAATATTTCTTTGATTCAAAAATTTTAACAAAATACCCAAGTTGTTTTCTAGTTGGATATAAACAATCAATAAAATAAATAAGTTATTCTAAGAGATGAGTAGAAAAAAACATATATTCAAGTATCTTTCTTTTATTTCAAATGGCAAGTTTACAGGACAACACATATCATATCAAAAAAATGTAAAGAACAAGATAGATACAAATGACATCAGTTAATCCATCCACTTAAACCTGACAATCCAATAACGCTTCCACAAAGAAACAGGAGGAAGTGCAGAACAGGAAGCAAGGTGAGACATATCCATTTATTCCTGGTTATCACACAAGAGACAGAGGGTCAGAAGGCAGTTTAATTATGCGAAGGTGTTTGCGATGAGAATTGTGACCACAGAAAAACCGTAGCAATGCCACTGATGATAATGGGACAAACCACCTGCGTTCCACTGCATAACTCAAGAAACTCGTACTGAGAACCAACTGAAGGCTATATTCGTAGATCATTTTACCGTATCAGACGTTGACCGGAGTGCACCACGAGGAGGTACATCTACGTTGCACTTCATTTTCAAATATAATTGCCTGAAATAAAACACATAAAATACAAAAATAAATTGGCATTGCCCACATTATATCGGTTTGTAGCTCTACGGTCATTTTGTGCACACTTTAGACCGGGACCTACAATTTAACGTAGATTCTGAACAACAAACAAACACCCGTGGCACTGCCGGGATTCGAACCCGAAACCTGTGACACCGAGCGCCAGAGCTCTAGACACTAGGTCATTCAGGTCCATTTGTTTTTAGTTTAGTTTGTCGTACTACGGTCATTTTTTGCCCATTTTGGGCTAATTAGATCAGGACCTGCAGTTTAACGTGGATTCAGAATCACTAACAAACATCCATGCCACCGCCAGGATTTGAACCTGAGACACCAAAGGCCAGAGCTCTAGCCAATTAGGCCATCAGACCGCCCACATTATTTTGTAGTTTTAAGCTACAACTTTTTTCAAAATTGATACCAGAAGTGTTCTTGCATTTGGATTTTTACAACCAAACGTGTTTGAATTTTTCATAACCATTAAAACCCTTCTAGTTTTCAAAGTAATGTTTGATTATTTTTTTACTGAATATTTCTTGATTTTGTATGTTGCACGGAACAAAGTAGTGCAAGAAATAATGAATTCGTAAAAACAATAACTTCTTTTATTTCATAAAAAAAACATAACATTTTTAATGTAGCTAATTTATTTTGCACCTAGATAATAAATAGTTCTACATCGAATGACATAAAAGCACTTAAGAAGATTATTGACTATTTAATATGCATGTTGATCAGTTATGTAAGACGACTTAATAATAAGAGTGCTTGCCAGCATCTGTCTTATGGTAATTCTAATTCTTGTGAAGTTCTAGATCATTAATTTTGTTAATTGGATCCATCAATTTCTCAGAACTATTTACGTGTGAGAGTAATCATTTAATTCCTCTCTCTGAATAAATAATCATTCCAATCCAATTAAATTGTCCTTGTTCATATGTCGCTTAGTATACAAAGAATGTTTAATCTTGTTTCAATAAATGTACGTACTCGTTATGAAAATCCTTTTTAATTGATAGATTAAATATGAAGTGTTCTCAAATTATCAGATTTTGCAAGTAATTTTGAAAGCCAATTACATATATTGCAAAGTTGACTTGATTAAAAAAATATTGTTTAGCTTAATTTGGTGATGTAATATTAAATCCAAAATTCTAAAATAAATTTTTATTTCATCGTTGTAAATTTTTATTATTTTTATTTTTTTTTGTTAAACAAAGACTTTTAGCTCATGAATAAAGTTAATGTAAAAATTTCGTTTATAATAATATTTATATTTACTGATAAGAGTGGCCGAATGGCTAGCGCTCTGGCGTTCGGTACCACAGGTATCGGGTTCAAATCCCGGCTTTGCCCATGGGTGTTGTAGTGGTTCGGAATCCACTTTAAACCGTAGGTCCCGGTCCTAATAGGATCGTAGAGCGCTGCGGGGGTATTGTTACTCTGCGTCCGTGGCTTACCATCAAGTACACGCTCCCCCTGGGTAATGCAAAGTGAGTAACATCGGTGCAGCCTTTATGGCGAAAGATCACGGTCTATTTGCCAGCTGCATTAGAAGAAAAAAAATATTTACTGATAAAAATAAATTTACAAGATAGATAACGTAATTGATGAATGTATTTGTTCTAATGATATCTTACGAAATAAGGTTAAGTAAGGTTAACAAACTATAGAATCTTAGGAGATTTTATGTAATTACTTTATAATTTACTTAACATGAAACAAAAATGGATTAAAAGAAAATTTTTTTTTCAATTTTTTTCATTAAACATTAAGACTGGATGCATGATTTAAAAATTTCTGTCACACAAAGAATTTTCGAAAAAATTATATCACTTTTTAACGATGATGCAGTGATCTGGAACAAATGTGAAAATTCACTACAACAATCAGAATTAAAATAGAACGGCAAATGTTATTTATGATATATTTTAAATAAAATATGATTCTGGATAGTATAATCTGTCATTTTAAAAGTATTACAATATGTCATTTTGAAAGTATTACAATATGTCATTTTGAAAGTATTACGGTATGTCATTTTGAAAGTATTACGGTATGTCATTTGGATAGTATAATATGTCATTTGGCTAAAATACCAACATTGTCATTTGGATAGTGTAATATATCATTTGGATATAATATCATTATTGTCATTTTGAAAGTATAAGATGTCATTTCATAGTATAATATTCATCATAAAAAATATGTCACTTTTTAGCAAGGATGTAGTGATCTAGTACAAATGTGAAATTTCAGTACAACAATCAGAATTAAAATACAATAGTAAATGTTACTATATGATATATTTTAAATAAAACATTATCCTGGATAATCAACAAGCAAGAAATATTGTTATTAAACACGGGCCTTATATTGTATAAGATGTAGATTGCTTAGAAGTGACTTTTGATTGTTTAGTTCATCAACTTATATGCAAGCTAATTCCAGTTCGTAATTTTAACTAGTTTTATTTGGTTATTATGAAATTTCTTAATTAAATTAAGCTCCTATTTTTGTAATAAAGATCTCAAATTCTTAGAGAAAAAAAAAACAGAATTGTGATTTCATGTTCATGAATATTCGTTTTTTTTTTTATTTTAGAACACGATATTTCAGTATATATTTTGAATAAAAATATTAATAGTTCCGGTATTAAATTTATGTTAAAGACATTATTTGAACATATTTTTATAAAGTTTATGCAAACGTGGGATAAATTTTTACCCTAACGCGTATTTCCACATATTTTGAGGAATGGTAAAATATTTTTGTTTTAATTATACTTTAAAATGCAGGGATGTTTTTCGAGATTCTGAGATTAAATATTTGGACATTTTGAATAATTCAGGTTGAGGAATTCCAATTTATAACTTGCTGAATTTTCCATATTATTTTGTTGTAATTGGTTATTCAAACGCGAGCGCTTTCAGATCAAATGTATTCATTCCAACAACAATAAATGTCATAATGATCAGTTTTATGCTCCTGCAAAAAAAAAAAAAAAAAAAAAAAAAAAAAAAAAATAGAAAAATAGGGGCAGTTGGGATTTGACAACATACTATTTTTGTGGCGCCAATCGGGCAACTTTTGTGACAACAACACTTTGCAATTCACTTCACTTACAATCGCAACTCGTTACTTGCCGCACTTTGGCGAAAAGATTTTTGGACATCCTAACTGCCCCTATTCTGCAATTTTGCCAAAATTAAATATACAGACTTACCATTACTTTTCCATTAGTTGAACGCCGCTTTTCACTAAATGCAAATTCCACCAAATCCTCACCAGCCAAAATTCAATGAATCATGATGTTTGACTTGGTAAAAGATTTAAAATTTGGCGCAATTGTACATAACTTTTTTTTTTTTTGCCTGACTTGGGTAACAGAAAAGTACCGATGGAGATTTAATCTAACTTCATTGTAGTTATCAACTAAGTTATTTTTCAAATCAATTTCTTTTCTTGTAGCAATTTTTTATAACAGAACTAATAAAATTATTATTAAATATAGTCATAATACAAATAGATCAAATCGTAAAATAGGGGCTGTTGGGATTTGATCACGTTTTTGTGGCGCCAACTGAGCAATAAGTCTCCAAATCCGGGATTCTTGTACTTTTTTAAAAATTAACTTCATTTAAAATCCCAATCTGTTATTTGGCGGATATTGGCGAAAAGCATTTTTTACGCCAAGGCCAAATGGTCTACGTTTCTACGTTTTCACCTACAAAAATACCACTGATGTATTACCATAACATTGCATATAAATCCAAACAAAACTGTTGTCAAGTATAAATATTTACAATAAGAATTTTTAACTTTAAAAGTTACGTATTATTTAAATATATACAACTAAATAACATTCTTCGTGAAATCTTGCATTAGTTATTTAATTCAGGTTTTTTTTTTCTTCTGTTATCCTTTCAGCAGTCACATTTTAGAAAGAAGTGATAAATGTTCAAGATAACACTTTTTTTTTAAAGGAAAGCGGTTGCAGTTATATTTGGTTCTTTCTTAAACGAGGTGGGAGAGAGAGTTCTTTACGCGTGTCGCATTTGCTAGTGATTTGAAAGACTGACGGATACTAAATGAGTTTTGCCACATTCCGAAAAATTTGAGGGGAATTGAAATACTTTCCTACTCATTTCTCCTACTTTCAGCAGGACCGTTTCCAGCGGTATAAAAGGGTAAATATACATAAAAAAAACCCTGTAAAGTTTAAAAAAGAGTTTGCCTGTATCTGAGTGTAATGTTAAGTTAAAAATATAATGATAAAATTTGTTTTTTAAAATAATGCTGTGTTATATTCCTATTAATAAATCGTTTCCCAAGATTCAAAAGCCTTTTTTCCCTAGTTGAAATTGAAGTTACTGAATTTTTTTTGAAGGTAGGAGATATTGAAAAAATATTGTTAAGGATATGTTGTTGATTTTGAGAAAAGTGTTTCATTAGAATCTGATTTTTGAATGTTTTTCTGTTGCATTCCATCTATTGTGAACTTCCCAAACAAATGAAATTTAGACACTAATTTTGCATCCAAATAACAGGAACATTGTATTTTAATACTTCTTGTCCTATAACTGCAACTATTTTCATAACAACTGCTGGTTAGAAGTGAAATGATTTGTTTTGTAACTTTTTTTTTATTTTCCAATGGTGGGAAGTACATACATCTACTACTACAACAACGCAAGCAAGCAACTACTACTACAACAAAGCAAGTAGCATCTACAACAAAGAAAGAACAAAAAACAACAGAACACAGTAGAATAAATAAAGAACGAAGTCATCTCCCCAAAGAGCTCTCTGGCACGCTAATATCTTGCAATCTCAGAGTCAGTTCTATGGACTGTCTTGCAACATTGCAGGTGCTTTCTATGCATAGGCTCTTTCAAGCCACAATGACGACAGTTGGAATTTTGTAACTGTGGCTTACATAATTCAACAAAAGAATCTTTTCGACTATTAATATATTTGCCATAATATGAATAAACAAAGTGTTATTAATTTACCATTGGAATATAGTTATGCTATTGTAATCGAAGGTTAATAACAAGATTTATGCGCATTGTTTAATAATGCTTTCTGATTTCTATAAAAAAATTTTTGAAAATGAGCGCTAAAAGTTATGACTGTTTCTGTTTTACCACACATCAATTAAAAACATAAAATAATGATTTTTTATTTCAGAGCTTAATTATTATATCATTACGTTCATTTCATTTTATGATTATAATCATTTTCTTTTGTTGTATATAAGCAAATTGAAAAGTCTTTCCATGCCTTAAACACACACATATGGCGTTTTATCAAAATTTCAAACAGCCATATGGATTGAGTTATAAATTTCACTTAAAACAAACCGAGAAGCTATATCACGAGCAAGGTCCCAGCTTGTGAAAATCGTTTTGTTGCACAGCTTGGAAAGCCGATCCTTTTTCTATCTCTGGACTCAAGAAGGGGATTTTCGAATGGCCCTTCTTACCTAAGCCCTCCTTCCCGGATTAGATGTCGGTATAAATAAACCTCCCCACGTAACAGAGAGAAGAGCGCCTTTACGACGTCTCCAAATCCGTTAATAGAAGAAAAGGGAGAAATAATGCTCTGACTTTTGGAGAAATGCGAGGCAGGTAGCTGCTTCCATTCCCAGGTAACGAGGGACTGTGCACCAAGTGCACAGGGTAGGCCAACTTTCATTAAAAGCATTCTTCTTAGAGTATCTATTATTTGTATTGAAATGCAAACAAATGATACAGGTTGCACTTGAAAGCATTAAATATTTATCAATATATTTTCAACGGTATGAATTTCCATTATTTGTAGATTGAAAGATACACGTGAAAACCAAGTAAATTTTATACAGAGTTATATATGTACTGCAAGCATTGAATACAAAATTATCAGTGCTTGTATGGTAAACGGTAGATTATGTTGGTATTAGTTACGTTGGTCTTGGAGCAAATTATGTTGGAAAGGCAACTTGGCTATGTTGAAACTCCACAATAAATTCACTGAAAGTTTCTGAAAGATAAATTTTAATGGGCATTTTAAATTTAAATGGCATAAAAAAAAATTTACAAAGGTTATGTAATTTCTCAGTGCCTCGCTATCATCCTCGTCGGCGGATAATTTTTGGCAAAATTAGTGAAACACGAGGTCGTTTGACGTTCACAAAAAAAAAGTCGCAAACTGAGATTTGTTAGACAATGTTTCTTTTATATATTATATTTAAAGAAAAGTCCAAAGGAGTCCAAGTGTTGCATTTTAAATGTGTTTAACTGTTGTAAACATCGAAGAGAAAATAATGTTTGATATTTTCTTTATGGAATGAAAAAAAATTAATGTTAACGAAAGTATAAATGACTGAAATCCTTTCACGAATTTCAATTTATTATGTGTTAACATACTTTGATGGACAAATACAATTGATAGTATGCCAATATTCTATAATCCAAGAAATTTACGAAGCAGTTGCTTAGAATACTACAAGAACGGGAGTTTTACACTTAAAAATTCCACTTGTTTATTTGGCAATTTTTTCCCCTTCTGTTTTTCGTCATATCCCCTCCTAAACAAACGAAATCGCCGTTACGGTTACAAAATACTGCATTTTGACGATTCTATTTGGCGCAAAAAAGAAACTTGCGAAATTGGAACTTTAAAGTGCAGAATTTCTACAGGAATTCTATAGGGACAGAAATATAACAAAATTTAATAACTCTAGTACTTTATGAAGGTGCAACTGCTCAAATACTTTAAGAATCACTACCCAATTCAGACAGATAAGTCTGTTAAGTGATGGTTAAAATAGCTTTTATAAACTTAAACTGATCCTTAGATACTATTTTAAGGATATTGAACCCATAGTCTGTTTATATTTTGAAAATCAGACAATTTAAAACGAACTGCATAGCACTTGACTTGATGTGGGTCAATCGTTATATTTAGGAACATATATTTCATGCCAGGTCTTTAAACACACATAAACAAAATCATGTAAAAATCAGAGTTTCTTTTAAATAAAAGTTTTTGAAAGGAAAGTTTCTCACGTTGCGCGAGGAGATTAATCTATTTTAAACAATAACGAACTTCTAACCAGAACATCATTTTCACGCATGATAAAAAATCATGAGTACATATTTTTATAGTGTTTTTAATTTATTTTTAAATTTGTAGAACTTAAAATCTTCTTGGAATAAATTTACATTTGAAATACATTTCGTAATTTGAAAGACGAAATATTCATATCTTTCATTTTCCATCTAACTAATAGTTATTGATTACCCTGGAGACTTAAGTACCCGCTTTCAGAGACCAAAACATCGCAATCCGTAAATCCCTTCAACCTTCCTCCCAACTCCCAGTTAAGCTGTGAAGGATTACACAACGCGGACAAACTTCTCGCTAATTGGGTCGCCGAATGTACTCGCATGTTAACTTCTTCCTTCGGTGATAACACAAGGCATTGCGAAATGTGCTCACATTAATTCCATGAAACAACTAACTGATTGGTAAATTAATTGTTGTCGTACTAGCAGTAGCTTAGTATGTTTAAATAAAAGGTTATACACTGCTGTTTTAAAGGAAGCAGGGAATTGGTTAAAATAAATGTGATTTACTACATTATTTCATCATAAAAAAGAATTAGCCGTGAAATAAGTTTTATTACAAGATTATTTGTTGTTACGTTATTGTTTCTAAACTTTCTGACGCAGAAACAGTGCAGACCGAAGGGATATGAACATGAAAGCTTACTTAGTAAAGTATCTGCCACCAACTGCCCATGAACTATACAAATTAAGTGACAATTGTAAGGCAGTAAATAATTTACAGATTAAGATGTCACCATCTTTCTTCACTGCACTGTTTCTACGTCAGAAACAGTACAGACCAAGGATGTCCAATAGGAAAGCTTACTTGGATAGCATCTGCCACAGGCTGCTCTTGAACTACGCAAATTAATTGACAATTGTAAGGCAGTAAATAATTTATTGGCTAAGATGTCACCATTTTTCTTCAGTGCACTGTTTCTGCGTCAGAAACAATGCAGACCAAGGATGTTCAACATGAAAGCTTACTTGGATAGCTTCTGTCACAGGCTGCTCTTGAACTATACAATTAAGTGATAATCGACTGTAATTAACACATTTTATATTAAGCAGTAAATAATTTACAGACTCAGATGTCATCATAACGAAATAGCAAAAATTGTAACCTAATGCTTATCTTCTTCTCGTAATGATATTTCTTTAAATCACGGTCTTCTTGTTAAGATCCAGAAGTTTTTATGTGCAGAACAAGAAACATGTCTGATGATTAAAACAGGCAAAAGAAATGTAGATTCGCATTAAAATAAAATACATTTTTATATTTTTTGTACGTGAAAGTAAAAAAAAAAAAAATGTATGAAATAAAAATTGTAATAATTAATAAAATTTGTAACCATGCTTCCTCCTACGCACTGGCAAGAGCTCCCCCTGTGGCTTTCAGGAAAAACGATCATTAGGTGTCAAGACTCTCACCAGAGAGGAAGTACTGCGCAACTTGCGATCCTGCTGAGAAACGTTTAGCTTATAAAATCTCATCCTGAGAGGAAATATATTCAAGCAACCTTGTATTTTAGTTTGCTTACAAGCTCTCATCCAGAGAGGAAGTATCTTTTGCACACCTTGCGCGTACCTGAGTATCGGGTTTTCGGCTTAAAAGTGTAATTCTTTTCCTAATCTATAATTATGTCTTTAAATGTGTTAAATATTATCTGTCGTTAATTGCACATGTGTGGTGTTTGTGCGTGAATAAATAAAGCCGTGAGTTCTCCCTGTGCCTCAAGTATCGCAACCCAATCACACCTAGTTACAATCTGGATGCCTAATCTGCACACTATAATTTAATATTAAAATACAATTTTAAATTCATTTTTTCGCTGTTAAAAATCTTCAAGAAATTTCAGTCTTACTAAAAATTGTTTTACATTTAATTCTTTAAAATAAAGAACTAACAAACATAAAAACATTTTCAATTGTTAAAGATTATTTTAAATGGTTACAGTCAAATCACTAATTATCTGAATTAAATATGAAATACTTTTTTTTTATAATAAATTAGTAACAATAATGTAAAAAAAGTCGCTTCTTGGTAGAAAGATATGCTATTCTTACTTTACCAAATCCAAATTAACTTTCCCGTAATGCTTTAAACAGGATTCCAAATGCATCTTTTCTCGAAAGTCATTTCTCATCTGTCTCGAACCCCACGTTTTGTTGCGGGGGAGGGAGGGGGTTGTTCTTAATTGAAAATAATGTTCTCCGTGAGCGGAATTTTTCAAGCTAACAGCGAATTAATTGCTGAGCAAATGCTTTGCCGACTCTTCGAACGTTCGTTTCTTTACTCCGTTTGTTCTGAATTATGTTCTTTTCTGCGACACCTTCATCCCGAGTTTTTATCTTCAGAGGTTCCAGCTCCGAAAAACAAATGGAGTTTTAAAACTAATTTCGTCTTACTTCGTGGAGGTGTTTTTCATTTTGATGCACTTTTCTGGTGAAGCAAAGGTATGAAAAATACTGACATAATTTTTCATCTGTGATGCACATTCATTTGAAAAGAATGGTTTGTCGTTTGCTTTATAGGAAGAAGCATTCCTTGCTAAAAAAAAGAACAGATTCTTAATGGAAGGCATATATGAGATAAATGGTGCTGTAATAAAAATTATTGAAATAATTGATGAACATTTTTTTTCAAAATTGGGGCCTATATTGAAATTGTAAATGACATTATGACATTGAAATTATGATGACACTATTGATGGCCGAGTGATTGAAATATTGATGGCTAGTGCTCTGGTGCTCGTTACCACAGGTTTCGGGCTTCAGTTCCGGAAATTCCATGCATGTTTGTAGTGGTTAGGAATCCGCTTTAAACTGTAGGTCTCGGTCTCATATGACTGTAGAGCCTTGGACGTAAGGCTGACAACCCTATCCCGTAGAAAGAAACATGTACCGCCTCGAAATCTGTCAACAGGCTGATGGCTGTTGTACCACTGATGATGATGATGATGTATTCTCTAATTGTATGTGCCACTAATTTTTGTAATTGTATTGTTCACTAATTTTAAGTGTGTGGTACTTGTGCGTGCTTAAATAAAGCTGTCAGTTCTTCAATCTGTGCATCAAGTATCTCAACCCAACCACATCCAGTTACAATCCAGTTGCACAACTTGTACACAACAATTTAATATTAAAATTCAATTTTTAAATTCATTTTTTGGCGTTAAAAATCTTCAAGGAATTTCAGTCTCACTGCAAATTGTTTTACATTTAAATCTTTATAATAACGAACTAGCAAACACTGAATAACAGTTTCAATCGTTTAAGATCATTCTAAACGATTACAGTCAAATCACCAATCATCTGAATCATATGTGAACTATTTTTTCATATTTATAATAAATTAGTAACCATAATGTACCAAAAGTCGCTTCATGATAGAAAGATATGCTATTCTTACTTTACCATATCCAAATTGACTTTCCAGTAATGCTTTAAACATGATTCCAAATGTATCTTTTCTCAAAAGTCATTTCTCCTCTGTCTCGAACCCCACGTTTTGTTGCGGGGGAAAGGCGGGGGTATTCTTAATTGAAAATAATGCTCTCCGTGAGCGGAATTTTTCAGACTAACAGCGAATTAATTGCACAGCAGATGCTTTGCTGACTCTTCGAACGTTCGTTTCTTTACTGCGTTTGTTCTGAATTATGTTCTTTTCTGCGACACCTTCATCCCGAGTGTTTATCTTCAAAGGTTCCAGCTTCGAGAAACAAATGGAGTTTTAAAACTAATTTCGTCTTACTCCGTGGAGGTGTTTTTCATTTTGATGCACGTTTCTGGTGAAGCAAAGGTATGAAAAATAATGACATAATTTTTCATCTGTGATCTACATTCCTTTGAAAGAATAGTTTGTCGTTTACTTTATAAGAAGAAGCATTCCTTGCTAAAAAAAAAGGACAAATTCTTATTGGGAAGACATATATGAGATAAAAGGTAAAAATTATTATTATGTATTATTGTAATAAAAATTATTGAAATAATTGCTGAACATTTTTTTCCACATTTTAAAAATTGGGGCCTATATTGAAATTATGATGACATTATGACATTGAAATTATGATGACACTATTGATGGCCGAGTGGCTAGTGCTCTGGTGCTCGTTACCACAGGTTTCGGGCTTGAGTTCCGGAGATGCCATGCATGTTTGTAGTGGTTCGGAATCCGCTTTAAACTGTAGGTGCCGGTCTAATATGACTGTAGAGCATTGGACGTAAGGCTGACAACCCTATCCCGTAGAAAGAAACATGTACCGTCTAGAAATCTGTCAACAGGCTGATGGCCTTGGCCCACCATGGGGCTGTTGTACCACTGATGATGATGATGATGATGTATTCTCTAAATGTATGTGCCACTAATTGTTGTAATTGTATTGTTCACTAATTTTATGTGTGCTTTACTTGTGTGTGCGTAAATAAAGCTGTCAGTTCTTCAACCTGTGCATCAAGTATCTCAACCCAACCACATTCAGTTACAATCCAGTTGCACAACTTGTACACCGCAATTTAATATATAAAATGCAATTTTAAATTCATTTTTTTGGCTTTAAAATCTTCTAGAAATTTCAGTCTTACTACAAATTGTTTAACATTAAAATCTTTACAATAAAGTGCTAACAAGCAGTGAATAACATTTTCAATTGTTTAAGAATGTTCTAAATGTTTACAGTCAAATCACTAATCATCTGAATCAAATATGAAATATTTTTTCACGCTTCATAATAAATTAGTAGCCAAAAGCCGTTTCATAATAGAGATATATGCATTTTTTATTTTACCAAATCCAAATTAACTCTCCAGTAATGCTTTAAACAGGATTCCAAATGCATCGTTTCTCAAAAGTCATTTCTCATCTGTCTCGAACCCCACGTTTTGTTGCGGGGGATGGAGGGGGTGTTCTTAATTGAAAATAATGCTCTCCGTGAGCGGAATTTTTCAGGCTAACAGCGAATTAATTGCTCAGCAAATGCTTTGCTGACTTTTCGAACGTTCGTTTCTTTACTCCGTTTGTTCTGAATTATGTTCTTTTCTGCGACACCTTCATCCGGGTGTTTATCTTCAAAGGTTCCAGCTTCGAGAAACAAATGGAGTTTTAAAACTAATTTCGTCTTACTTCGTGGAGGTGTTTTTCATTTTGATGCAGGGTGTTGATGAAGCAAGGGTATGAAAAATAATGACATAATTTTTCATCTGTGATGTACATTCATTTGAAAGAATAATTTGTCGTTTGCTTTAAAGAGCTTTGCAGAGAATGTTTCTTCCTGTAAAGAAACATTCTCTGTAAAAAAAAAAGGACAGATACTTATTGGAAGGCATATATGAAATAAATGGTGTTGTAATAAAAATTATTGAAATTATTGATGAAAATTTTTTTTTCTTCACATTTTGAAAATTGGGGCCTATATTTAAATTCTGATGACATTTGACATTGAAATTATGATGGAATTATGACATTGAAATTATGATGACATTATGACATTGAAATTATGCATTGAATTGACATTATGACATTGAAATTATGATGATATTACGATCTTGAAATTATGATGACATTATGACATTGAAATTATGATGACTTTATGACCTTGAAATTGACATTGACATTGAATAATCTACTCATGGAGGGAGGGAAAGGGGTCAGGCTCTATTGTGATGGAGCACCCGTAGGTAGAAGTCTGACTTGGTTCCTTGTCGCTGAAGAAGGAGAGCAGTGCTTTCGGGGAGAACTTTTAGGGGGAACCACCTCACATTTCGTATCGTTTGGGAGAAAAAACTCTGAAAACTCATAGTGATTCACCCTTCCCCCATCCTCCCGGTCAATTTTCTTTTTAAACGTGAACACAATGATAAACACAACTCAATGTCATTAGTAGGATATTTTTTTTCTGGTACATGGATGGATCTCATATGCCCTCATAATTTACTGATAGGCAAGAAATATAATCTTCTGAGAGGAATTACTCATGCTGTCAGAAACGGTTTCATGCGTTTTCAATTCTTGTTTTCAATTCTTCTTCAAACCTTAGCCTCTAAAAGCACATATTGGGTCCTGAATCGAGCTATTAATTATATGAGAGGAACAAATATGAGGTTATTAAAAATACATATAAGTTATTTAGTACCATAAACATTCTGTTTTTCTTATTTGTTTCTTATCCCACTTGGTAGACAGCAATATGTCCAGCCAAGTCCAAGAATCCATGTGGTCTCATGGAAGAAAGGAGACAGCTTCTGTTACTTTTACTTTTTACTGTTTTATTGTTACTTTTTGTTGTTCTGTTTACTTTTTAAGTGGTAGGGTTGTCAGCTCTACACTCAAAGCAGTAGAGCTGACAATCCAACACAGTCATATTAGACAGGGACCTAAGAATTAAAGTGGATTCCGAACCATTACAAACATCTATGACACAGCCTGGACTCGAACCCGAAACCTGTGACATCGAATGCTAGTCACTCTGCCATCAGCCCCTTTCTCTCCCATGAACATTCTGAATGCATATGAGGTTTTTTTTTACATTAAAAAAACTCATATACATAGATAGTTAAAATTCAGTTATAAATTGCATAGCTAAGTATATAATTGGTTTTTAACTTCTGCAAATTTCCAAATGTGTTTATTGTTTTTTAAAGTAAAAAACTGATGCCATTTCAATTATTTAAAGACAAAAATAAAACATTTTAAATAAATTATCTGTTTTGCAGCTGACAACTTTTGGTTCACCATAATTTAATTTTCCTTATTCCCATTTAATCAGCCAAGCCTATTTATTTTGTTTTTAAAATAAATATTTTTTTTTTAAATTTTACATCTTAAACAGCATTAAACTACAAATGATTAAATTAAAAAATTTCTTCAGACTTATTTCTCTTGAGATGTTACTTGGAAAAAGAAAATTCTCTTCTGATTTAATGCGAAATGAAACAGACCGAAAAAGAAAAATAGAAAATGATCTCTTTGCCAGTTAATTTTCTAGAAAGGAGAATAATTTGAAATGTACGCTCTTAAAAAACAAAACCCTTTTTAATCTTTGGCGGGGATAAACTTCTGAATTTAATTGAATAAAGGAATAGAAAATGTTTCCACAGAAAATAATCTTATCCTAAATCGTGGTTTTCCTAAAATACCGAACAACATGTATTCCCCCAGTCACTTAAATCTTTAAACATTTCCTCGCTTCATTCCTATTCCGGGAAAATCCAGTTTCTATAAAAAGGGATAAAAATTATTATTTATTTGTTATTTTGTTTTTCAGGAAAATAAAGATTTACGAGAACGTCGTAAAACGTGTTGAGAATGTTGGACAATTTATTTTTTGTTTCTTTAGTATTCTTGGCATCGGAACTGTGGGGAAGAGAGCAAAAAAAAAAAAAAAAAAAAAAAAGAATAAACATGTTTGTTATTTTTATATTCAGCATTAAAACAGCAGCATTCAAAATTCAAAGGGATTCTTTGTAATAACAAGGCGAAAACATTGCTAGAATAAAATAGAAATTATCTACTGAGATTCACAAACTTGTAAACAACTTTCAAAATTTCTTGTTCTCCAATTTGGTAAAATCGCAGCATAGTGGCCGTTGTGATTTGGCGTCAAAAATTTTTTTCGCCAGTGTTTGCCAATTAACGGATTAAGATTTAAAGTGAAGTGAATTGCTAAAAGTACGAGAAACCCGGATTACCACATTTGGAGACTTATCGCTCAGTTGGCGACACAAAAAGTCGGCAAATCCCAACGGCCTTTATGTTGCAATTTGGTTTCCAATTTTGCATAGTTAGAAAATATATAATATTTTATTTAATATTATAAAATTAGATAAAAAAAAAAAAAAGACAAAATCGCAGAATAGGGCCGTTGGTATTTGGCTTCAAAAATTTTTTTTTCTCGAAAGTGAGCCAAGAAAAGGGTTTCGGTTGTAAGTGAAGTGAGCTACAAACTGTACAAAAATCCGGGTTACCACACTTGATGACTTATCGCTGAGTGGGCTCCACAAAAAAGTTGCCAAATCCCAACGGCTCCTATTTTGCAATTTGGCCAAAAAATAATGCTATAAGAGATAAAAATAAAATTTCTTTACATAAATCTTGTCATTGTAAATTAAAAAAAACCTCTAAAATTTCGATATGATTGATTGTAGTTCGTCCATTCGATACTTTATTTTTATTGGGAATATTATGAGCAACCGAGATATCTCACATCGAGTTGTTAGTAAAGGCATTTTATTTTAATCCTTCACTTACTTTTACAAAATTTTGTAAAGTGCCAATAATTCTCAGACATCCTGTATTTATAAACAGTTTAAAGAAAAATAATTCTAAATTCGAATGTAGGTAACAGAATTCAAATATCTGTGTTATGAAAAGTTATTTTTAACTTAAACTCAGAAATCAATGCTTAGTTGATCCAGTTAACTAAACATTGATATGAATTACAAAACTTAATATTCAATCAATCCTTTTTTTTATGGCAACCAGTCAATCATTCAATCAATACAAATACCTTTTTTTGAATGTTCATGAAATATACTAGCCTATTTCGTTTTAGAATAATTGTTGGTGTCGATACACTTCGAATATCTTTTCTTTGTTATGCATTAGTATTACATTTTTGTATACATTTGCTTAGCTGGTTAATGATTTTGCATATATTTGTGTTATTTAATTGACTGAACTTTTTTACTGTCTGAAATTTTTAGGGAAAAAGCTGTTTATTCAACGCCATTATTTAACTAGCTCCAGCTAAAATTGTAGTCGGGTACATCAACACTCTTTTTAAGGCAATAAAGTAATAAATTTTAATATGAAGATTAAGTGAAATAATTTTCCTTAAACGTTCTGAAAGAAGACAATAGGTCTCTCTCGAGAACATCATTGATGCATTCTTCTGAGCAAAAATGTTTGCCCAATAATCCTTCATTTACAAAATTTAAAGGAAAAAATTCAAATTGTTTGAAATTTTGAAAAAATGTTGTTTTGGTTCAGCCAAAAAATCCATGTTTGTTTCTTTCTGTATTTTTCTTGATATCTACAAAGCATTGTAACAAAGATGGGAATTATTTAGGGAATTCTTTCAATACAGAAATAATTCAAGGTTTGATAATTTCAATACCTTGCAGAAAGTAAAACGATAATAGACACACAAATAAATGTTAAGGTAATGGATCAAAATATCTTATTAATTGGGCTAACAATAAATATGGACAAAATCGCAAAATAGAGCTCATTGGGATTTGGCGACTTTTTGTGTCACAAACTGAGAGGTAAGTTGCCAAATGTTTTAACCCGGGTTTCTTGTACTTTTTGCAATTCACTTCACTTACAATCGCACCTTGGCGGACATTGGCGAAAAGAAGTTTTGATGCCAAATCCCAACAGCTCCTATTCTGCGATTTTACCGAAATATGTATTCTTCAATTTATCAATCTATGAATAGCTCTGGTCAATTATAGATAAGATTTTACAGATATGAATAAACTTTTAATGAAAAAAATGAGCCTCAAAAGCAACTCATGATTTATAAATAATTTATATAAATTATTCTCTATAATGTCAAAATAAAACGAATTAGAAAATTCATTTTTTTTAGATATTGTGAATTGTACCAGTTTTGTTACTAAACTTCATTTTTAAATAACGATTTCTAATATAATTATGAATCATAATTTGGTAAATAATGATAGACATGGTTCAGTTTTATGGCAATTTTTCCCTCCTATTCATAAACCGCTAAAAGTACGCAATCAATCTATCTCTTTTGTGATCATTATTTCGTAACAGACACATTTTCTTTTCTTCACATTCATTAGAGCAAGCTGTGTAACTGGTTTCTAAGCAACGAAATTGTTTATTTGTTCATACGCTAAACGTAAAAGGTTTCATAAAAAGTTACAAGAGTAATGAATGTTTCATAAAAGTATTGAAGATTTTTATGCAATTAAATAGCAATTTTCTAGCATTATCTAAAATTAAATAGACTTTCATTGTATGTAATATGTTGTTATAAACTACTCAATCATAAATAACAGAAATCGAGTGATTGCAAATAATTTCCCTTTAATTATTCATATAGATAAATTGGAACATCTACTATTTGAAAGATTAAATAAAAGTGTTGTCAATACCCAAAAATATGATATGAATGGTTCTTATAGATAATTTCTTCATTACAAACGATGAATAATTATTTCATGTATCTACCTAATTAATTATATAGCAACAATATAAGTGACGTCCCAATACACACATAAAAAAAGACGTTAAATTTACATACAATAAATAAGGAATATATTTACATTAATAAATGAAAAGTATATAAAAATCCTTTTGAAAAGAAATTATAAAAAGAAAAAAAAAAATATCCGCAAAATCGCAGAATAAGGGCCGCTGAGATTTGGCATCAAAAAATATTTTTGTTAAGGTGCGCCAAGTGACGGGTTGCGGTTGGAAGTTAAGTGAATTGCAAACATACAAGAAACCCGGGTTACCACATTTGGAACTTATAGCCCAGCTGGCTAAACAAAAAAATTTCCAAATTCCAACGGCTCCTATTTTGCGATTTGGCCAAATTACCATTTGAATAGTTTATCAGCATTTATATAATTAAATTCAATTAACAAAAGGATTTTTCAAAAAAAGATCATTATATATTTTAACAAAGAGTTATTATGTTATATTGTTATTCTATTACATAAAAACTAGATACCGACAATATGAATGATAGTACCATAGTTAATTGTTTTATTTGGCATTAAAATGCATTCAGATTTTATATTATGTCCGTTGAAAAGAATTTGCTATCAAGTAGTTCAGAGTATTTTCTAAGCATCTAAAACCTGGTATAGGAAAAAAAAATACTACTTTTAATTTACATCTATTAAATTATTAGTTTTTGTGCAAACATTTATATGACAAGAAAATTTATTCTTACCTTTTACTGAATTTCTGAGCTGAAATTTTTCTTGCACGAAAGATATTGGCCATTAGTACAATTTCTCTTATCCAAATATGAAGTACTAGAATACTTTTTTTTTGTACAAAATTTGTTGCAACTAAATTCTTCGAAATGATATACTGTGGTCCGGATGACTCATCAAGACTTTTTTCAATAAAGTCATTAGAAAATTCTATCGACACAAATGTCAATAAATTTTAAATGCATTGGGTGAAATCAAAAGGGTCAAAATCTCTAATGCAATGTAAATACTATTTTAATGAAGATTCGTTGTTAGATATTAAAACAAGTAATATAAACATTTTCAAAGTTAATTCCTACTTTTTTTCTTTGTATTGCAGAAAGTCCTTTATAAATAATTTTCATTCATTTTTTAAGTTTATCTGGCGCCATCTATTGGTAGATACATGCAACTTAAATCGAAAAAAACCTAAAAGTAATTAATTAAATTTCATTGCTGAATTAATATTTGAAAATACTGTATTAACATCAAGTGTCACCCACTACAAGTTAAAAAAAAAATGTATTTGAACTTGAGTGGATGAATAAAAAGTATTTCATTAACGATTGAAAATTTGAACAAGATATATATAGGGAGAGTGTGAGCTAATACAAGGAATTGAAAAAAATATAGTTGATAGGCAATTTTTCTGAAAAAAGCACGCTACCCTTCAATGTATTTTAGGCGGCCTGATGGCCAATTGGCTGGCGCACTGGCCTTTTTTACCACAAACTTCAGGTTGAAATCCTGGGGGTTGCATGGGTGTTTGTTAGTGGTTCGGAATCTATGTTTAACTGTAGGTCCTGGCCTAATTAGCCTAAAGTGTGCAAAAAATGACCGTAGAACAACAAAACAAACCAAATCAATGTATCTTAGAAACAGAACTACTGGGCGAAAAAAAAAACAACTAAATTTTCTTAGACTTGTTGAAACTTTTTTTATTTAGGATAAAATTTCTATAAAACTCCAAGTAACTCACGATAACGGATTCTGGAATACATCTAATTAAGATAAAATTTATGATGCACTTTCGGGTTCGAGTCCCGGCGTTGCCATGGATGTTTGTAATAGTTCGGAATCCACTTTAAACAGTAGGTCCCAATCTATTATACTAACCGTAGGCCCCTGTCTAATATACCTACAGTAGGTTCCAATCTACTGTAGAGCGTAGGGCTGATAACCCTATTCTGTAAAAAGAAACCATTTTATACCTTATCCTGTACCACCCCTGTTCTGCAGTGCCTGGGAGTTAGTTACATAGCTAGTTATTGAAATCAGAACAGGCTAAAATAAATTTTTTACCTGCGTTAAATTTCTAAAAACTTTTATAAACAATATAAGATAATTACTTTTATGCAATAAAATAGCTGTTTAAAAAAATTTAATACTAATTATTCATGTGTCAAACCGATTAACTTCCGTAATTATGCAAAATTTGTAATAAAAGATAATTCCTAAATTAGTTTAGGAATAATAATTAATTTATGTAATTATTTATCGTTTTAAAAATCTAATAATAATACAACATATATTCTATAAAATTCTTATAGAATGTATGTAGAATATTTTTTTATTTAGTAAGAATTGTTCGTAAAGAACTGTAATCTTCTTTTATAATAATGCATTCTACAATGTTTATTTGAATTTATTTTCTCTAGGGATTTAAAAACGTAGTAGGAGTTTATCTATTTTTCAAATAAGTGAGTTATTTATACCATTCAAATAATATAATATCGTATAAAAGATACAAACTGATTCTGTGTTCAAATTCCACGTCAATAATAGAGTTAAACAGAATCATAATATTTTGTACCGTGACAAGCCTTATAGGATCATTTTCCAACTTTCACGTAGATCTATTTGTACTAATAAATATATTTGTTTTATATAATATATGTGGAATATTTGTAACTTAGTATGAATTATTCGTAAGGAGCTTCCATACAAAAGCATAATTTTTTTCACGTTTTATGATCTATATGATTAAGATGTACAGAACCTATTTAACAACAAACATGTAGACCCATTATTTTTATAAATGCTGATACATAAATATAAAATCATTCGTAAGGAACGAGTATACGTACAAATTAAATTCGTAAGAAACGTAAGAAACGAGTATTAGTACAGATTATTCGTAAGGAACTTCCATATAAAAGCATATTTTTTTCACTTTTTCCTGATCTATGTGGTTTTGTTTGCTTAGATTTACAAAAAAATTCTGTACAAAACCTGTTTAAATAAATCATGTAGATCCATTTTTTTTTTAAATGTCGATACATAAATATAAAATTATTGGTAAGGAACGAGTATTAGTACGAATTATTCGTAAGGAATTTCCATATAAAAGCAAATTTTTTTCACTTTTTTATGATCTATGTGGTTTTATTTGTTTAGATTTACAAAAAATTATGTACAGAACCTATTTAAGTATATCATCTAAACCCATTTCTATCAAAAATTTCGATACCTAAATATAAATTATGGCAAGGAACGAGTATTAGTACGAATCATTCGTAAGGAGCTTCCATGTAAAAGCACATTTTTTTTCACTTTTTATGATCTATATGGTCTGGTTTGTTTAGATTTACAAACAATTCCGTACAGAACCTATTTAATAAAAAACATGTAGACCCTTTCTTTTACAAATGTTGATACATAAGTATAAAATTATTCGTACGAAACGAGTAATAGTACGGATTATTCGTAAGAAACTTCTATATAAAAGCACATATTTTTTATGATCTATATTACCCCTCTGTCTGGTCAAAGTATTCTTTCTACCAATTCTCAGTCGCTGCTAATGCTCCAATTGAACTTGACTGGACTATTTTCATTTTATTTTATCAAATTTGGTATTATCATCTTTTACGTTCTTTTGAAGTTAGCCTTTTTACAATAATTTGATGCTAATTTTTTCTCTATTTATTTATTCTAATTTGATTTCCTCTTCAGTTATTTTTATTACTATTTTTTTCTCTTTTAAACTTTTACTCCTTACTTGAAATTAATAACAATAATATAAAAAAATCATGTATATATATTTATACATATGTATATCTTACTCCTTTTTTTATCTAATCAATGGGCTTAAAACTTAATAAACTTGTCTCATTCACAAAGCAGGATTTTTTTTTATTTTCAAAGGCAAGAGAATACAAAAATTGGAAAAATACAAAATAAAGAATGAAATGCTCAATAAAGAATTCAAAAGTTAACCGAAGTCATTACCTTAAGAGTTTCCAGCTTGCCAGTATCTCGCCGTCTCGGATTCACCATGAAGTGCCAAGCAACGATGGAGATTAGCCGGTTCAATGGTTCTGCCAAATCACAAAGAATGCAGTTTGGCTCGTCAAAAATCCCAATGCGATATAGATGTTCATTAGATCAGTTCTTTTTTATTGAGACAAGCCACCCGCATTCAATTGCAATACACGCAGACCAACCGGACGATGGTTAGGATAGCAGCGAGAGAAAACTGTATACACTTAGCCATATATAGAACGTTGCCCAGGGTGCACCACTAGGAGGTAGGTCTGCATTGCATCCCCACAAAGCAAAATACACAGGTTGTTATGCAATAAAAGCTCTCCATCAACCTTACAAATCGTCGTTTTATAATATACATGATTTTCTTTGTTTAGATTTACAAAAATTTCTATACAGACCCATTTGTATTAAAAATGTTGATATATAAATTACATAAAAAGCGTAATAATACATCTAATTTATAACGAATTAAGGAAGACCTTTTTACAAATATAATTATAGAACAAATAATATTATATTATTTCAATGATTTTAGAAATGATTATATTATTATTTCAATGATTTAAGAAAATGATCAGTGCTAAAGAAACAAGTTTTGAAATTCACTATAATTCCAAACTATCATTATCATTCCAAATGAACGCATATAAAATCATAACTGAATAACGATCGCCCGAAATACATTCTCTTCAACTCTAAAACACATCAACATTATACTTTATCAAAAACAGGCGCATGTTGTGAATAAAAAATCATCTCGGTAATACGCATACTAGTCAATCCGTTCTAATGTTTCTTCAATCGACACCCCTTGCATAAAAAAATCCACATCGCGAGTCAAATTTCCGTTAAGAAAAGGACATTACCATCTCCTCTAATGTTAGGTGGGCCGCATTTTATTTCACGCGAATGGCTCCATGCCAGTCCGAGTTTGAACACGTAAAGGACTCTTGCTTACGAATCGAGAATTTTTCAAGTCACGTATCAAGTGCCGACCCCCCCCCCCTCTCCCTTCCCTTTGAAGATATTTTACCTGGGGGCGGGGGAGGGGAAGACATGGCGTGTGGAAAGAGAAAATGTATTCCGATTGAAAATTGGTTCTTTAACTGCCAAAGGGGAGGGGATCTTCGCGCCTTTTTTTTTATTTTTCACTACTCCCCCCAACCCCTCTAGAAATCATCGTGCCAGGAGACGTAAAGAACGCAAATAGCTATTGATTTGATTTAGAAGCGTTTTCTGTTGTTCTTGTTGATAAGTAGAAATTGTTAAAATCGTGTAAAAAAAATGAAAGGTAAATTTTTTATTTACCTTCCCCCCAGTGTTATTAAGATTAGTTTGTTGGAGCCTTATTATTATTATTATTATTTTAGAAAATAAAAGTCGGTATTGAAAAAAATGTACGATCAAATTTTTTAATTTTTTTTATTTCCTATGGCAAGTTTACAGGACAACAGATATCATTAAAAAAATAAATAAATAAATACATAGAAACAAATGACATCATCTAAGATCTAATAAGTTTAAAGAAAATATTAATTTTAGATTAGAAATATTCATTTTAGATATATATATATATACATAGATATTCATTTTAGAAGAAAATATACATAAGAAAATATTCATTTTAAATTACAGTGAAAGTTATTTGTTTTTATTATTATTTTTATTACTTTATTCCTTTTTAGATAGACACCATCTTAAGCCGTAATGACTTCGTTCATTGAGTAAATATCTCTATTTCATAAAATAAATTAAATCAGCTAAGTATTATTATCATCATTAAATTTCTGTATAAGCCAGTTCATTTCTTAGAGTTATCAACATCACATATTGCAATAAGAAGCTCATTAAAGGCTTTAATACTCAATTTATTCAGTAACATAATAAGTTGTTAGTTCAATAAAGCATTCTAATTTTCTAAAGATAACTATTTCAGTATCGGATAAGTCTAAAACTGACAAGGCTGGTTGCTTATTTTTTATGATTAAACATGTTGTAATATTTATTAGTAGATTATTTGATTATTATTATGAATATATATATAGATTTTTTTGGGTTTTTTTTTGCAAATAAATAATAAAAAAAATATAAAGTTTAAAAGAACAAGTAGGAATTTGCGCTTAATAAAAAAAATATCAAAATGTTTTGACAATTTGACTACAAGTTAGGGTTATTTTAGACATTTAAATTATAAATTACATTGCTGGCCAGTAAAATTTTAACATCACAATGAAAGAAAGCATATTACAAACGCGAAATTTTCAAGGGTCATAGAGCATGGTAGGACATGAAAATAATAATTAGCATTGCAACGCACTAGAAAATAACTATTATAACATTACCAAAAAACTGTGTAAAAGAGGAGAATGAATTGAAAGAAAAAAAAAAAAAATGGAGGTAGCTGGCGTACATATGTATTATTTTACAACTAAATTGTTATTCGATTTGAATCACATCTACGCTAAGAGGGAAGTCAACCAATGAGCATGACGAGTATCAGCCATACAGCCACACCAAACATTTTGGAGTTAAAAATATGGTGCATGCTATAACAACAAATATCTACATGTGCAATGACTTGTTATCTTGAAGATTTATTGATTATCTATGCAATAACTATTGCTGTGTTATACCAGTGTTATATTATATTATAGACTGACTATGTTCATAGACTGACACATAGATGGCGCTACTAGTATTAAATCCATATGATTTTTAGTTAGCCCGAATCTTCAAACGACACGTGTATAAATTTGACAGCTGTTGCACTATTAGTATGTGAGTTATAGAATTTTTAGTGAAGCAACTTTCGTCAGTTTGAAAAAAATGGATAAAAAGGAATTTCGCGTGTTAATAAAGCATTGCTTTTTGGCAAAAAAAAAAAAAAAAAACTATTGAAGCCAAGGCTTGGCTTGATAAACATTATTCGGACTTTGCACCAGGAAAATCAACCGTATAGAAGTGGTTTGCTAAATTTAAACGAGGCGAAATGAGCACGCGAGGACGATGGACGCAGTGGACTCCCCGAAGAGGCTGTTATCGACGAAAACATCAAAAAAGTCCCCAAAATAATTTCTGATAACCGTAAAGTGAAGTTGATTGAGATAGCTGAGACCCTAAAGATATCAAAGGAACGTGTTGGACATATCGTGAATGAATATTTGGATATGCGAAAGCTCTGTTCAAAGTGGGTGCCGCGAGCTCACATTCGACCAAAAACAACAACGAATTGATGATTCTAAGCAGTGTTTGCAGCTATTCAATCGTAATAAACCCGAATTTTTGCGTTAATATGTGACAATGGATGAAAGATGGCTCCATCATTTCACACTGGAGTCCAATAGACAGTTATTAATTATTATTATCGACATTATTAATCAAATTTGAATATATTAGGACAAATAAAAAAAAAAACTTGTTAAAACATGTTTGGTTCTGCAAAAACCACAATTTACAATGCCATCATTTTAATTTCAGCCTTCTCTCTTTCAGTACTGTACAAGTTTTTTTTTAAGAACACCTAAGTGCTACAGGTTTGCTTTAGGTAAAATAAAAAATAAGGAAAGATAATAAAAGATAAGGAATAGAATAGAAGCAAATGAAAGGAAAAAGTTATCCTCTTTCCTATAATTGAGTCATTGACAGATCATGATTCTTTTTTTCAACTATTTAGAAATGAAAAAAAAAAGCCTTCCTCTCAAGACAAGTGAACTGTCGGTTCGAATTAGTTTGTGACAGATCGCGAAATAAAAGAACAAAAGGAAACGGCCGTTAAGAACGATTTCCTGTTCTGAAACGTTCGAAGAAGAGAACCATTTTTCCAGAAGCGGCATGGCGAATCCATTTTTACGTGGTAATAACCTCGGAAAAAGAATGGACTAATGCGAAGCGGCCAAATGTCACGCCATCTAAAAAGCCATTGAGTGTCAACTGCTGTTTTAGCAAAAGTCGGGGGATGAAGGAAATTTCAGAGCGATATTTTTTGTGGGTAAGAAAAAGAACGTTATTTTTTTGTTTTGTTTGTCTATTCTTATTCTAGATGAAAAAGTCTTTTGATGTGAGAATAAGTAGAACGTAAAAGCATTTCCGTGTCAGATGTTAAATAGATGCTGAATAATAGAACAAAAATGGATAATATAAAATTTTTTACTGAAACATCTGCGTATTAAAAGTGCTTTTTTGAATAAATAAATTGATTTCGGTATCATTTGATATAATTGGAAAAAGGATTTCCTCTTACCTTTTTTTGATGTTGTTCGCGGGCAATTTGAATAAGGTAATTATTTTAAGTACAGTATAATAATTTTTTACTTAAGAAAGAAATTACAAAATGAAACACAGAATAGTTTTCGACCGGTAACGTAGCTGCCTGGTGGCCAATTGGCTAGCGCTTTGGTGTCTCAGGTTCGAAATCTGGTGGTAGCATGGATGTTTGTTAGTGGTTCGGAATCCACATTAAACTGTAGGTCCCGGTCTAATTAGCTAAAGTGTGCGAAAACAAATGACCATAGAGCGACAAACCACACCAACCTAACCCACGACGGATTTCTACGAGTATAAACAAACCTCTAATATTAAATAGCATGATTTTAAAATTATAATTATACATTGCTATTAATAATTAAACTACATTGTCCCTTTAATGTTATTAGAGATAAGAATCACGAATCCAAATGTCTGGCAATAAATTTGACAGCCTTGCTGTAATTGTCGAATTTCCCGAAATTTTTCATCAATATTACTTATCGCCAATTACTATCATACCTATATATTGATCTACCATACCTGTTTTTTTATCTACCATATTTGTAGAATTATAATAATTTCCAACTAGGCTAAGTTCAGAAACTCAATTATATGCTAACTTGAACGTCTTTTGGAAGGTTGTAAATCTTTTGATGCGTAACCAAACACCAACACTACCTGTATTGGAAATTTTGTTTTCCTTACAGCTAGCAAACGCTTCTGCGTGTTTTGCGTTTTCGTCGATACTGAAATAATCTGGTTTGGCGAGCTCTCGTGAGCAACTCTCGCATTCAAATGGACACGCTAAATGGAAGGTCATAAATAGGTCACCATTCTTCAGGAGACTTTTACAGAATTGCCCAACACTGCTACCGCCTATGTACGTCGCTGATTACTTTTTCATTATGATGGGAGTCAGTATCTGTACACAATATGTTTATTAGAGGCGAATATTTAGTAATCAGTGGATTATGCTCGGCATCCCCTCGATCATTTGATACAGATTTTTTTTCTCAAGAGTTTGAGAACATTGTTTACGAAACTGAGTTTGACACCAACCTAGTGGCAAGAATCATTTTTCTGTTGATATGATGCTGGAAACGCTTGGTATCCTTGAAAATTTCTGACAATCGATATCAAGCGTTCCATCAATGCTAATGTGCAAAATTTCGAACACTTAGCCATGTCTTTTGTTTGTACCTATTATTGTTCTGATTTATTTGTGCGCGCTGCTTTTGTATCTCATGCCGATGACATTTCCAGTCATCTGTCATACATGATTATAATTCCAATCAGTTTTATAAAACTTTTCTAAATTTTTAGGTGAAATTTCGAAACACTCTATGTGCTTTAACAATGGGTATATGTATGCGAATAAAGAGGATTCTGGAGAATCAATGAACTAATAGTTTCAAACTTCAAATGTGAAATGATGGTAACATTAATAGTCACTGTAGTTGCCATGACTTTGAATGCAAACTTGCATGAATTGTGCAGCAAGTGAGATAGTTCTATGCCTGTTTGAACTTGATTAGTCAAATCAGCAAAAGTTCGTGACGGTTGGGAATGACGCTGAATTTGTATTTGGAATGATGTCACATATGTGCTCGATGGGTGAAAAACTTCACTTTTACTATAAGAAATGCTGTTTGTATGTAATTTAAGAATAATTAATTTTTTCATGAAATTTGATTGGTTACCAGATAAAGCAAAACATATTCAAGGGGGGAAAAATGGACCTCCCAATATTTAAAATTTTAGTTATCAGAAATACTAACAAACGTAGTTCTTAAAAGTCAGGATCTGTCTGTCATCAATTTGATTTACAATAAAAATATACGTTGGTTATGATTAGAATGTCAATAAGTTAAACCCGTAAAGCGCATGTCTCAATAATTGCCAAGGTAAATGAGTTTTAAAATGTTTAAATGCCTTTAAAAAATTAAGTATTCGAGTGTTGCAGTTCAATGAAAACGCGAATTATGTGCGCTGCTATTTTAGAGGGCGTATTCCAACAGGATAACTCTTTTAACGATACCGCTATTATCACCTAACGCGATCTATAGTGTCGAAATGTTGCCTTAGCCTGCGAGATCACCAGATCTTTCACCCATCGAGCACTTATGTGGCATCATTCCAAATACAAATCCAGCGTCATTCACAACCACCACGAAGTTTTGCTGATTTAACTAACCAAGTGCAACAGGCATGGAACTGCATCTCACTTGCGGCACAATTCATACACGTTCGCATTCCAATTCGTGGGGACTACAGCGGCTATCAATGGCAATTTGAAATGGTTCTTCTCATGCATGCTTTAACCTGTGACTTGAATTAAATAAATGTTATCCAGAAGATTGCTTTGCCAAAATTTCATTCCTCTAAACCAGGGGTCTCCAAACTTTTCAGCCTTAGGGCCATACTGTTTACTCCAGTAAGTACCAAGGGCCAAAATGGTTTTAATTTTTCTGCCATTATCTATAATTTCTAGACTATTGCGTTCCTGGAGGATTCCTATATCTTTGATTCAGGATATATACATTCCAAACATCGATATACATACATATGCGATACTCTTTACCACAACATAACTACCGAGGGTAACCACGGGATATTCACTAGTTTACAATGTTAGTGGGATTGATTTAAATTATTTGTTATGCTTAAGTTAAATTTTCTGCGTATTATGTTTGTCATTAAGCTTTACCTGGCAAGTCAATAAAACCGAGTTATTATCATTCTGTGCTTTTTTATCCAACTTATTACAGCAACAATAAACTATTTGCTGTCGCGGACCGGATTTGGCCCGTGGGCCGTAGTTTGGAGTCCCCTGCTCTAAACCATGCGTGGCCAACCCAAATGATCCTGCAGGCCACTTTGGAAATATATCATAGCTCCGCGGGCGGCATATAAAATTATATATCCCCACATTAGATTTAGACACACTACAGACATTTTTGTCGTAGTGAAAAATTGAAACATAATGAGTTATTATTATTGTGTTTGCTATTATTCTTACTTGTAAACATAGATAATATAATAATAATGATGCTAAATGCATATTGTAAAGAAATAAATAACACTAAAAGTGAAATATATATATATAAATGAAATCATTAAAAAATATTTATTTTACTAATGCGATATTTGTTTTCCACTCTTTCACTTAGCTTTAATACATCGATCTCAATTTGGGTATTTGCACATCGTAATGGGTGTTGCAGGTTAGCGTCCGTTATGTTTGAGCTTGGTCAATTTCATTTTAGAAAAAAAGGTTCGCAGGTTTAAGTTGAACCAAAAGAGTTAACTTGAACTAATAGTCTGGTTTGCTCTGCTATCAACAATCAACTGTGCGTATCTAGGGATGGTCACTTAAAGTGAAACATAGAACCTGTTATATTAGATGTTTCAAGATGCGTGCGCATCATGAGTTAGCAGAATATAATTTAATTATTCTGCGAATTCATGATGTAAAATCATAAAACAAGCAAGTCATACGTCTAAACTCATAAATAAAACTGGCAATATCTATCATATATTCGCAAGAATATTATTTTAAAATCAAAGTTAATTTTTTCTCATAATTTCGACAGTTAATTTTTGAATATATGGATACTATTTTTAATAGATTGGTT
Source organism: Caerostris darwini (assembly GCA_021605075.1). Taxonomy (NCBI): domain Eukaryota; kingdom Metazoa; phylum Arthropoda; class Arachnida; order Araneae; family Araneidae; genus Caerostris; species Caerostris darwini. Next base: position 49,353 of record BPLQ01009472.1, read on the forward strand.
TTCACTACTTTGGACATTATAAAATAAATATATTTTGTTAAAATGTGATAAATCTCACGGGCTGGAAAAATATTCAAGGCGAGCCGCATGCAGGGTTGGCCACTCCTGCTCTAGACTAATCTGTTCTTGGTGTTGAGATTTCATTTTCGACCCGTGTATATAGTATATTTATCGTCGGAAAAATGTATGTTTCTTTTTAAATTTTATACACGATATCCTGAAAAAATATTCATAATTGCAGAAACTCGATTCGAAATTAAACAAATTATTCTATTAGAACAGAAAATTCAATTAAATGTTTTTACTGGAAGAAAATAATTATTCTATATGATGAATTACAAGAGAAACAATAGAATGACAAACATAAAATGCTGAATGAAAAAATTGACAAGGCTGCATTTCCAGAGAAAAAAAACAATGAATTTTTTTTTCCCTTTTAAGTGAACAAACACTATTCCTTGTTAATATATAAAAAAAAAATCTACATATAGAATGAATTAGAAATAATGATGTAGATAACATAAAACTGAAATCCAACTCTTTTTTAGGAATTATTATTTGAGGCATTATGAAAAATTACAATAAGACCTTTTTTTAGTTAAATAAATTAAAACTTTTAAAATTCAGTTAATTATAAAATGAAATTATACATTCCTACTTTTTATTATTAAAAAAAAAATATATATTTGCTTTCATATGCAAAGCTGTAGTAAATTATTTAATTAAAAGAGATATATTATATGCGAGATCTTTCAAATTATGTTCGTTTCAAACATTATTCAAATAAACTTTATTTTTTGAGATAATATTCTCTAAATTTACTTTGGTAAATTTAATTCAGGAAAAAATTGCAAATTAAAAAGTAGTATTATAAACCAGTTTTATTGAAGTTGGGCAACATCAAGTCATATCTATTGGTATATCATACAAAATCTTCTAGGAATGAAATCAGAACAAAAAATAAATTACTAAAATCAAAGTCATTACTGAATAAATTATAATTAACAAGAAATTTAATTAATTAGTAACAACTATGATTCTTACAATAAAATTACAAATTGATTATTATTTTTATTCATAATTCAGATAGAAGTTTGGATATTAATTAAATAATATTACTTTCATAATTTGAATAAAATTTAAAAAAATCATGAATTTCTTTTGTCCATATTAATTAATAGAAAACACAGATGGTCTTATTTTTTAAAATTATTTTTTTCGAGCAATGTAATATTAGATACATTTCTCTGTGCTTTTTCATTTTGAACACTGATTTCCTAAGTATAAAAAGAGAATAGCATTTCTGATATGTGATTGTGGGTAGAATCACAGTAGCTAAAGCTTTATAATTTGAAATCAGAAATACCTTACCAGCATGCAACAAACTTTGTGAAAAGTAATTTCTTAATAGCCACACTTTTAATTAAAAATAAAATCTATGTGTTATTTTCATTTATCAAAATATACTTCCCATTACATGAATACAAGAAAAATATGACTAAATAAACCTTTTCATTACCATAAAGGGTAATTAAAAATTTTATAGTTCATTTACCCCAACAACTTATAATACAAAAATTATTCCATATTTTTAAAATTTTAATTTTAGAAGGCATGAAAAACATTCAACTCTTTTTTTTTATTAGTCAATCAACCATATAGGGAAATCACTAAAAGTTCATCAGTGTTCATTTGCATTCTTATTACTTTTTCTTTTTTTAAATTTAAGTATTTTCTTCTGCAAGTTAGTGAAATAGTAACACAGAGTAATCAATTTTACCACTAAAGTAGATGACTTTAACTACTATGAATATGAATAACTAATGAAATTGATTTTTTTTAAAGAAATATGTTATAGAAATTAGGATACTTCCTCAGGATAAATAAAAGAAAAATTGCCAAATTAACAGTCAAATACTTATTCTTTTCAATTATTTTATTAAAGATAACTGTTACAACAACATATAAATAACAAAAAATGCTTAACAAAATTAAAACAATCCTTCACCAATTTCTAGTTTCTTCTAAAATTACCCTCCAAGTACAATTTTATTTCATGAAGAATAACAAATTTCTAAATATGTATAATACAATATTAAGTGTAAAAGGTTTAAAAATAAAAATGGGATAAAAATGGACGGATAATTACTAAAAATAGAAATGAAAAACTTTTCTCGATAGAAAATAAAGTAGAATTACATGTTTACAGAATATATATAACAAAATTAATTAGAAAGTTGGGATAAACTGTTTTTATGACTCCTATCATGCATAAAAACATTAATTTTAAAAAGAATGGCAAATTAAAAAAATCATGAAATGTCTTATATCAAATTATTTAAATAGTAACAATTACTGAAATGTTAATGCAATTATTACTCAAATAAAAAATGCCGGTTTGAATAAAATAATTAAAATTAAAATAATGTGAAAACAAACCCAGTTATAAATTATTTCAAATAAGATCATGACTTCATATTTTACAACAATGAAAATCTAAAAAAATACAAGAACTATGATTTTTTAGATGTATATAACACATAATGAATTGCTTGATTTCATTTTTATCACATAACATTATGAACATGGGAGAAGTATTATGATTGTGCATTATAAAGACATGTGCTTTTTCCACGTAATTAAGAACGTATGACAAACTCTAAAATATCCGTTTTAAAAAATAATTAGTTATTAATAAAATGTGTTGAATTTTAACTAACTAATCAATCAATTTACTTTATAAAATAAAACGTTATAAAGTTGCTCATTCTCATTCCATTCTTTCTGTATCACTCTAATAAAATAAATCTTCAAAGTTGAATTAAAACAGACAAATGATATCTTAAAAATAATATGGCATCATGAATTATATATAACAAATGATTCTTGATGAACAAGGAACTATGAACCACTTTAAACATAATAAGTCACAAATTCTGGAATGTATGAATTACTTTGGCAGAAAATTTTCAATATTACCCTTATATCAACAAAGATTTGACAGTTTAAGGGAGATGTATTAGCTAATACAAACTATTAGACAACAAATAATACTTGGTTATTGTAATTGTTAAAAACTAAAATATAATATTGTATCTACTATTATTAAACACTATTATTCAAATTCAGATAGCAGATGAAATTGTATTCATAATGAAATAGGTAAAAGGTAGCTTGTTCTCGTTTTCTTTAAGATAAAGTTTTTATAACATATACCAAGGTTGTTAAAAATCACAGTTTATAACATCAACCACAACCATCCTCTCTCCCTGTAAGTTCAAATTTATTTACATAATTCAACAAGTTTCCACATTGTATTCAGTAAATGACAATTAGGTTAATTTTAATACATCAAGATTTCAAAAATCAGAGGAAAAAATTATTTAGCTGTTATTGCAAAACTTTTTACAAATCAAATCAGTAATGCTAATTCAGGCTGCATAAAAACACAACAAAAAAGGCTAACAAGTACATCAAATAATGTATTAACAAATGAAATTGCTATGATATTCGAATGGAAAAAATAAAAAAACACCTACAGTTTATCACAAGCAATAAAAATTTTTCTTCAACATGTAATAAAACCAACATGGCACATTCAAATTTTAAGCCACATAATATTCATGAACACATGAACTTTCTAATGAGATTGATAATGTTTATGTATAACAGAGCATTTGTTTCAACGAATTCTTAATGCATCAATTTATACATATGCCTCAGACAATGTTTTATATTATAAATGGCAATCCTAACTTTCCTCTGGTGGGAGTTAAAGGTAGACAATTTTTAGCTGCATTGTTTGAAGTTTTAAAATCATTATTTTTAAATTTTTTTTTCTTATTGCTCCCAAATTTTTCCATGAGTATTGAACTTTGATGATTATTTTTATCAGGGGTGTTTAAATGACCAACAAAATCTGAATATGAAACACTGCCAAGAAAGAAATTCTTTTGCTTGATTAGTGGTTGTTTGTGCTTCAGAACTGATCTTTGACCTTTCTTTTCAGATTGACAAATTGAAGTAAATAGTTTCTTATTTAATGGCGTTACATTTCCATCTCTTCTAGGTTTCTTTTTTAAATCAGTTACTGGTGTAAAGCGCATGCATCCTATATTATGCAATTTGCTAGGAGCAGTTTTTGGAGTGGTTATCATAGATTTCTTAAGTGGTGTCATAAATCTGGTTTCCGTTTCAACACCTTTCTTTTCATGCCTTTTGTTCTTCTCATTTTCTTTCTGACTCATACGCTCTTCCCATTGGTTAGAAACATGTATCTTGAAATCTTCTCCATAATAAGAAAAGACAGCTTTGTTTTGAACTTCATAAGTTTCAATGTCTTTAAATATATCATTTTCCAACTTTGGAAGTTCTTTGCGCAGCATTTTTCTTTCCTTTTCTTCTCGTAGAAGGTTTCCTCCACGATTTTTGAGTCGATTTGGATCATTTGCTTTACTTTCGAATTCAACCAATTTATCCCACAAACTCTGACGTCTGTTGATTTTTTCTACAATGTGTTCAATTTGTTTGCAATAATGCTTCCACTTTTCAATCTCCTTCTCAAATGTTTCAAGTATTTCATCAGTCATTTCTGATGAAGAAAAATGACTAAAAAGTTCTCGTTCTCGCTCAGCTACAACGCAGCACTTTGACCACAACTGTTCAAGCTCATTCTTTAAAAAAGATATCTCTTCATGAATATTTTCTTTCCTCAGCAGTTCATATTTCTTAACTTCTTCCTCTATGGATTTTACAGTAGTGACACAACAATTGACATGTCGGGAAGAAAACTGAGTTTTAACATCTTCATCAACTTTAAGACGTTCCCATAAAAATAATAAGCGATCCATTAATTCCCGTTTATGAGTTTCTAATTTTTCTTTTCTTTCTTTAGCCTTGTCCAAAGCTACTTCAAGACTTTTCATATTTTCATCAGAGAGGGAAAAATGATCATTTCCAGAAATTATATGCTTTTCAAAAGAAGTTTCTGGACTAAGTTCAGTTGTTTCTAAGATGGTTGTCAAATCTTTTTTCACCAAGCAGAATTTCTTATGTCGCCGGTCACGTTCTTCCTTTAGTGCATCAATGCGCTGCTCGAGATCATTTAAATCATTCGTTGAAGGAACTTCAGCGGATAATTCAAGATCTTTCATACCCAAAATTTTACAGTATTTAGACTCAATACTCTTCAAATGCTGATAGGAGTTTAACCTTTGTTGAAGAACTTTATTTAATTTTTCCCATTCAATCTTCAACAACTCCTCTTTCTTGGCTAATGGCCCATCAATTTCTTTTAATTCAATTGATAAACATTGAGATATGTTTTTAATTTTTTTTATGTAGTCTTCTACACTCTCTTGTAGAGCTTTATATAAATCATTTTCTTCTCTATGTATATCTTCTAATAAATTATGAATATGTGTCCACACCCTATCAGCTCTTCGCATTTTTCGTTTAGTATCAATACCAATGTCATTCCACAAACTGTACAATTTTTTTAAAATGTCTTGAGTCGTTTGTACTCCTTCTTTCTCCATGGCTTCTAAAACATTCTCAGAATTAGTTTGCAAATTTTCCTCTTCCATATTGCATACAAAAACGTTTTTCTTCAAAATACAGATAAAGTTTTATTTAAAACTGAAATAAAGTAGGAAAATTACAATATGTAAATATACAAGCAATACAATTACAATACATAAAATCATATATATTTTTCATGTTAATTATTTAATGACAAAAATAGTTTTTCTAATTTTTATATTTTGAGCAGAAGCATATAAATAGAATTTTAAATTTTCCCATAACAACTTCAATGTAAAGAAAAGAAAATTTTTAAATTCAATTATTTTAATAATTGTATTTCTATTTAAAAGTTTCAGTTCAAATTTTATGACATAAACAAATGAAAACAATTGAAAAAAAAATCCTTTTAAATACTCAAATGATGCATCATAAGTTTAAAATTAATTTATTGTTAAATGGATGGAATTAAAATACTTATTTCTAGTTAGATACAGACTGTTAAAGATTATTGCAATTTATTTTATGCCATAAATTAAAGATTCTATGAAAAAAAAAAAATGTTGTAGGAATGAAAATTAATGGCTTCTAGGGGCCTTGTTACTTAAGTTTTCCAACAATGAAATTTTAACAATGACTTCAGAAATCTATTTGTTGTTCTCTTAAAGGTATTTATTTGCGATCTGAAAACATGACGAAAATAAAAAAAAAAAAAAAATTATGCCAGTACATTCAGATACATCTATACATTATTAGGATCATACTTAGTCAAATATAATTTCATAGAAAATCTTCAGAAGAGAAAATGAGTGGAAATTTATGTTATTGGAATGAATTCTTATGATGTGTACCTTTTTTTTTTTTTTTACATTTTTATTAAAAATGACATTTACATATATCTGACTATGTTAATTTTCTTCTGAAACACCCTAACAGAAAATAATTAAATTTTTCACTAAAATATGAAGCAGTTGTTGATTTTACCATAACAGCTGTTAATATACTAATAATTATTTTATTACAGCTTACAGCACATATTTGCTGTTTTAATTACATTAATGCTGCCTTTTGTGTCATACAACATTACTTATACAAATAAAAAATATTTAAGTATGATTTTTTTTATATTTAATCACCCAAATTGAATACAAATAGATCTCCGATTACATAATTGCTTAGTAAAATTATCAAAACCAGATATTTTTATATTTAAAAAAATTAAAGTAAAATGTTTAATTACCATATTGTAGAAAAAAAATGATTATTTAAAGCAAAAATGTTAAAAATTATAGCATATTTTGGGCATTAAGTTTGGATGAAAAATATAAATAATGTATTTAATTATGAATATAGGTTTCAGAAATTGAACTTTGTAATATCTTCTGAACATTTAATAAATATATAATTTTTAATATGTAAAATTATATAAAACACTACAGTAATTTTTAAAAAAACTAAGAGCCCACTTTTGAATTTAATTTAATAATTATAAACTATAATTCAAAAACTAAAAAGAAAATGTGCACAATGATAGCCAATTATTCTTCTCTTATTGAGTACATTATAGAAAAGGTCAGAACTATTAACTATTTAGGGTCAAAACCAGGGTAATTTATGTTGGAATCATAATAGGAAAGAAATACTAGAAATTGTCATGTAACACAGTATAAACTTTCAGAAACAGCAGTTTGTAAATATTTCAAGCCAAATTTCTGAATACAAAACGGAAAATTGACATAAAAAAACTTTTTTTTATCTACTAACAAAATATGTATATAAAAGAAAATACTAGTACATGTAAATATACAACTAGAAAATACTAGTATTCTATCCTACTATTGATAATCTTTAAAAGAAATTAAGAGATAAACGAAATCTTTCATTAAAAAGTTTGTAGCTGGCTAACTACATCTAGTCTTCACCTGAGATACTAATGGAGCTAAGCTTTTTAACAGAAATAGAATATACAAATAGTATATAACATAATTAGTATTATATTGAATTAAAAACAATTTAGCAAAGTTTTTTGGGAAAAACAATATAATTTTAAATTAAGGATAAATTAAAATTGATAATCATTTTAAAAAAGAATTGAAATTGTGCAAAAACTAGAGATCAATAAGCTTATAAGACATTTTAAAAAAGTTTAGTGCCACAAAATTTATATACCAGAAATAAAAATTCTCGGAGCTTACCGAGGAATAGCAGAATGATTTAAAAAAACTATCAATGTAATCAATAATGCACAGATTTTAAAAACGCACGCACATGGCACATAAAATTTCAATACAAATTTTACAAAATTTCGCGGTGTCAGGTGTAATTTGTGATGCCAAATGAAATTTGTTAAGTAATAAAATAATATTTTTTAACAAATTAAAAATCAATAATGCCATCATTTTAAATATTTTAGTTACTTTTTAATACAAATTTCATTAATTTTTATTTATTTTTCTCAAATTGTGTTGTTGCATTGACACTGTTGTTAGATTGATTGAAATATGCTCTAGTTGGTGTTTTAATTGTTGCAGTCCATATTCACCTTTTAGTATATAAACCTCATTCGCTTTCAATTCTACTTAAACTTATCTGTCTTAATATTTTTAACTAGTTTATTTATTTGTAATTTTTATCCAATTAACTATCTACTTTTTCTATAAATTTAAATTTTTTCACACTGTCATTTGGCTTAGATTAATCAACAAGAACCCTATTTTGTCCAGGATGGAGGTTTATGGTCGCCGCGCGACCAATGCACTCCGAAATCTACAACGAATCTAATTCTACATAAACTTCTTTATTTTACAATCCAGAGTATTTGCTCTAATATTAGACAGAGTTTTTATGAGGACAAGAAATTAATATAAGTACAGATTAACGAGTAATTATAAATATTTTCTTTTACGTGGAATTCCTTGAATTTACAAGTAAAGATTCTGATTGAAAACGTAATTTTTAAAAATGTAGATTTTTCAAAGTTTTGTCCACTAGTCGAATGCTACTTTTAGAATTTTATCCTAGACAAAATAAAGAGATCTTAAAAGAGTTTTGCATTACCAGCTTTTAAGGAAAATGCTTGTAAAGATATTCTTGAATTCAGATATTGTTAACAGAGTTGTTTAAAACTGCAAAGCAGGTTTATTATTATATAACCCGTGAGTATGAGTGTACCATTATAGCGTTGGAGAAAATTTTTAAGTTAAAAATATCCCACTTGACATATTCATAAAGATAGAGGTATGAAACAATAAGATATTAGAGTTTTGTGAAATTTGGGGTAAAGAGTTATATAAGAAGACTTGATGCAGCTGTTATTAATTTTGAAAAAAATGTTGAAAGAAATTATTTTTTCCTGATTAAAAGATAGTTTTAATTTAGTTGTAAATTGAAGAATTATTAAGTTTTTGGAAAAGATCATATACATATTATTTTCTCTAGTATTAATAGTTCGTACATCTATATATAGAGATAGATAGTGAATTATATACTTGTGCCTATATGATTCTATGAGAAAATCGTGGCTGTATTATATAAAATTTTTGTGGGAAAGGGAGGGAGGTTCAATGTGTGATTTATTTCTTGGTGATTTTCTTGGATGCCTTATGAAAGGTGAATTTTTTTAGAAGAAATAGAATCGCGTGAAGTTCATTTTATACAAGTTATTTTTTTATAATAATCATTCCAAAAATTAAGTATACAAACATAATTTTGTTTTATTAATAGTTAAAATTGTTTAAATTTTTCGTTGAAGAAATTGTGTAGTTTTTACCGTTGGTATTTGGTTTTTGATTCTCATGCAGAACTTGAAAGAAAAACCGATTTAATAAACTACTACGAAAACTACTACTAATTAATAAATATGCTGTTTATAGAAAAAATATTATTACCAACTGAATATACACGTTGTTGTGTCTAATCCTTAGTGTCCTTCAGTGCGGGACGGACATCCCATGAGTAGTCCACTCATGGATGGAGAAAAAAGGGCAACTTCTGTTGTGATGGAGCACACGTAGGTAGAAGTCTGATTTGGCTCCGTGTCATTGAATAAGTAGAGCAGTGCCTTCTGAGAGGACATTTAGGGGGACCTACCCGCATTTGCGTATAGTATGGGAGAAAACGCAGGAAACTATCACCAAGTAATCAGACTAACGAAGCAAGATGCTGAACATCGCAAATGCCATCGAGGCTCCTCGTTTTTTGAAACAATGTCTACCACAAAACTGTCTACAGATTGAAACTCAGCCGTAATGCTCACCAGTTGCTCACGTTGCCACTGAACCACGAGTCGGTCATATATACTTTTGTTTACAATAAGCAAATTAATACTTCGTTGAATATTCTTTGATTGTCTCAACTTCGTTGCCTTATTAAACATTCGAAATGTCTAAACATACACAATAAGTTATAATAACTTAAAAATTATAAGAATGATATAATTTTTGCATTTGAATACGTTTTAATCTGGCTCTAACACAAAATGACGAAAAAATTCCAAATTATTTATGAGAAAGAATCTATATAATTTATGTTTGCCGCTGGTTGAGGATTAGACAGTTACTTTTTCACATCCAGTTTGAAATGTTAATGACTTCAAAATTATACATAATTTTGAAAATCTAAATATATCATTGGGTAGAGAAAGGTTGAAAAGTTTTAATGGGAGGAGGAGCTGACTTACGGTCTGGTGAAACGCACTTAGTTCACGCTGTTATATGTGATCCATGTATTTTACGCCAGTGGCAAAGGGTTCTTTTGAAAATAATAGTGATGAAGCACACGCTATTAAAAAACACAAAATTAACTCATTAAATTTAACACAAAATCACTCATTTTATTTAACACAAAATTAACTCATCAAACATTCGAATGTTTAATGAGTTAATTTTATTCTTCCAGCGAGATTTAACAAAATATAACAATAAAGGTCACAATGAACAGAAATTTTATACATGTGAGATGTTGTGTTAGGATTGTGTGTGGGTGAAATTGTTTAATGTTGGCTTATAGGCTACGAAGGTGAGTATCATCAATCCGGCCCGCGACAGCGAATAGCTTATTGTTGCTGTAATAAGTTGGATAAAAAGTACAGAATCATAATAACTCGGTTTTATTTACTTGCTAGGTAAAGCTTAATGACAAACATAATACGCAGAAAATTTAACTTAAGCATAACAATTAACTGGAAATTATAGATAATGGCAGAAAAATTAAAATGGTTTTGGCCCGTGGTACTTACTGGAGTAAACAGTATAGCCCTAAGGCTGGAAAGTTTGGAGACCCCTGGACTAGAGTATCGATCCCAATTAATTTTTTTTAAATTTGAAAAAGATTAATTTTATGATATTAAAATTATGCTTTTGAAACTATTAATTTGAAAATAACATTATTCTTATTAATATTTATAATGATAATAATAATAATAATTCGAATGCTCTATAAAGTAGACATCACGTAGTTATAACAATATAACTAAAAATGAGAAGTCTATTGTTATAGTTCTTACGATATGAGTGTTTTTATATGAATACTAGAATCTCGCCATCATGATTTGATATATTTATCTGGTTTGTAATAAAAAAACATGAAAGAATTCTAACG
>BPLQ01009472.1:69466-246428 GCA_021605075.1 Caerostris darwini
GAAAATCTCCAAGATCTTAAAGGCAAACAGATTTATCTACCATGTAAGCAATGGATCCTATAGACTGAAGCGTTTAAGTTTTAGAAACTCGTTCTACTGCATGAATACTGAATCTTTTTTATGTTGTCGGGATTTTCGCCCGTAGAAAGGTTTAGAACTGAGCGCTATTAGATTATTTCGGCATGATTTATAGCTATTTATACTTTGACGGACAGCAAAAAAGTAATAGCTACTCCTAAACCTTGTTTATTTAACTCCTACACATAATAACGAAAAGAAATATTTTTTTAGTTAACTCATCACCGAGATAAATATGTTTTTTATAGTTTATTTATATTATTTTTTAAATAATAATATTATTATATCGTTTTTAAATCATCAAATCCAGCGCATTTATTATTTAATACTTTAATATCTCATTTTTACCAACAATGGATGAAATGCATATGTGTATGTCATTAATGAGGGCCTGAATGGCCGTGTGGCTAGCGCTCTAGCACTCGGTGCCACAGATTTCGGGTTCGAGTCCCGGAGGTGCCATGGATGTTTGTAGAGGTTCGGAATCCACTTTAAACCGTAGGTCCCGGTCTAATAGGATCGTAGAGAGTTGCGGGGGCCGCGTCCGTGGCTTATCTTCAAGTTACACGCACCCCCTGGGTGATGCAAAGTGAGTAACGTCTGTGCTGTGCTTGCCTTAAGGCCTCCAAGACTACTCTCTAAGTGTTTGCCAGCTGCATTAGAAAAAAAATGTCATTAATGATGGAAAAGCATTAAAATGTTTTTTTTTTTATCTTCATTGGATATTTAATGAGGTTTTTGTTAAAAAAAAGATATATCTAATTCAAGTTAATATATGTTATCTGGATAAGCAAAAGTTTCTGTTAAATGTAATTAAATAATAAAATTTTATTCTTTCTTAAAAAAAAATTTATACTGATTTTTCTTATAAAAAGAATACATTGAATTTCCTCACGTTGCGCTGTAAAAATAGTCGCCTTTCATACTATTATAATGGCATCTAGATTATTTTACATAGCCAAAGAGCTGATCTTTAAAGTATATGTATTGATATTGATAGATATTATTGAACCTCACTTTTACTCATGATACTCCTCCAAAAAATACAATTAATAAAATCTAGACAACATTTAACCGTCTCACAGAAACCCAAAAAATAATGCATGCTGGAAAAAGCATTCCAGAACTTTCCTACGATTTGAAACTAATAATCATTTAATAAATATGCTAATCATTTCATATATGGAATCATTTAAAAAATAACAGGTGGGCTGAAAGGTTCATAGGCTGACACATAGATGGCGCTACTAGTATTAAATCCATATAATTTTTAGTTAGCCCTGACCTTCAAAAGACACGTGTGTAAATTTGACAGCTGTTGCACTATTAGTATGTGAGTTATAACATTTTTAGTGAAGCAACTTTTGTTAGTTTGAAAAAATGGATAAAAAGGAATTTCGTGTGTTAATAAAGCATTGCTTTTTGGCGAAAAAAAAAATACTATTGAAGCCAAGGCTTGGCTTGATAAACATTAACATATTGGATTGATAAACATTGGCATGATAAACAGTATTTATATTCCTCCCCTAAATGGTCTTTCATTTCCTTTTTATGTATTTTTGATGGTTTAAAAACACATTTTTTTTACATCAGCGTAAATGATTAATTAAATACTTTAAATAAATGTAACTGATATAATTTGAACTTACAATTAACAGGTTTTGTAAGTGAATAAAAAAAAAACTTATTATTACTCTTAGCCTTTTGGGCTAATAATAATAAATTAATTATTAGGAGCCTTTTTCGGGCCTGATGGTCGAGTGGCTAGAATTCTGCCGCTCAGTACCACAGGTTTCGGGTTCGAGTCTCGGGGGTGCCATGGATGCTTGTAGTGGTTCGGAATCCTCTTTAAACAGTAGGTCCCTGTCTAATGTGGGGTAGTGCTACTCGCGTCCGTAGCATATCTTCAAGCTGCACGTGTCCCCTGGGTAGTGCTAAATGAGTAACAACGGTGCAGTCCTTGCTTATGCCATAAAGACTAACTGTCTCTGTTTTGCCAGCTGCATTAGAACAACAGCATTATTAGCCTTTTTTTTTAGAAAGAGCGAACTCAATATTTTAATACATTCAATGTTTTACAATTAATATTTGTAATTTTCTAAATAATGATTTTGTAAATATTAACATATTAATTAAAGATTTAAATTGAAATAATTATTGGCTCCTCTATGAAAATAAGTGAAAATTTGTTTTATGAATCATTTGCAATTTAAATATTCGATAACGTTCGGATGGAATAAAACTTTATTGTTCTAGAACTTCTATTGTAAAGAAAAGATATTTAAAGATTTTATTCATAAATCCGAGATATTTTTTTCTTTGTAAATAAAAAGATTCTCTTCGAAAAATACAAGAATCAAAAATGAAAAAATCTTTCAAATAGTTGGAATTTTTTTTTTCTGTTTAAAATAACTTTATCGAAGGTATTTTTCTTCGGAACTTTCTTAAGATGTCACTTTCAGTAAAGAATATTTGAAGAAATTCTTCCGACTCTGATACAAATAATCTGCTTGGACCTTTTTCGGGATCAAAATTTTACGGGAGTATTTTTTTACCCAATTTGAGCAATAAAATCGAAATAAACAAACGAATGAAGGTTTCTCACGTGAGACGAAGAATGATATTGCTACAAAAAGAAAAATCGATACAGAAAACATCGATTTCAGCTCTCCATTTTCACGATATACAATAAAAAAAATTAGAGAAAAGCTTTATTGAAAATTACTGACTTTTGTGATAGTAATGTATTCCTTTTTTGAAGTAATTTCATTTTTAAATCCAAGAATAAAATTATCTTTGATTTTTATGACGTCAAGAAAATGCAATAAAAGAATCATTTTCGAATGTGAAATAGCATATGACATCTAAAATAGTCTGCTTTGAAATCAAGGAAGTTTGAGTTGAAATTTTGCTGTTGCCAATGAATTTAAATTTACTAAACACATTTATTTAACCGCTATGTTTCATCATTTTATAATGAAGGAGCTAGTGGTCGCTACGCGGCCAAGGATCTCCGTAATAATCTACAATAAAACACATTTATTTAATGAAAGGCATTTAATTATTTCTGAATTACATATTTTTTTCATTATTTTCAATAATAATTTTTAATGTGTTAATGTTTATAGGCAAGTTTAATACTCAATTTAGACTTCTCTATCCTTTAATCAATAGAAATTCAGCTTTACCTCTTAATCTCAAAATTCTAATATATCTCTCTGATCTTCGTCCGGTATTAGCTTATGCAAGCCCAGTTTGGGGTTCTGTTGCACGTTATTTTGAAAATTGAATTTTTTTGAAATTATTCAAAGGCTTGAGAACAAAACTCTTAGAATGTTAACGAATTCACCCTGGTACTTTCGTAATGACGATATTAGACGAGCTCTCTCGATTCCAAGTTTAAGACAATTTGTTCACAAAATTTCTACTAAATTCTATAATCATATGCGAAACATCAATAACCCTGTATTAAATATCCTACAAAATTACGATTATGATATTTCTTCCCGCAAACATAGCAAAAGACCTCGCACTGTTCTAAATATTTTAAATTAATTCCTTACAACTGCCTAGATGAAAAAAGTTTGCTTTTCTCCTAATTTGACCTTTGTTCATTCTGTTTTATTACATGCAACTGATTTCATCAACATCTACATTTTTGAAAGTTTTGATATTTTTCATTTTATAATTTTATTAAATAAGTAATTCTTTTTTTTAAAAAAAAGATCATTTAATTATCTATTTTGCTTATTAACTCAAAGGGCATGAGACTACCGCTATGTTTCAACATTTTACAAAGAAGAAGCTAGTGGCCGCTACGCGGCCAAGGATCTTCGTAATTATCTACAATAAGAGAGGCAAGTTTAAACCATAAAATCAAAATTGCAACCTAAAAGTAAATTGATGCAGCCATAACTTTTAATACTATCATTTATTTAACACTAGTTGGGACCTGGTGGCCAAGTGGCTAGCGCTCAGGCACTCGGGGCAACAGGTATCGGGTTCGAATCGCGGCGGTGCCATGGATGTTTGTAGTGGTGCGGAATCCACTTTAAGCCGTAGGTCCCGGTCTCATCTGACCGTAGAGCGTCACAGAGCCCAATCTGTCTTCTCATGCACATCATTCCCAAACTGTAAAGGGGCAACTCTGCTCTAGGCACTATGGTGTAGCAGTAGTAGTAGTTCTATATGCGAGCCAAAGCATTTATTTTTAATATAACTAAATAATACTTTTTGTAAATCAGTGACTTCTTTTTTCACATAGTATATGCCATAGTTTTCATACAGTTTTTTCAAATAGAAATAAGTAAATGCCTTTCATTAAATAAACGTATTCAGTAAATTTAAATTCTTTAGCAACAGCAGAATTTCAACTCAAACATCTCTGATTTAAAAGCATACAATCCATGGCAGGCATTGATTCTGGGTAAGATTTTCTGCTATAATTTCCCAGTATTTGCATGTAGTATGAGAGGATATTCTAATAATTCCAACCAGATAATTTAACAGTTGATGTGTAACATTGACATACGATGTTTCATTCACCATTCATGAGAGCACAGACCAGAGTATTCGAGTCCATGCGAATTCTTACGCTTGATTACTTATTTTAGCATTGAGCTATGAGTCGGGACTCTAATCTGATCGTAATTAGCATTTATAACTGAATTGCCAGTTTATTGTTATTAAGCTTATAATTAGTTTTAATGTTGCAATCGGATTTAAATATAGTTAATTAATAGTATAGATGATGATATCTATTTATTTTCTGTATCACTATCAAAAGTAGTATATTAGATCATTGGGTTTCTGAATTTAACCTAGCTCGCAATTATATTTTCTCCTAATTTGACCTTTGATCATTCTGGGTTATTACGTGCAACTGATTTCATCAACATCTACATTTTTGTAATTTTTGATATTTTTCATTTTATAATTTTATTAAATAAGTAATTCTTTTTTTAAAAAAAAGGTCATTTAATTATCTATTTTGCTTATTAACTCAAAGGGCATGAGACCACCGCTATGTTTCAACATTTTACAAAGAAGAAGCTAGTGGCCGCTACGCGGCCAAGTATCTCCCTAATATTCTACAATAATGTTCCAAATTATTATAATTCTACAAATATCGTAGATCAGAAAATAGGTATAGTAGATCAATAGATAGGTATAATAGTAACTGGCGATAAGTAATATTGATGAAATATTTCGTGAAGTTTGACAAATAAGACACGGCTGTCAAATTTGTTGCCAGTCTTTTGGATTCGTGTTCCTTATCACTAATAACATTAAATGGCCAATTCAGTTGAATTATTAATAGAAATTTATAATAATAATTTTAAAATCTTGCTATGTAATATTAGAAATTAGTTTATATTGGTAGAAATCCCTCAAATGTTAGGTTAGGTTAGTCGTTCTAGGATCATTTTGTATACATTTCGGGCTAATTAGACCATTACCTACAGCTTAATGTGGATTCCGATCCACTCACAAACATCCATGCCGTCACCAGGATTCGAACCTGTAGTCTGTGGTACCAAAGGCCATCAGACTGCGTCTCTCGTGAAAGCAAAAATACGTACATTAGTAACTTGATTTAATACTTATTTATAGATTTTATGTAAACGCACAGAAAAAGATATGTTTTTTTTTTCAGGATAAAAACTCATTATTGATAACTAAAACAAGATCCTTAAAATGACAGTATTTGTTTTTAAGGGAATTTTAAGCAAATTCGTACTAACTCTGAACAAATAAACGATATTCACTTTGCATTACATCCCAATTCGCTTCTACACCTTAAGACAGGTTTCGGGTTCGAGTCCTGGTGGAGGATTTTTGTAGTGGTTCGAAATCTACTTTAAACTGTAGGTCCCTATCTGTTTAGCCCTCGTGGGCACAAGATGACTGTAGAGCGGCAAACCAAACCAATCTACACTTTAAGCGGCCTGATGGTTAATTAGCTAGCGTTCTGACCATTGGTACCACAGGCTTCAGGTTAGAATCTTGGAAGTGGCATGGGTATTTGTTAGTAGTTCGGAATCCACATTAAACTATAGGTCCCTGTCTAATTAGCCTAAAGTAGGAAAAAATTACTGTAGAGTGACGAACCAAACCAAATATATTTTTTTCTTCTTTTTAATGCAGCTGGCAAACACTTAGACAGCTTGGTCTTGGATACCTTAAGGCAAGCGCTGCACAGACGTTACTCACTTTGCATGACCCAGGGAACGCGTGTAACTTGAAGATAAGCCAAGGACGCGGAGTAACAATGCCTTCGCAACGCTCTACGATCATATTAGACCGGGACCTACGGTTTAAAGTGGATTCCGAACTACGACAAACATCCATAGCACCGCCGGGACTCGAACCCGAAACCTGTGGTACCAATCGCCAGATCGCTAGCCACTCGGCCATTTAGGCCTACCAAACCAAATATACACCTTAATCATTTTGGTCTTTATTGGTTATATGAATGAATATTCAAAGGGATGTATTTATTCTCAGGAGAGACAGTAGAAAGAGAAGATAAAGGTAAATAACTCACATTTGGGGTATATGTAAAGAACACACATACCCTGTCAGCTTGACTACGACTTAACTATAATTAAAGTACTCATCCATTTATAGCAAAAACTGTTTCTTATTCAACACTGTTTCTTTTACTCTTGTATTTTTCATTCATAATAAATTATCTTCGATATATTGGGGCACATTTAACTTCTTAGAACTAATATTCAACGATAATAATGAAATGAAAAAAAATCGAAAATGTATATTGAAATAACCAATTCCTTTCGTGTCTTTATTATCTAATCTAATGTCTCTCCTATAACCAATTCCAATTTCTTTCTTTCATGTCTTTATTATGAACAATGGGACTTAAAGAACTGTTGCAATTGGTATTTACAAGTCCAAACTTTATTTTCCTGTTCCTGTTTTTCCGGATTTCTGAGGATTAATGACAATTGTAGGAAGGGACAATAAGCTGAACAAACAAAACCCATCACCTTTTTTCGAATAAAATTATGGCAATGTCAACAGGAAAATGGCCATCGATCTGAACTAGTGTCATTTTCCATTTTTCCCCAACATCGATCAACCGTCATTTCCACCCCCCGTCGAGACAACAACGGCCCCCTTTCTCGCGAAGGGTCGTCAATATTTCCAGAAGACACCCCTGAGACCTCAGTCGTAATAGTGATGTTTCCAAACAGCGGGAGGAAATATGGCATCATAAATGGCGAATGTTTTTATTATTAGTTCACAGTCGGGGGGTAATCCAGAAGGGCTTTCTCGGACTGAAACGTAAACATTATTGAGTACAGCTTTGGGTGTTGTTAATGGAAGAATAAGAAACATAGACCAACAAGATACAATACTGTAATCATTACATTACCATGAAGCGTTATTTTTTGTTCACTTTACTGTATATTAATGCTAGAGAGGTTTTGTTACCTTAATCTTTATGCATGTTATATTTCTCTATGTGGGTCCGGGTTAGAATAGCCCACTGTAGCCCATGCATGTCGCAGAAGGCGACTAAAATAGGTACCCGATGCCCGTTGGTATAGCTGGATGGCGTAACGTCAGACTTCTCCCTTTGGATCCCTCGTGTCTTTGTACCTCAAGGTCACAGACAAAAAGAAGTTGCATTTTTTATCCTTTATCATGTCTCGTCACGGGTCCATGGACTTGATACAGATGTTGCTATCGACAAAGTGGGATAAGAAACAAAAATGTTATACTTAAAATGGGTATGTTAGATATCGTTTCGGATTAAAGAAGTGAGGAAACTCTGTTTGAAATCCGATTAGCAAAGCCATACCAATAGAATCCTCGTGTACGTCTGGGATGGTCACAATAGATCTGTATGGCAGATAATTCTTCTATTGGTGTTGAAAAGCAAGATGTTAGTCCTCCTTTCAGATATTACCTCTTGAAATGTTGATTCCAAATTTCTATGGTACAATGTGATTTCAAAATAAGTAATGCATGGGTAAGCTTAGATAATTCTAAATCTGATACATATTTGCCATTACAGTAAAATGACATCAAGCCAAAGTAAATACATATTTAAAGTGGCATATATTTTCCATGTTGTTTGGCTTCAGTTACATCACCTACTTTAATAATTTCTGTTGAGTTTAGTTTGTAGCTATATGGTCATTTTTTTGCACACTTTGGGCTAATTAGACCGGGAATTACAGTTTAAAGTGGATCCCAAAGCCTGAAAATTCCTGAAGCCTGTGGTACCCAAGGATAGAGTGCTAGTCAATGGATCATCAGGCCGCCTAATTTTTGTTGAAGGGAAATACAAATGAAGTTTGCAGAATTAGAATTAATAAAATTTTAAAAATTTGATATTCCTATACAGAGAATTTATAACAATCAATTAATATATTATTCACACAAAATTTTCAATAATAAGATTAAAACAAATTGAATCTGAAACTTTTTCTAGCTCGACTTGTTGTCTAGTAGTAACGTGAACACAAACAGACATTGGCCACTTCTTGAATGAACAGTTTATTTTAAAGAAAGCCACCAAAAGTTTATTCATGAGTAATGGAAAACTTTTGCACCTGCGAAATATAAACATTCCGAACATTTGTTATTGAAAATGATAGTGTCTAACGGAGGGCTAAATGAAGTTTAAATTATCGAATCTCTGTAATGATCTTAGTTATTACCTGGGACATCCCATGATTGATAAGAAAGGATTCGTGAATCACTGCATCGTTAACAGCCATTGTTCTAAACGATAAAATTTAAGATCTCCTAAACAATCATTCCGATTCTTACAATATCAGATATAGTTAAATAACATGATTAAACAAATCTACGCAATGTGCTTAAAGATTCACAGAAATATGCAGACGGAAATGCTTATTGGCTGACTGTCGCACCACCAAACGATGGACTATCTCGTTTTGGAATGATAGAATTGAATATCACATTCTAAATCGGTCCCGATAAGCGAGCCCCAAATTGAAGAGGCCCGATTTCAATTTTCCTGGGGGCGGTATCGATTTTGGAACGTCACTTGTTACGACTTGATATGCAATGCAAACAGCTAATGGTTTTCCCTGAACCATTGCATAAATTGGCTGTTTTCGATGGAGGTGAGTTTTGACTTTTAATGGAAAGAAAATTGTCTCGTATCTTGTGATCGAGTTCTGATTGAGTCTTGCGAAGGTCATAAATATTTGAAATCTCGCATAGATAGCCGAGTTTCTCTTTGTGTTTACATAGTTATAAGTAGTTATTGTTTACAGAGCATCATATTTAATGGAAACAATATCGAAAATGCTATTCTGAAGTGGGGTTGGTTCATGAATATAAGACCAATAAAAAAAGACGCAATTATTTTCAAAAAATATTATTAATTATATAAGCCACTCAGTTAATTGTATCTAACTTTTAATTAATAAAAATTATTAAAAACTCGAAGCGATTCTTAAAATCTTTTCAAAATCAAATTTTACGGTCAAACCTTTTGTTAAAATAGGCGAAATATTGTTTTTTAATTAGATTTTCACTCTTTGCACAACCAGAAAGTTCTAAAAATTAATATAAGGACTTTGTGCCATAAAACAATAACGTATTAAATTGAACATAGAAGTAAAATTCAAAATGATCATGTTGAAATTCCGGTACAAAACATTTTCTATATAAGGACGAGTTCCATTTGACTTACATTTTATTGTCGTATTACAGTGTTCCAAAATGTTTTGAGAAGAAGCTATTTTACAAATATAAGTAAACGTGTCATTGAAAGGAATCCTTTTAATAATAATTTTAAAATAATACACGATTGCATTCATATGGTCATCACTTTATAACATACTATCAATTTTCTAATGTAGGGCACATGATCCGAGATCATCATTCGTCATTTATGTGACAAATATGTAACAGATACAACATTATCCAGATTGTTATTGCAGTTCGGAAAGAAATACGTGTAAGAGTAGCATATGGGTGTTCTCATAATTCTATCCTTCTCTACGAAGAAAATGGATGGACTTTTGATCTTTGGACTTATAGCACCCATTCTTTCCCCTTTGGTTCAGCTTGTTTCGTACTGTTCTCCTCGAATACAAAGGGCCAATACTTTAACCAACGAGCTATGTTGTCAAACAGTGTGTCCATTAATGTATATTTTTTATTATTAGTAGATATACAATGTCTTGTAGAATTATAATATCATACTCTACAACAAATTATACACATGCGTTTTATTTTGCTGAATTATATAGCGGAGTATAAAACTAAGACCATTTGTTAAAAATAAAAAAAAAAATTAATTAATTAATTTTAAAACATTTACTTGACATTTTCAATGAATTTATTTCCTAAAACACAGTGCATTACATCAGCTTCTTTTGAAATATATAGAAATCGAATCCTGTGAAAAAGAATTTTGGAAAAATATATGTATTGTTAATCATGTTAATCCATCATTAAACATTGACGTAACACTTGGGGGAGACTGTAAATAAATGTTTTAGTTGCACTAAATTTTTGTTTCTTTCCTTCAAAGAAAGGATTTGATTATATTTTCAGGGTATCATTTTTATCTTTTACAGACATAAAGTTGGTTCTTTAATATCGGTATTAGAGGTAATGATTCTTCTATAGATTATTAAGAAATATACCTATATTTTAAAAAGCAATATCAAAGAAAAACGAATACAAACACTCTATTTCTTTGAAAAACACTCTCAATATTTATACAAAAATAATTATTTTAGATGGGACCTAACGGACGAGTAGTTAGTGCTCGGTGCCACAGGTCTCGGACTGGAATCCCAGCAGTGCCATGGATGTTTGCAGTGGTTCGGAATCCACTTTAAATCGTAGATCCCAGTCTAATATGACTGTTGGCCTTAGGATTGACAACCCTACCTCTTGCATCTCCTGTCTTGAAATGTGTCAGTAGGCAGACGGCTTTAGTCCTAAATATGAAAGTGTCTGGTTTGTTAGTACAAATGAAAAATGAATATCATTCAGAAATAATTTTTTACATATTTTAGGCTAATTAGACCTGGACCTATGGTTCAATGTAGATTCCGAAAGACTAGCAAAGATTCATGCCACAGCCAGGATTCGAATATGAAAGCTGCCAGATCGAAGACTAGAGCGCTAGCCAATTGGCCATCAGGCTGCATGAAACTGTTTATTTGCATCATTATTTATGTTTTAGATGCTTAATTTCTTAACGTATTTTTGATTATCATGCTTTTTTAAACGCATTTCATGAAAAACATTTACGGAAGATTAAATCAAAATAAAATTGAAGTAAACTTTTTACTATAACCACGTTCCATTCAGGAAATAGTTTACAAAGTATACCTCACGATTCTTATCGTGAGATTTCTGCTTTATTCCTATTTCGATTTTCCTCCTTAAAACATATGTTCTTCCTCTTCCAAAAGAGAAAACAAATGAAAGGAAAGATTCTAGATTTACTGTCGTTTCACTTTTTGAAGACAGGGAGGGAATACTGGTGCAGACGATTGCGTGAAAAAGAACGTCGAAAATAGAAACGAAGGGGGAGAAATAAACTGCATCAAAGTGATGCTAAGAGAGGAAAGAATCCAAAAAGAATTTCTGGGCTCCATTTTCTTTCTTTTTCGTTTGGCGGCGTAACATCTTTTTTAGTATTCATGGGACGTGTCTACGAGTCCATTAAGGCAGACGATTTCGGGGAGGGGTGACCCTATATCCTGACATCCATCAGGACCCCCTTCGACATTAAGAAAATCCCTGCGACACCCCCTCACCCAAAGAAAATCCGCAACAGCTTACGACCTCGGGACGCCACAAGAAGAAAATATTCTCTGGCAGATAATGTCCTCTTGTCGTTCTTGGTGGAGCGTCCCTCGTGAGAGAGAGGTCTGTCACGTGACTTTATCGTCTGCCCTCTTGAGAAATGCTGAGATTTAAAAGACTTTGTCAAGAAAGGGTTGCGAACAGTTGTTGAAGATGAAGAAATAGCTTTTTGACATGAAGGCGATTTCGTATTTCTATTCAGGGTGATGGGATAGATCGTAATATTTGAATAGAAAGATTTTTACAGCTATTGATGGGATAAAAAAAATTTACAATTTAACTTAAACTTAAAATAAATTTAATTTAAATATCTATTTGCTACCTTAATTATTATTATTTTATTTATGTTAAAAAAATTATAGCTATATGATAATAAATGGTGCACAGTGACATTAATATAGTATAGAGGTGGATATCGATAGTATCATGTAACTAATCTTTGGTATAAAACTCTCATTAAAAGTTAAATATTCATTTAAGTTTTGTTGTTAATATTTTCTTACTTTTCCAACAATAAATTGTACAGTAAGGAAAACAGTTTTCAGATTTATTTATTATTTTAATAATATATTATTATTATAATTGCATAGATCTTTTTCCTGGTAAGATCCTGACATTTCACGCATGCATTATTGCTCTATCAGCCGGATGACAAGAGCCTTTTCTAAGCGCAAACCTGCTCCGATTGAAAAGTAAAGGAAAAAGGAACTTAATACATCTGAAAATTTTACAAAAGGCCTATTTGTCTTAAAAAATATAATCAAGAAGTCATCAGATCGAATAAGTAATTACATTTTAACATTAGTTAAAAGACTCTAAATTTGTTTTAAAAATATACTGTCTGTAATATCTATAAAAAAACACAAATTTACCAATTAAGTCGAATAGAAATGTAGAATGCTATAAATATACATAAGATCATTATATTAAAACAATAATGAAAATATTGGAGATGTATAAAATATATTTTGAGGTTCAACAACAAGATTATAATCACGATCATTATTCACAAATGCTTCAAACCCTTCACTGCATTCATTCTTACCATCATCATAGTGGACATTTAAATGATTTAAATTTTTAAGAAAGATTGTTGTATTTATAGTTCCTTGGACATGGATTTTTCTTATAGCTCATTCCACATGGAAAATCATATTTTTATTTTAAGTAGACAGGATCATGTTCTAATATATATAAGCAATAATAAAAGAAGATTAAAATTGTCCCACCTTCTTCCTGTATCTTATAAAACGTTTTTGGAACACAACTTTATTTTACTCCATACTTTAAAAAAGGTTAGGGTGGAAAATTAACAATAAATAAAAAAAAACTTTCATATTTATAAAATTACAGGAGTATAGTACAATGAATTTTAATACAGAAAAATATATGGTATGATTCTATGCATCTAATATATGTAAATAGTATACAATACAAAAGAAAAAAAAATGGTTATAAACAAAATTTAGTATGACGTTATACAAAATAGTATGACAGCTTTCAGTCTATGGAGTGTAAAATTATAAAAATAGTGAAAGAAATGGACGCTGAGAATTCGATTAATATTTCAGAAGTAATAGTTTCTTGCGATTATTAATTGTCCCTTTTCTTCTATAAAATTTATTAAATTAACGATTTTCCGTCTGATCCATGAGTTGCATATTATTATTCTTATTATTTTTGCTATTGAATGTCAAAATATTGACAAGGCATTTTAAGATGTCCTGATTCTGTAAAAAGACAAGTAGTTGCACGATGAAATGCTTGTAAATATTATTTTTAGCAAATTATATATTTCTTTTGTTCTAACGCGGCTGGCAAACAGAATGAATTCGATGCCTTAAGGCAAGCGCAGCATCGTCGTTACTCACTTAGCATTACCCAGGAGGTGCGTGTAGCTTGAAGATACTTCTACGGACGCGGAGTAACAATAGTAACAATAACTCCTCAACGCTCTACGATCATGTTAGACCGGGAACTACGATTTAAAGGGGATTCCGAACCACTACAAACATCCATGGCACCGCCGGGACTCTTACCCGAAATCTATGGTACCGAGAACCAGAACGCTAGCCACTCGGTCATTCAGGCCCACAAATTATATTTTGTTGCACAAAAGCAGATATCATTTTCTGAAAGGTTAAATTTTTGAGGTAGAATAGGAATTGATCATGCCCACTTGAAACATAATTATTTTGTCTTGAAATAATTCTATGATATATTTTTGATACTTAATGGATGATTGATAGTTCTCTGTTAAACATCTCTCCTGTTAAATACACGAATCAAGAATAGTTCTGAATTAAATAAAGCTTCAACTTCAATTCACATGTAGTACTTTATTATTAAGGATTTGCGAGTATATGTCATCCTGTTGTCCTCTGGTCATAACTCGATTAAGGGGGTTGAGCACACGATTGACCACCCTTCTCATTTCCCCCCAATGAATCACACCCTGAAAAGGGTTGACTCCTCTTCGGGGCTGATTAATCCCATCGAAGCCAATCTTCGCCAAAACTCATGGCAGGATTAAATCCACTCTTGATTGAATTTCCTTCCTGGACCCGTCGAGGAAATTGGAGAACCTCCGCGGAAAGCGGATTTGTGTCCTCTGCGGTACGCAAACACGATTGTGCACTTTATGTCCTCTGGAACAATAGTTAACGGTCCTTGGTGGCGAGCTGTTCCATAGTAAGGCTGTTTTCAAGTTTGATCAAATTGGTGGAATTGAAAAATAGTTTATTCAACTTAATGGTATTTTTAAGTTACTTTTGAAATCTAATGATGGCTGACAGCTGTCGCCAGCTATAGTTGTTATTGTGGTATTCAGATTTAAAAGGATTATTCATTTCATAAAATAATCTTAAATCAAAAGAAAAATATACTATAATACTTGCCAATACTACTGAAAATAATAGAATTTATAAAACTCTATTCTGTGGTATGCAATACGTTTAAATACAGTCAGAGATGTAATTTAAAAATACTTTATATAATATAAATAAAGATTATATATATATATATATATATATATATATACTTATCGGGACCCATATACATATATATATATGGGTCCCGATGATCCAGTGACTAGCGCATCACAGGTTTCGGATGTGAGTCCTGGCGGCTGTATCATGGGTGATTGTAGTGGTTCGAAATCCACTTTAACATGATTTAACATGTTTCTGATCCAACATGACTATAGAGCGTTGGTATTAGGACTGAGCTGAGACTACATAAGGTTATACTAAGCCATAGTACTATAGCTGGTTTTCTTTTTACTGTAACTACCCAGTATATATATACCGATATGCAAGTGCAAAAATGTGTATTACTCTGTTTAGTTGTCGTTATATAAAAAAGGGCAATACAACTATATAATTTCTAAAACATTTATAACTTTTTAATTGCATGCATAACTTTTAAAGCACACTAAAACTGTAAGTTAAAAAGGAAAATTGTAATTAATTTCTCGTTCAATGAATCGCTACATTGAAAAATAGATATTAAAATATTATGATGAAACTATAAAATGACAAAACTATCTGTAGAAATATCACCTATTTAGTCACAGAAATGCAAATTTTACAGCATCAAAATTTGTATGTCTTGAACAAAGTATTTAATTCTAACTGCTTTAGTTTGCTCTCATAAAGTTTCGTGCTTTCCTAAGAAACAAGAGATTTATAAACAAAAAAATGTGCCTTAACCATAAGACCTAGTCAAGATCTCAGACTCTCTAGTTCCATTAACAGCTAAATGGAAAGCCCAATGTGTCCTTAGAGGTATTCGGTGACCACATTGGCATCTATGGAACCATTTTTTTTCTCCTGGAAGGATAATCTTCCTTTCTTTCCATTAGCCCGTAATAGTTCTGGACAACCCCTCGTTATTTACCCAAGCATTCTGAGCAACCACAGAATGCGAAAAGTTTTCCGGAACCACTTATTCTAATTTTGTAGGTCTTTCGGTGGTCTGTTCTTTTTTTTTTTTTTTTTTTTCAATTTCTTCTATTAGCTCACACTCTCCCTATATATATCTTGTTCAAATTTTCAGTCGTTCATAAAATACTTTTTATTCATCCATTCAAATTCAAATACAGTTTTTTTTAACTTGTCGTGGATGACACTGGATGTTAATACAGTTTTTTTCAAATATTAATTCATTTATTAAATTTAATTAATTCATTTTAGTTTTTTTTTATATTTAAGTTGCATATATCTACCAATAGATGGCGCCAGATAAATTTTAAAAAAATGAATGAAAATTATTTATAAAGGACTTTCTGCAATATAGTGAAAAAAAAAGTAGGAATTGACTTAAAAAATTTTTTTTTTATATTTTTGTGATGAATTCCTCTTTTCTTTCTCGTTGAGCTGGATGTCGGTCCCTGAGCTCTATGTAACGAAAATTGTGGAATTTGAAGCCTCTAAATTTCTTGAAAATATTACATTGCAATTAGCATAACCTTAAAACTATTGCAACATATATTTTTAAACAACGGGGAAATTTAATGCTAGGTCAGAGGGATCAAAAATATAAAAGGTCGAAGTTTATTTATTTTTTATTTGTTTTTATTTATTTTGAAAAATTGTTCTATATTCATATGAGTAAGCTTGTGAGTTTTTAAATTATAAATAAATGTTTAAATTCAAATGACCCCCACTTTGAACAATGCATGTTGCCATTGTCCATCGTAACATACCATTCAAATGCTTTTAGATTAATCATCGGGGAATATTCTCATTAAATTCGGCCACATCTAAAATAGATTTAACAAGGATTTCAATCAGCAACGCTTCAATTAGAAGCAAATTAATCATCGTTTATGCACTGCATTTAACAACTTCCTAATTTCATAATTTAATGCATGGAGGCGTATTTACATCAATCGAGTTCACTGGATCGTGTAATTGTTGCAATGTCGCCGACTCTCAAATATCTCATTACAAGAATCCAAAAATGGTATTAGGACAATTCTTATCTTTATATATGTATATATAATTCTTCTGTACATGTCTTTGTCCCCGAACTCCTCCTAAACGACTTGATCGATTTCAATGAAATTTTGTGTGTGTGTGTGTTTGACAAAACATGGTGGATGTTTTTATGTTATCCCCTTTATTGTAAATCGCCTCCAGATGGTGCTACAATATATATACCAGATGGTACTGCAATGCATATCACTACATGGTGCTGCAATGCATATCACTACATGGTGCTGCAATGTATATCAATCGCATCGCAATGTATCGCCACCAGATGGTATTGCAATGTATATCAACTTCTATACCGTTCAACCAATCGCTTTAAAAATTGGCAATAATATATATTCGAGTATGGAAAATATGTTTGCGCTATCAACTAATTTTTACTTGCCACCAGATGGTGCTGTAGCATTCCATCTATACCGTTCAAACGATCTATGAAAATTAGTATGCACATATATTGGAACATGGAGATTATATTCGAGATATATAATTTTTTACAATTTTTTTTTTTTTTTTTTTTTGGCAGGCTAACGTATGCCAGGAGGGTTCTGATAGTTTTATGTAAAAGAGAACAGATTAAAAAAATCATGATTCACTATTTTATGAGAGCGATTGCAGAATTTTTCATGTTGATTAAAACTTTTATAAGTTTATTTTTTTAAGTTGCAAGTGCAATAAAATTTATCGATTCTGGTCCCTAGTTATAGGATTTTCAGTTTAGTATGCAAGAGGGCGAAGATTCGAATGTCCTATCAGTGTCCTTTGCAATCATTCAGCAAACGAAGGAAATCTATGGCGATTGTGACATCATATATGAGCGTCTGGTATAAACAGTCGAACTACTTTATAGGAGTTTTTCAGGTTTTCATGTATTCGATATATGGAAATGTGGAGCAGTTACGTCTGGAAATCTTACCGAAAGGCAACAATGTCCTTCAAGCTGACATACATTTTTTTTATTTATCACCTTTAAAGCAAGTTCTAGGTAAAAAAAAAATTATATGTATTTTGACATTTATATGTTCGGTTTTTCTTATGGCAATAAACTTAATTAAGGATAAAACTATAAAAATAAGAGATTTAATGACTTTTTAGTCAACGAAAACTCTTTCAAAGACAGGGATTATATGTTTATATAGTCTAGTATTTTTAATTCATTTCTTTATTGTAAATCTTTCTTATTATATTTTTATTAGTTTGGTATTCGGGCGATGTAGCTTTTTTAATGTATTATAAGTTTTCGTTTCCAAAATTATTACTATTTAAATGATCCTATACTATTATTGACAGAGGATTTCATATTTGGAGCCTGATGACTAGAGCTCTGTTGCTCTGTGCTCCAGGTTTCGGGTTCCGGGTCCTGGCGGTGGCAGGGATTTTTGTAGGCATTCAAAATCTGCTTTAAACCGTAGGTCTCGGTCTAATATGACTGTCGGATGTAGAGCTGATAACCCTACCCAGTAAAAAGAAAATATCTCCTGTCTGTAAATTTTCCAGAGGGCAGACAGTCTTGGCCCACCATCGGGCTGTTGCGCCAATAAAAATATCATATTTGATCATGTATCACACTGACCGAGTGTCTAGTGCTTTGGCGCTCGGTGCCGCAGGTTTCGGGTTCGAACCCCTGCGGTGTCAAGGATGTTTTAGAAGTTCTGAATCCACTTAAGCAGTAGGTCCCGGTTATATATGACTGTAGAGCGTCATAGAGATCTGCCCCACTTCTCACCCACATCATTCACAAACTTTATAAGTGCAACTCAGCAGGCACAGTGGTGTGGTGTGGTGTACTATATAATCAATAATAATAGTGTAAAAAACATCTGTCTACAGTTCAGAGTAACTGGGGAATTTTTGTATGTATTATATTGTGTATATTGATAACCTGGAAATATTTTGTTTCTCTTGCTTTTATTATGATGTTGATTTATACTCCGTAGAACTTAAAGTAAAACTTTCAACTCCGATATCTTTTCAGCGTTGTTTCAATACCAGTTCATAATAAAAAGTTTTCATTATTGTTTTACAATGATTTCTGAACAAAATGATTTTCTATTATAGCATATTGTCTTTTGAAGAACTTTCTTTCTTCATTTCTGTTCATTTATTGAATTGTGAAAACTTTATTCAAAAACTTTTCCATTATAAAGATGTATCTTAATACTAACCATATGATAAGTACTAAATACATTTTTATATTATTCTCTTTCTGTGTAATTTAAATACTTTCAGTAAAGAAGCTTTTTAAAGACATTGATTTTTTCTTTGAGATAATGACTGTAGAATTTTGAGTTAAATTCGTACTGAATTCCTGTGAGTTCCATACTTTATTTTTAAGTAAACTTTACATAATACTTTTTGCATAATAATGTTTATTATATATTTTTATTTCATTAACTCAAAATATAAACAAAAAATAAATAAATGCTTTAATAGAATTTTACTGTCATGAAATTTACATTAATATTTTATTATAATTAGCATTTTAACTTTTTCCTTTTTTTCTCCCGAATAGTATAAAATTCCTGTTTATACATAGCGCGCCAAAGAATTTCTAAGACATGCAGGATCTCAGTCTACAAGATCTCCATCTGTGTTATCATCATGCGTGATACACTTTAACTATCTGCTGACACTTTGCCAAAACCTCCATGTATTTTTTTACTATCTCTAACAATACGGATATTTCTTAGAGAAGTACTTATTTTTCTCTTTCATGGTAGATTTTCAAGATGAATCAAAGAACTGTAACTAAATTTCATGCAAAACTTGGAAAAAGTACTACTGAAATATATAATTTAATAAAAAAAGTTTAATAAAAAAGTTTTTTTTTAATAAATCTAATGTTTTCTTACGACACAAACGATTTTTGGACAGAAGAGATACTCTAAAAGATGATAAGCATACAGGAAGATCTCATCAAAATCTTGAGATTACTGAAAAGTGTGTGATTCCGTGGCAAACCCTCGCTGAGCGTCACTGAAAATGATGGAAGACTTTTTGAACAACAACAAAGAAATTATTCTAACCATCCTGCATAAAGATTTGTGTAAAACTAAAATCTGCGCTAATTTGTTCCACACACTTTAACTAGTAAACAAAAATAAAGGTTTGGCTTGTCGCTCTGCGGTCATTTTTTTCCATACATTGGCTAATTAGACCGGAACCTACAGTTTAACGTGGATTCCGAACCACTAACAAACATGCATGTCACAGCCAGTTGGCCATCAGGCTGCACAAAAACCAACGAGAAAGGCACAGCCGCTGAAAATAATCTAAACTTCTTGAAATTGATTGATACAATTTAGGTGACAAAACATGGTGCTTGGAGTATGATCTAAAAAAAGCATATAGTGAAATCAGAAACCTCACCATAAGCAAAATAATAAATAAATAAAATATAAAAAATCAAAACAATGCTCGATAGTAAAGGTATTAACCGCAAAAGAATTTGTTCCGACTGGACAAACAATTACAGGCTAGTATTATTTGAAGGTTTTGAAGCGTTTGATAGCCAAAATTCGTCGTATTCATCCAGAATATTGGGATGAAAACGATTAGTGTTTGTTACATGATAGTCAGCTGCCCAGTCACAATTCACTAAAGAGCAACTGATTTTGAAATAAAAATAAAATTTGCGTATTAAATAATCCACCTTATTCACTTGATTTAGAAGCCTGCGAATTCTATTTATTCCCAAACCTTAAAATGATGTTATTTTGGTAACATTGTGACCATTAGCTTTAGAGGTTATCCCACAAATTGAACTGGAACAGGCATTCGAGTCGTTATTACGCAGTTGTAACAAATAGATGATGGAGTACTAATACGATGGAGTTTACATATGGAGTGGAATATACGATGGAGTTTATATACGGAGTGGAATATACGATGGAGTTTATATACGGAGTGGAATATACGATGGAGTTTATATACGGAGTGGAATATACTATGGAGTTTATTTTGAATAAAAATATTAAAAAAATAATGACAATTACTTGTTTTTATTTAATTTTAAAAATGTAGTTTTCAAAATTCTTTGGCACACTGTATATACTTATTTTTAGTGAAAAATTTCTTATATTAAAACAACAACATTTAATTTTTTTTTCGAATAAAAGAAGAAAAGAAATTCAATTTTCATTTCAATTTATAAACGGGATAAAAACTATTTTTTCTGCTCCTATAATTTTTTTTCATTAAAAAAATATCTGTTTTTTGTTGCAGTTCAAATTTCTCAAATTTATGTTGAAGTTCAAATTTTTATCTATAAACTTTATACCATGGAATCAATGATAAATCTCAAAATTAACATTTATACTGATACATTATTTTTTCGATATCGGAAAAACAATAGTCATTATAATAGTATACCAAAATTAAATCAAAATTTTAAATCTTTTTTTTTCTACTCATGTATTATTAAAAACTAATATTCTGCATGAAGAATCACAGAAATATATAATATCCAGTGGGAACAAACTAATCCAATTTTACACGACTATTTATGAAATCTATGGAATTCGAAAGAATAATGAGGAATTCCTGAGTATACCACAAATGACGTTTTCCATATTCAATGCTTTATTTCTCAGGTATTACTAAACATAGAAAAACTAGTATTTAGCATGAAGAATCGTGGAAATATATAATACCTAAAGACAACACACTAATCCAATTTTACACGAATATCTATGGAATCTATAGAATTCGAAAGAATAATGAGGAATTCTAAGGTATACCGCAAATGACGTATTCCATAATCAATGCTTCATTTCTCATGTATTATTAAACATAGAAAAACTAATATTCAGTATGAAGAGTCTTGGAAATATATAATATCGAAAGACAACAAACTAATCCAATTTTACACGACTATCTATGGAATCTACGAAATTCGAAAGAATAATGAGGAATTCCTAAGTACACCACAAATGACGTATTCCATAATCAATGCCTTTCTGGCGCCTGTTTTTATTGAAGTACCGAACATGCACTCACCCTCCCTTTCTGTTGGAGGCTTAGTACTCTGTGCCTTTATGTGTGCACGACCTCAGTCTTGTGTCGTTCGAAATCTCCTTCTTCACAGGGCAGAGAACAATCAGACGAGAAATTTCACCGTTCGTCACCCCCTATAACTAATGAAGCGACATTTCCGCCCCTTGCTGTCGGAGCACTCCAGACATGAAGAGGTCAATTGTCAGACAAGTCCTCGATTGGAACAACTCTCCTCTTTCCCTTCTTGTCCACGTGACAGATGAAGGGAGGAGGTCCTCCCTCTCCGCAGAAGATCGTTTGCTCCGTCCTCTTTGGATTCTTAATAAGGATGGAGGGACGTGCAGCGAATTCTTTGTATTGTAGTGCTGATTGATCAGTTTGGAAGAATGGAATCTTAGATAGGAATTGACCAAAGTTCATGAGGATACAAACTTGACACGTTTATTCTGGTAGGGAGAAAAAAACCAACTTTCAAAGTTATTTTTCATGGAAATTCACAAGTCGTCAATTTTTTATAAGAAATTGAAATTCATTATAAATATGTTTGGTATGTTACTTCTTTTGTAGAAAATTCTTTGAAAAATCACATTATAGAATAATTTTACTACAGATGCAAACCAATGTAAAATAAATAACCAGACTGAATTATTTATGTAGAAGCCTTTCTCGCCAATCTAGTAGCTTTCGATCATTCACCATCATTACAAACTAATCACCAAACTCCACAAACATTCATCAGAGTATAAGGATACACTAAAACTTCGAAGAATGTGTAGGGTGATTTGTGTCCTGCTTTGGAAAGCATCTTATTTTAAGAACAGCTTTATAATGATATTAAGATTATTTCTTTTAAAAACATTCTAATCGTTGGTAATTTCAATTATTTCTTACATCTAACTGCGGGTTAGCAAACTCAATATAATCTTGAATTCCTCACATATTTCAAATTAATTTCAATTCAATCATTTCTACTACTACTACTGTTAATTATGATAATTATCAACTTACTATTTGCCTATTGTTAGTACTACTACTAATACTATTGCTTACTATTTAAGATCATATAATGATTAGTAGTAGTGATTAGTTGTAGTAGTATTAGTAGTTGTAATAATTCCGCTACTACTACTATTACTATTGCTTGCTGTTTAAGATCCTTTAATTATTGTGAAATTATGTACATCGTAAAAAATATTCAAGCTTTGCGAATAATTATTAATGAAAATGCAACTACTGCTACACTCACTCACATTTAAAACACACTTTGACAGAATTCTCTTCGTTTGATTTAATGAAATGAAGCCAATTAATTTAAAATTAGTGAACGTGTGCAATACAGTAAAAAAAGTGAGAAAATTTTCATTGGGAAAGACTAATTTTTAATAACTGAAGGAGTTATTTACACAACTGATTAAATAGTTCTTTCAATAAAAATGCCATACATATCTTATGCACACATATCTAATTTATACCAGCTGTAGTGTTTTAATATTTCAATAATAAATCTATTTACAATAAAATTTCGTTATCAGTTATAGTCAGATTTTCAATTAGAAGTTTTATAGTTTAATTTCTTCTAAATATAAATGACCATTTTTATTAACAGAAGTTATTTTACCTTTTATAGCAAACAATCTCAGATAAGTATTACAACTTAATTTATTATTTTACAGTATACTTTCTTTTAACACTTACAGCTAAGATTTTCGGCAAAAAAATGAAATTAAAATATAGTTCCTTTCCAATAATTACAACCTGGTAAAAAGTGGAAATTATCTTACAGCATCTTTTTGTTGCTAACCGCAATCTCAGGCAGTTTTTTGTGAAGCATTAATTACAAGGACAATATTACGGCAAAAGAAAAGAAAGGATATAAATATATATATATTCTATTTTGCTTCGTAAAGACGCGTCAACGTCCATATCTAACAACGTCAATATTGGTTAAGTAATTACATGAAGGCATCCACTACTGTCCCCTCTTTTACCCCCATCCTCATCACTGAAGCAAGGAAGCATCCACAAATTATGCTTTCTAAATTAATCAAGCCCACGCCATAAATAACTTTTCCATCCTATACTCCTCCTTTCGCTTCACATAGAGACAAATGAATGGTAATCTTCCAATTGCGAAAGAGAACTTAGTTGTATTTTGACGTTCATGATAGGTTAAAGAATAAATTCGCTACCATAATAGTAGATGAAGAGGAATGATACATTAGAAAAAGTCCTTTTAAAGTGCGTAAATGGTGCTAGAGTAAAAGTTTATTATGATAATTAGTAAGCTACTGTTTGCCTACTGATATTATTATTACGATTGCAACTGCTACTATTGGTTGGTTAAATTTGGACGTTCATTACGGGTTTAAGCATAAATAACGATACCATAATAGATGAAGCAGCCATGACTTGAGTTTTTAACTTGCGTAAGGGGTGCTAGAATAAAAATTGTTTATGATAATTATTAGCCTAATTTTTGCCTACAGTTATTACCACTACTACTGGTATTCTTCCAATTACGAAAGAGAACTTGACTGTATTTTGACGTTCCTGGCGAATTAAAGAATAAATTCGCTACTATAATAGATGAAGAGGGCCTGATATATTAGAAAAAATCCCGTTAACGTACGTAAATGATATTAGAATAAAATATTATGATAATTATTAACCTACTGTTTGCCTGCTGTTATTACTACTACTATTGTAACTACTACTATTGGTAACCTTCGAAAGAAAGGTTGACGTTCTTGACAGGTTAAAAAGTAATTTCGTTATCATAATAGATGTAGGGCATGATAACTTAATGTGGTTAAATGGTGCGAGAATAAAATTTTAGTGTGATAATTATTAATCTACTGTTATTACTACTACTATTGGTAATCTCCCAATTACGAAAGATAGGTTGGTTGTATTTTGACATTCGTGAAAAATTCGCTACCATAATAGATGAAAAGGGCATGATATAATAGAAAAAGTCACTTTAACGTGCGTAAGTGGTGCTAGAATAAAAGTTTATTATGATAATTATTAACCTACTGTTATTATTACCACTATTGCAACTACTACTACTGGTAATCTTCCAATTAGAAAAGAGAGGTTAGTTGTATTTTGATGTTCATGACTGGTTAAAGAATAAATTCGCTACCATAATAGATGAAGGGGACATGATATGGTAGAAAAAATCACTTTAACGTGCTTAAGTCGTGCTAGAACAAAAGTTTATTATGATAATTATTAACCTATTGTTTGCCTACTGTTATTACTACTACTATTGCTGTTACTATTACTACTACTACTATTGCCTGTTGTTTTAGCTCATATAATGCTTATGAAATTATGTACACAGTAAAAAAATATTCAAGATTTGCGAATATTTATTAAGTAAAATACATGAAACTTGATATTTTATCTTAAAATTTTTATTATATTCATTTGTTTAATGATTATTAAGAATCGAAAATTATTAAGATAGCGAATGTCAAAGTAAAATAAATTGTAAAATGGTAATGTATATTTTTTAATTTTTTTACAAATTCATATTATTTAAAGCCTTAAAAGTTGTGTTAGTAGATCATTAGATGGGGCTAATATTGTACTTCAGATGATGCCAATGTTATCTTTATTTTAATAAATTTATTAACTTAATTTAGTAAAGAAATATTAACATCGTCTGTAAATTTGAAAAAGTATATTTGAGTAATTATTTAAATGTTTTTATTAACTAATCTAACATAATAAATAAATGTCTTTCATAAAATTTGTAAGTTAAAATTAATAAATATCAAACAATAACAATTTAATGTTTATTATTTAAATTATTGACTTTGAAATAATATAATTCAAAATTCCTTGCACGAAAAATGCATAAAATAAGTGATTGCTTGCTTTCATTTAAAAATACTTTTACCAAACAATATTTAACGGGATTAAAAACACTTATTTATTTTTTGAAGGCGATAATGCGCTGTTTGCTGAAGAAGATTTCAGTTCCTGTGTTTGAAGAGATTAAATTTAATTTCTCCATTAAAATTCTAAAGCACTTCCTCCTTAATGCACTACTTTAAGAACTTTTCCTTTTTTTTAAATAAACAAAAGCTTTCTTTTAAGTGTATTTGAATATAAATTTTTCTTGTTTTATCTATAACGCCGCAAGATAAAATAATTTAATCTCAATTATTTTCCTTTGAAATTGGATTCATTTTTTTTTTAATACCAAGTTATAACATGTTAAATATTCATGCATACAGCAGTTAAAAATCTCAGGTATGTGTATATTTTAAACAATATTCATGTGTATTGCATCTTTATTTTGCCATCAATATTCATTATTTTCATGTCTTTCAGAAATATTTCTAATTAATCACATTTATTTCCTTTTACTCATTTAAAAGGACTGATATAATTTTTAAAAAAATATTTAACTTTCAATTTTCTAAAGATTACTTTTCTATTCGTTCAATTTCAACTTTGAAAGATTATGGAATCGTTAATGTAATTATTTATAAAAACGAAAATCTGCAGAAAAGACTAAAAATATTTCGATTCTCTGCTTTAAGCCCTACTGAAATTCTATAATTTCGTATTTTTAGAAGCAGAAAAAGAATTGAGAAAGCTTTCAAATGCAACTTACAAATAGCTACTTTATTAGCGTATATAAAAGAATATTTTATTCACTATTAAAATGAAAACATAATTATTAAACTATTAACCTATTTTATAATTATTAAACTATTAGTTATTAATAAAACTATTAAAGGAAGTATCTAATAAAATTTTTATGTGGGAGGAGAAAAAGAAGATTGAAATCTTCTCTTTCGATAGTCGTTTTTTAAGTCTTTTTCTTTTGATATATATATATATATTGATGACTTCAAATAACAAAGTAAAATTTATTTTCACTTTGTGTATACACATACGTGTAAGTTGCCTACTGGCCGAGTCTCGAAATTTGCCAGTAGGTAGACAGTCTTGAATCACCATGGGGCTGTTGCACTAATAAAGAAGAAGACTATATACATAAACACTTATTAAGAATTCAAATTTATCATCTACAATGGTTAATAACTTACTGAAGCCCGAATAGTGGCTCAGTGGCAACGTGCGCTTTTGCTGAGCATTAGGGCGGAGGTTCAATCTGCTGGCGACTTTGTTGTAGACACTGTTTCAAAAAATGAGGAGACTCGAGAGCGTTTAGGATCGATTAGCAAAATACTTAAATTAAAATTCTATAAAATTAGTATTCTATTAAATTATATTCTATAAGATATATTTACTGCGTTACTTACTTTTGTACAAAATATAGATAATGAATATTTATTGCTCACATATTTTCGAGTGAAGATGACATTTCTATATTTTTCTTGTTTAAAGAACAAGTTTAATTTTTTTTTAGAAACTGTGAAAAATCAGGTTTGGAGAAGGAAAAGTTTCAAAATTGATTAGCCCAGCTTTTTTTTCTTCTGAATTAAAGATTTCGTATTCAATATAATATGCCTTTAACAATCCCTGGCCTTTAGAGTGAAGTTATAGACTTCCTGGTGGTATTTAGGGAAAATTGCATCTCATTTATGTGTCATAAAGGAAAAAAAATTATTAAAATTTCAACAAAGACGAATTACAAGAAGGAATTAATAATTTATTTATTTTACTTTTAAGCAATATTATTAAGAGATAATCAAATATTTTCGTAAAGTCAAAAATTTTCATAACTTTTCGAAGCATTATTTCATAAATTAAATATACTGAATGCTAAATTATATGTAGTAAAAGTTAGGGCCAGATATATATGTGGTCTTGATACAGTGTTGTTTCAAGATAGAACAGAATTATTTCTTTCAATAATATACAGGACGTTAGCTGCCATATTTATTAAAATTTCAAAGACAGCATTGCACAACTTCAGCACATAACACACTAAACAAAATTATATAACAAATATTTACAAAAACATCTTTAAAAGTTGGTTTAAGGGTCTTTGTACCTTCCTTACTGCCTGGAACTCTTCACTCGACTGTCCACTCC
The DNA here is from genome assembly GCA_021605075.1 of Caerostris darwini. NCBI lineage: Eukaryota > Metazoa > Arthropoda > Arachnida > Araneae > Araneidae > Caerostris > Caerostris darwini. Next base: position 97,390 of record BPLQ01009472.1, read on the forward strand.
CTTTTTACGTCTCTCTCCAAGGTCAAAAGGGGGTTGGGGACGAGAAAAACCTGCAAAATTGGTGGTATTTAGGGAAAATCGTCTCATTTATGTGTCATAAAGGAAAAAAAAATTATTAAAATTTCAACAAAGACGAATTACAGGACGGAATTAATAATTTATTTATTTTACTTTTAAGCAATATTATTAAGAGATAATCAAATATTTTCGTAAAATACCAAAAATTTTCATAACTTTTCGAATCATTATTTCATAAATTAAATATACTGAATGCTAAATTATATGTAGTAGTCGTTTAAGCTGAGTCTAAAATGGGGGTTAACCTGTTCCTGAAGGAAACATCCATTAACCTTGAGTTCAAGTTATAGTTTGTGGTGGGAATGCATGATGATTTTTACTTATGCAAACTCTTTTGAATTATGCGTATTTTGTCTATAAAAGCAAAAATTATTACTGGAAATATTAAAAGAAAATAACTGATAATGAATGAGGAAAATGTGCTAAAAACTTTTTTTCTTTACCTTCTATGTAAATCTTTTGTGGATTGTAATATTATTACTCAGGTTAAAATAAGCATAAATGGTTAAAGTGATAAAATTTCAAATTTAATCACAGAATTTTCAAGCTTTATTATCATGAAACGTTATGATGAACCATTTTTTTTATTAATTTATTTCCCGTTGGAATAAAAGGGCTTATTAAATAATCCATAATCCAATTATCAAATATAAGAATAAATGAAATCACTAAATACAATAAAAAATATTTTATGTAATAAAGAGTAATCACCATTTATTTCTTTTACTCTAATCTAAACGATCTTCCTCCATCGAAAGAAAAAGGACGTTTTTTCCATTCATTTAAGCTGAAATTTCCATTACTTTCTTTCCCACTGATATGAAAGCTTCCTTATCAACTATCTGCGAAACAAGTCGGCGGTACTCAATTACCAGCGGCATTAAAACTTGATACTTGTTAACTGTTCCGTTGGCGACAGAAGAATTACAAGCCATTTAAACCGCCGATACGATTAATCGATGTTCATTTCGGGAATGATCGATAACAGCACCGGCTCTGGAAAATGAATGACGCAACAGAAAACCAATAACACTAAGTGGAGTGTTTAATTTTGTTTAAAATATTACAGCGAGAGCGGGTGGGGTGGAATAATCGATATACGGAAAATAATCGCTAAACAAAATCGATACATCGTTTTGCAATTGTTGTGCGAAATAGAGGAAAGAACAGCAGAGCTATTTTGTAGTAAAAATAATAATTTCATAGAACATTATGCTGTTGATTTTGTTTATCTTTCTTTTAAATCCCTTTTTATAAATAAATTAGAGTCATATGTGATGATTATTTATGAAGTGTTTTTTCTAGGCATTCGTAAAAAATATTAATATTTTTCTTTTATAGTATAAATTGAATTTCTCTTTGTATACTAACTACGATAAAGAGCCAGATTGGCATGGTATATATCGCATTAGGTTTTCGATCAGTTTGTCGCTCTACGGTCATTTTGTTCTCAAATTCAAATGTTAATTCAAAGCAAGTTAAGTGATGTTGAATTGTAAGCTTTGGTGTCCGTATGGGAATGGAAAATTATAAAATCTGTATCCTGTAAGGTTACAGATGTTCTGTTGGTCTGGTGGAGATGGTCAGGAAAGACAACTCCCTTTTAGGGTGTTTGCTGAATTGTGTTGACAAAATGGGGATACAGTATAGTAAATCTTTTTTGGTGCACTCTAGGCAATTCTTGAACCTTTGACATACCTGCTATTATTGTGGAAAATGATATCATATTGCTAGGTATTGGATAATACGTGATGATTATTTCTGAAGTGTTTTTTTAGGCATTCTCAAAAAATATTAATATTTTTTGGATTTATTGTATAAACTGAATTTCTCTTCGAATAAATGATTGGCATGATATATAGCGCATTGGGCTTCTGAAGTAAGGACGCTTAATTCAAAGCAAGGCAAGTGATGTTAAATTGTAAGCTTTCATGTCTGTGTAAGAAGGGAAGTGACATAATCTGCATCCTGTAAGATCTTTCTATTGATCTGGAGGAGATGGTCCAGAAAGACAACTCCCTTTTGGAGTGTTTGTTCAAATTGTGTTGACAAAATATGGATACAGGGAAGTAAATAATTTTTGGTGCACCTAGGGTACCTTTTTAACATACCTGCTATTATAGTGGAAAATGACCTCATATTGCTAAGTATTGGATATTATGTGATGATTATTTATGAAGTGTGTTTTGTTGAGCATTCTTAAAAATAGTTAATATTATTTCATTTATTGAATAAATTGAATTTCTCCTCGAATAATAACTGATAAAGAGAGCCGGATTGGTATGGTTTATAGCGCATTGGGCTTCCGAAATAAGGACGCTTAATTAAGTACAGCAAATGATGTTGAATTGTAAGCTTTGGTGTTCGTGTGGGAATAGAAATAATAAAATCTGTATCCTGTAAGGTCTTTCTGTTGGGGTCGAGTAGATGGGTATTAAAGGCAACTCCTTTTTTGGGTGGTTGTTAGAATTGTGTTGTCAAAATGTGGATATAGTGTAATAAATCCTTTCTTGGTGCATCCTGGGTAGTTCTTGAACCTTCGACATATCTGCTATTACAGTGTAAAATGACCTCACATTACTAGGCATTGAGCAATAACAATAAATATCGTTATTAATACAATAAATATTGCTAGTGTTCAATGCTTACCAATGCGAGGTTATTTTAAACTGCAATAGCAGATATGTCGAATGTTCAAGAGCTACCCAAGCTTCACCAAAAAAATTGAACATCAATATTTTATCGACAAAGACAAATGTTAGACAAGAGTTTAGGCAAATTGCTAGCCCATTATCTACGCTTTTTTTTTTTTGAGGAAAAGATTAAAATATTCATACTGTATGAAATTTTATAAAACATTCATTTTCACAATTCTGTAACTTTTTATCAAGTTATAACTGGGCAGCTGTTTTTTTTTATTATTCCCATTCGACAAAATATTAATGCTAATTTAACATGGTTTTTCAATGTTCTAAACTTTACTAATCCTAATACTATTTATAGGTCTAAATACTTCTGCGTATATCTAATGATCTTTAGTAAGCCCAAACTGAAAAACCTGGGAATTTAAATTCATAAGGAAAAGCTGTAAGTTACATTCAGCGTCACGCATCGTGTCATGTTACATAATTTATTTTAATCTAGATTTTTGTTTTTAAGTAAAACATTCTCTAAATTGATAATTTATTTTTCGTTTTACTTTTTTTTTTAGAAAAATATTAAAATATTTATGTAGTATGGCCTTTTATGAAACATTTATTATCACAATTCTGTAACTGGATAACACTATAACTGCATAAGCATTTTTAAATTCTGAAAATTATTTAAAAATAAAAATAAAAACTTGTAAATAAAACTTTTTATATTTCACTGAGAGGTTGGGTTTGAGCGGTCATTTTTTGCACACTTTAGAATAATTAAACCGGAACCTACAGTTTAACGTGAATTCCGAACCACCAACAAACATCCATGTCCCATCCAGGATTCGATCTTGAAACCTGGGATACTATAGGCCAGAGCGTTAGCCAATTAGTCATCAGACCGCTTCTCTGAAAGGACAGATCGTGAAACACGTTACGGTCAAGAAGAAAAAAAACCCCTAAAATGTTTTAAGAGTTGAATCATATTCTTTCAATCGATGCAATGTTCATTTTGATATTTAAAAAACCGAAGAAATTATGGACAGAACACGTTTACCAAAAAATGTCTCGCGTGACTTTCCTTTGCTCCAGAAACTACACCACCAACTTCTACACCAATTTAGAGAAGGAGGAATATTTTATAAGAAGTTTGTAGCAACATGTAGTAACTTTAAAAAAGTGAACATGATTTAGTTGTGGGAAATATCAAATAATTATGCAAAGGTATTCAATTTTCACAATTTCACGTCCCTCCTTATCTTGCCTCGGAATTTCTTTCCCGAACCATTTTCAGTCTATTAAGAAAGCTTGGAGTGAAACAAAAACTGATTACTGGATTTCCAACCGAGAGATTCGGAAACAGTTCTTAATTTTCCAATTATTCCGAGAACGCAGGAAATCATTATGCGAGAAAATTGAGGCATTTCTTATGTTCAGTACTCTGGCGACAGCATTCCGATTTTTTTTCCGATAGGGATTACTTCGATTTGGTATCTCCTGCGATATTTCTTCCTTATTTAATTATTTTCAAGACTCCTTTTAATCAGTAGAGTGCCCGAAATAATCCTGCAGAAAGTATTAAGAGATTTTTTTTGGGGGGAGCGTGTATTTTGGTGAAATTTTCCAACTGTACTTGGAAAAAAAAAGAAGAAAAATGTTAATGTTTTAAAATGGAATTGCAACTGATTTGCAAGAGCTGTCATTTTTTCATAAATTGAAATCACTGTTTAATCTTTATCTTAATGAAATCTCTTAGTTGAAATTTTTTTTTAGTTCAGAATCTCTTAATTTAAATATCTCTAATCTTTCTCTAATGGTAAGCATATTTTGCCTTTCCCAATATCTTAACAAAAGAATATTTTACTTTTGAGTTTCATAAATAAACATTACATAATATTGAATAATTTATTCAGTTTAATTTATATGAGCAAAATAGGAATTATTGAATGATTTATGCTGTTTATTTTATATGAACAAAATGTGAATTAGGGAAGGATATATTCAGTTTATTTTACATGATCAAAGTGGGAATTAGCTAATGATTTATTCAGTATATTTTATATGAGCAAAGTATGAATAGTGGGATTTTTGTTAAGGACAAAATATTCAGAATATTCTAGTTAATAAATGCAATAACTGAATTTTTTCGAAATGGTATAGTAATCTCCGTTCTAAATTTTACACTGAAGAAATAATTGAAAATTTTAATTTCATCATTTACCTCCTTATTTTTCATGTTTATTATTGTAATCAAAAAATTATTTTTAAATTATTAAGAAATATTTCATTTTGACTTGTCATTTCATAATATTAAAATACAAAATTTTCACCCATATAAATACGTTGCTTTATATATAAAATCGAGAATTCATTAATAATTAGAGACTAATTATTAGTAATTTATAAATTTAGAATAATTACAGTTTGTATTCTTTGAAAGGTTCTTTCATATTTTGGTGATTTTCCATTTACTTAAGATGATTTTAGTTGTAGAAAATAAACATAATAAGAATAAAACATAGAATAATATGTCCCTTTGCAACTGTATATTCCTTGGGAGTCATCTGTCACAATTGAGAATTACTACCTGTGCGACAAAAGACATCAAAAAGCTTTCAAAAGCAAGTTCAGATCGTTCAATATTTTTTATTCGAATGTGTGTGTATTTTATAGAAATCCCCATAGAGAAAGTTAAAATGTTAAAATTGTGTTGTTTGTGGAGTATTAAATACGGTTAGGACAATGTTTTGCAAAAAAAAATTCGTAAGTTTAGTTAATTATTAATTTTCGTAACTATATATCATTATTAATAATGAACCATAATGTTTTTATGTTATAGAAGAATGCTTCTGTTATTAATAAAACATAATATTTTGTATGTTATAGAAGTTTCGAACTTTAAAATTGCATTATTTAGGGAGTAATAAATACGGTTACGACAATATTTTGCAAAAAATTTCGAAAGTTTAATAATTATTAATTTTCTAATTATATTTTCTATGTTATAGAAGAATGTTTCTGTGTTAATGTTTATAGAAGAAATTTTGAACATTAAAATTACATTGTTTATGAAATATTAAATATGGTTGCAACAATGTTTTATAAACAATTCCGCCTTTTCAGTTAATTATTAAATTTTGTAATTACGTTTCTTTAAAATGCTTCAGTTAAACAGTTTCGTTATGTAAACTGTTTTTATTCTGTAAAAATAAACCAAATGCGTGCTGTACCACACGACATAAGATAAAAGTGTCAAGTTGGCGATCTTATCGACAAAATTGGTGATATGTTTAGCAGGATAGCGTTTAGATATTTTAACAGTTCGTGATAACTATTACCTTGGCGTATGCCTTACGGAAAAAAAAAAATATGGCGAAAGTTTTAGATCATTCTGGAATTCTGCGAAGAGGTATAAAAAGCCGAGAGTAGCGTGTCTAAGAATTACATTGACTTATCAAATTAAAAGAAATTGCATACTTTGCAGATTTTCTCGAAATGTATTGAATAAAAGACTAAACTAAAACTAAAACCTTTAAACAAATATGTAAATCTTTAGTATCGAATACTGAAGTGTATATGTGAATATGGGATGTAGAGAAAAATAATAAGTTCATAAACGTGCATGGCGATTTCGCACTCTGTCCGCTTTCACGTCTTACCGAATTTCGTAATGTATTTAAAGAAAGCTTATTCAATATTTTCACAAGAGCTACAATGCCCAATGAAGATCGTTATTTATATATTATAACTAGGCTTAACAGGAAGTGTAACAACTTCTCAAACCTCTCTAGACTTCCTTGCAGCGACAGAAATCCAAATTACAAAAGTTACTATTCGAAGAAACCTGCATAACAGAAGTTCGTTTTCATGAAAACTTATTGTTTGCTTTCTGCTCAAACTGTTTAACATAGCACAGCGGATACCAACTTTTGCTCATTCTATTCACTGATAAATCTCATGTCAGCCTACTACTGATTTTCGATGTACATTCATCTGGAGAGAACCAGGGATCAGGTACACGCGCTTCAACATTCTACTAAAAGAACAATATAACATTGATGGTCTAAACCAAAATGGTCAATGGGTGGCCAACCCGCGGACCGCCTTGAATATTTTTCTGGAACATGAGATTTATCACACTTTTACAAAATATATTTATTTTATAATAACCAAAGTAGTGAAAACCAATGTATTAAAAAAATATATTGTGTGGGCATCCATATATTCAAAAATTAACTGTCGAAATTATGATATTCACTTTGATTTTAAATTAATATTTTTGCGAATATATTACAGAATAATTAGATTATATCATCCGAACTCATGATGCGGACGCATTTTGGAACATCTAATATAACAGCTTCTATGTTTCACTTTAAGTGACCTCAGTGATGCAGTGATCATCCCTAGAAACGCACAGTTGATTGTTGAAATCAGACTCTTAGTTGAAATGGTTAGAGCTTTTGGTTCAATTTAAACCTGAGAATCTTTTTTTTCTAAAATGAAATTGACCAAACACAAAACCTCAAACATAATGGATGCTAGTCTGCAAAACCTATTACGATGTGCAAAAACCAAAATGGAGATCGATTTGCAAAAACTAAGTGAAAGAGTGAAGAAACAAATATCGCATTAGTAAAATAAACATTTTTTTAATGATTTCATTTTTTATTTCATTTATATTTATATATTTTTATTTCTCATTTTTAGTGTTATATATTTTTTTACAAAGTGCGTTTAGTATCATTATTATTATATCATTCATGTTTACTTGTGTTATGTAAGAATAATAGTAAGCACAAAAATAATAACTCATTAGGTTTCAATTGTTTACTCCAAAAAATGTCTATAGTGGATTTAAATCTAATTTGGGGATATATAATTTTATATGCGACCCGCGTAATTATGATGCATTTCCAAAGTGGGCCGCAAGATCGTTTGGGTTGACCACCCCTGGTTTAAACAGATGTTATGATAGTTTCCAGTTTATGTTAGAGATTTTGAGGCTATTTTGAGGTATTAGAATAATATCTTCGAACTCTATATTTACATTTTTCAGAATAAAATGCAAATAGTTGCTAGTTGCTGCATGATATCAACGACACACTCCTACCTAAGGATTAACTGATGGATGAATTCCTGGAAAATGAGGGCATTTACTGTATGGCAATATATGACAGATATAACAGGATTAAACATGGATTACTGGAGGAACATGGATTAGCCAGCCAAATCTTCAGACCTAAATCCTATGAAGCAGGAGAAAGGGCCACTTAAATTCGCTTCCTTCTTTTCAATATCATTCATGGACTGAAAAAGCTTTTAAGGAGGAATACGACCGATTTCAACAGGAATGGTTTTTCTAGGATACATTCACGGTTCTATTAGCATTAGGATACATTCACGGTTTTTTTTCCAGTACATTTTCATTGAATTCCCTGCTGGAGAGTTAAATGTGCGAGATCCTGCCTGTTTACCATAACTGTTGTGTGATAATCGTTTGTATTTTTTTCAACTTGTGTATATACAAATAAGACGGTTCATGTAGTTCTGGAAATATTCGACCGAAAGTGAAACTTCTTTTAATTTTGAGTAAAATTTCCAGTACTGATATCGCGCAGCGGAACTAAACAGTTGGTTGAGTTTTGACCTCATCCGGTGAACTTTATGTATTTTTACTGTAATTTATTAGCAATTCATCTGCAAATATTCTATTGTCTTGCTTGATTTAATATTTTAGAGTTTGAATGAGATATTTCATTTCTTTTTAACTCTGTTGAAAAATATCAAACACAAAGAATTTTGTTATATTTTGTTCGATTCGAAGGAAATTAAAAATTTTCACTGTTTTCAGTTTTTTATGTGTACACATTCATGAAGTAAAATTTGCTAGTATTCCTTATTAATTGGTATTTTTTAATAAGTTTAAATATTTATTTCTTTGAAATCATTTAAAACCCTGGTTAAATGAAGTAAAAGTCTGCTCTTTAGAAATTTTATTTCACTAAAATTAAAAATATAAGTTTTGGTTAGTCTTAAAAAATTTAATCGGGGTTAGTAAAATAATGAAATGTGGAAGTATTGATAAACAATCAAAAAGCATATTTCTATTAAATAAAATATGTATAATTTCCTTTCTTTTAAAATATGAGTATAAAATGAGAAAAAAAAAGCAATTCCCTTGACAAATGTCACTCCCCATACTCCCACACAAAAGAAAAGAACGAAAGACAAATTCAAGTGCTTAATATTGTATTACATTTCTATTAAACAAATATTATCATATGTATATGCATCTTGTTGAACCCAAAAAGGGCCATTAAATAATCACAGGATGTACCATTTTCTCACAAAAAGGGACTTTATTCTATAATGTATATATAGGAAGTACTACTAAAAAATGTCAAGACTCCAAGCAATTTGCTTAAAACGAAGGTTTTTACGAATATTTAACGTTGTTATTAACGACTTTTGAACTTGGGTAGCTACAAATATACTGATTAAGGAAGCAGTTATTTTCCAGATGCTACAGGCTGGTTTATAAGTAATATTTTCTTTCCCTCGTGGTTTTTCCTTTTTTGTTTGTTTTGCGTTCATTAAAATGGAGTGGTTGTGTTAACAATCCATACAACGTTTGTATTATTTTTGTTGTGTTTGTTATTAAAAATATCGAAGGAACACAACGGAATTTATGAAGAAAGTGTACTTTGTCTTCTTTACCTCGCTTTGTTGTCGAAACTTTACCCCTAAGTTTTGACAACGACAAAAATCTTGGCTCCTGATAAGATATTTCATGTTTGTTTAGAAAATTTAAGGAAATGTTTTTAAAAAAAACATGGAGTAGCCTACGATACGCAGAAATATTAAATAGTGGACCATTAAAAATATTACTCCTGTCATTGTACATAAAATTGGATCCGATGAAGCAATTTGGAAAAGAAATCTCAAAAAGTGAAGCTTGTTTTCAGTACCTATACAAAAAATTCTCTCATTTGCCAGAAGTAAAGTTAAAAAAAAAAAGATGTCTTTGTTGACTCTCACATAAGAAAATTGATGAAAGACCATAACTTTGTAACAGTGTTTAACTGAAAAGAAAATGTTACCTGTACTGCATTAAAGTAAGTTTTTTAAGTTCCTTGGAAATCAAAAGACCCTAACTAGGAAACTACAATTCAAATTAGGTTGAAGAAATTCGAAGAACTTGGGTTTAATACGAGTCAAAAGGTTTTTTAACTTTTATTATCCTTTTTTAAATCTTGGATCAATGATTGAAAAACAATATTTCTGTCAATATATTATAATGGAATAATAATAATAACATCGTTGGTATGTAAATAGGATGAGAAATTATTGTTGATCAATCCATTGAGTATGTCCGCGTAAGAGAAGAACTATACTCGTACTTTTAACGGCAAAAATTTAAATAGAAACTTTTGGATAACCAAGGGAAAGTATAATATGATATGTGATGATGAAAGCTGTGCCTTCTCTCTAAATAAGACAGTTTCAGTTATTGATAATTCAAGTTAGTACAAGAGAACAATTTTTATGTTTTTCTAGCACCATGTGCAATTGAAAGTAGTTCCGCGAATAATGCACTATTAACCACCACCATCATCATCAGTATTTTAATATTAGCATCCGGCATTAAAGACTTTGATAGGACGGAAATCACAGGGATTGGAGATAGAAGCTTCCTAGAACATAAAAATAAAATTTAAAAAAAATACATAAAAGCAAAACAAATTTTAAGAAGTATATTTATAGTTATATAAATGTTTTCTTATAGTTCTTATAGACAATTTATAGTTTTTATAGTTCTTATAAAGTTATAAACAAGGTTATAACTTTATAAGAACTACATTAAATAGTTCTTATAAACAATGGTTTTATCAAATAAAAATCGAGAAAAGAAATTATTATTATAAAATACCTCTTTTAATATTAAATTAAATAATGTTACAACAAGAGCCTGATGGCCGAGTGGCTAGCGCTCTGGCTCTCGGTACCACAGGGTTCGAGTCCCGGCGATTCCATGGATATTTGTAGTAATCCGGAATCCTCTTTAAACCATATGTCCCGGTCTAACAGGATCGTAGAGTGTTGCGGGGATTGTTTTACTCCGCGTCCCTAGCTTATCTTCAAACTACACGCACCTTCTGGGTAGTGCTAAGTGAGTAACGTTTGTGCAGCGCTTGCCTTAAGGCATCAAAGACAATTGTCTAAATGTTTGGCATCTGCATTAGAAAAAAAAATGTTACAACCTAATCCTCAGTTATATCTCATATATATTATATTAAAACCTATGTTGTATATCATGACTCTTAATAAAGTAAACTATTTGTTTCCCAATAACAATTTTTCTACATCTCTAGTTAAAACCCATATTAAATATTTCCTGCAATTTAAAACTGATTCCACTTCTTTGCTGCCGGATGTTGGAATTTCAAAAGGATCGGCCAATTCCATTTTGGGCCTCAAACGCGTCAAATCACGATTGGTACCGAAAACACTAGGTGCGCCAGCTCACATTGCATTGATTCTTCGTGACTTCTTCGCCAAAAAAGCAATGCCATATCGTTCCCCAACCACCGTATTCACACCGCGCGACTTCTAGTTGTTTGTTCCCTAAACTCAGACGACCACTCAGGGAACATCGTTTTGAGTCGATGGAAGAGATTCAACGTGTATCGCCGCGCGCTTTGAAGGCCATCCCTGCCGATGACTTTATAGCATGCATTGAGGATTGGAAAAAATGTTGTCATAAGGGCATTGTGTCCGGATGGGATTACTTTGAAGGCGATGAAATGAATTTGGAAGAATAAATAAAGAGTTTAAAAAAATTGGTATTACTTTTTGGGCACAGTAGTAAATAGGATGCGAAAGTACTGTTGATATATTCACTGAGTATATCTGCGTAAGAGAAGAATGCGAGTATAGTTCTAAATGGAAAAAAATAAAACTTTCAATGGAAAAAGAATTAAATACAAACTTTTGAATAACTAAAGGAGAGGATAATGTGATGCGTGTTAACGAAAGCTGTACTTCTCTGGAAAGAAGACAATTTCAGTTATTGATGGCAGCCATTTGCAATTGGAACGGGTTCTGCACATAATGCACCATTCACCACTATCATCATCAGTGTTTTAAAATTAGAAAGGGGCTCGAGATGGAAGCTTCGTAGAATATAAAAATAAATAAATATTATAAATATATATATATAAACAATTTAAGACGTTTTTTTAGTTTTCATAACAATTTTATCAAATAAAATAGGCGAAAAGAAATTAAAATACCTTCTGTAATATTAAACGAACTTATATTGCAACAAAAGCATGTGTTATATTTGATAATATCATGACTTTTAATAAAGTAAACTATTTATTTCACAATATCAATTTTTTTTACGTCCATGGCTAAATCCTTCAATAAATATCTCTCTGCAATTTAAAACTGTTTCCACTTCTTTGTTGCCGATAACCGACAAAATGAAAAAAGTCCTCTTGACCGAGAGAATAGAGCTTTGGGAAAAGCAGAAGTTCTTTTGAAGAAGAATCTCCGATGACAATCATCGACTAAAAGCAGCTCCATTGAAAAGGAACTGGCCAACAGGATTGCATTCGATACAGAAGGAGAAAAAAAATAAAGAATAGAGCAGAAGAAGAACTGGGAAAACTTTAAGAACTGAGCAAAAGAATGTCAACACTTCGACCACTAAGCTTCGTATACTGAAATCTAATATACTTTTTCTGGAGTTTCTACTACTCGGTATGAGTTCGATTCATTTAATTGATAAGAAAAAGAGAGAGAAGTTAACGGAATTAGGAAGCAATTACAGGAATGAAAATCCTTTTCTTTTTTTTAGTTAGCGTCTGGCTGAAAATGAGTGCTTGAATGGAGGCGTAACTTTTTTCTTTCCTAAAAACGTTAAAACAACATAGAAAATGTACCAGATTGCCTTAAAAAGCTAGGAACAATTAAACAACTAATTTATGAAAGCTTTATAGGACGCAAAAAGTATATTTTCATCCTTTATTTATTTGCGAATTTTTTTTATTTCTCTCTACTTAGTTAATTTCAATATGCTTTTACAAAAGCCTTGTTGATTTATATTTTATTGAATGGGTAATATAAAGTTAGTAATTATTATATTTTCATTACTTTACTTTCAGAAGAACCTTTTAAAACACTTTAAAAATAGCACTTTAATCTCACTTAATTTGGTTTGTCGCACTACGGTCATTTTGTGCACACTTTAGGCTAATTAGACCAGGACCTGCAGTTTCATGTGGATTTTACTACTACTACTACTACTACACCACACCATATCACTGTGCCTAGAGCAGAGTTGCCCCTTTACGGTTTGGGAATGATGTGGGTAAGAAGAAGTCTGATTGAGCTCTGTGACGCTCTACGGTCATATGAGACCGGGTCCTACAGTTTAAAGTGGATTTCGAACCACTAACATACATCCATTCCACCGTCAGGATTCGAATCTGAATAACCTGTGGTACCAAATGTCACAACGCTAACCAATTGGTCATCAGGCCGCTAATTTCACTTAAGTCTCTATGGTTTTAAAATAAAATATCGCCTAATCTAATTCATTTATTAAAAATTCAGATTTAAAGCATTAGCTATCCGAAAACTAAAATCACTACGGCATTTTTTTTCACAGCTTATCATTACAGAACATTAATTAAAATTTTAATCGTACTGAGAATACTAAACCTGTTTGGAAAACTTAATCGTTCAAAATTACAGTACCACCAAGAAATCCAGACTTGATTAAAGCAATGTACATCTTTTTTGTGAGTATGATTCTAACAGAAGTGCAGATATCATTATTTGAATAGATGAAGGTTTGTGCTGTATTTCTGGGAAAGATAAGAGCTTTTTTGACATTGTTATTTGATAGGAAATCAGAAGTTCGTTATTTATTAAGAATTTTATTGTTTAAATACGACTAAATTAAAGAATTGTATATGAAATTTTTTTTTTTAACTCGAGATATTTTTATTTTTTGTGGTACATCAGTGGGCCTAATGTTCTTTTCGACGAATTATATAAATCCTTATATATTCAAACCGATAGGTTGTGAGTAGAGGAAATTGACATTCCAGTGGATTTTTAGAGAAAATTTTCTAGCATTTGTATGTTGCATTAGAAAACTTCCTCCAAGCAGTCTAAGTGTTGATGGCAGACTATTAATAGTCTTATAATAGCTGTCGAAATCACTGTCTAATCTTTACGTTTTTGAAAGTAATGACTGTAATAAGTGTATAACTATAGTATACTTGAAGAAAAATTTTTGTAAATAATATATATATATATATATATATGAGTAATATTCGTACAATGAAAATATTTTTGCAATTTTGCAATAAATAGTTTAAAGTCAATGCGTAAATGGATATCGTTAAGGCTTTTAATAACTTGCAATCTTTGTGGCGTGGATTCTACCAGTTTTGAAGTAACTGAATTCGAAGTTGAATTCCCTTAAGTTTTCTTCTTAAGGAACGATTTTTAGATCACCTTTATTAGAAATGGATCTTGTAAAATTAAAATATTTAAAATAATATAAATAAAATGTAATTACGTGAGCAAATGTAATTATAAAAAATGTAATTATCCAAAGCATCCGACAAATGTTCAATGAATTTGACATCCAGTGATTGTGGAGAAAAGTGAAGAAATTTTGGCTTGCCATATAGCATGCTATGCAGTGAATGCATGGGCAAGACTAAGATGGTTTTATTTATTTATTTTGGTATTTTCATTTAATCAATCATTTTTCGTTTGTTTGAAATCTTTCTTTTTTCACATATATGCAAGTGAATATATTTTATATATCAAAATAAAAATATTTCAGTTTACAGTTTTTATAGTTACATAAAAATGAAAGTATATGTTAACGTTTGTGATTCTTTTTCTTCATTGATGTAAAAAAAATTTTTCTTCATTGATGATTTTCAAAACAGGAGATGCTTACTTTTTAACCGCCGGGATCTACGCAGTTTAAAATGGATTCAGAACCACTACAAAAATCCAAGGCACCGCCAGGACCCAAACACGAAACCTGTGGCATCGATTTTTAGTCTCTCGACCCTCAGTCCCCAACTTTCGTGATTGGTTGTGTATATAATCTTCGGTATCATACTATTACTTTTCAAAAAAATTCGGAATTTCTATATTGCAAAATTTACATACCTTATTTCAAAGATAAATTAAACATAGCGATACTTATTAAAATCAGGAAACAAATAATCTTAGAAAGTCTTGGAACCTCTGTGCTTTTTGGAATTGGAAGAATTCCGGTATCTATTAGCATACACTTTGAAACTACCACAGTTTTCAGGTTCGATAAACGAATTCAGGATCTGTAAAACAATACCGAAAACAAATCTGCAAACTATTTGTAGTTTTTTTTTTCAATAGACTGTATACTAAAAATCCTTTTTTATCACATTTCACCACTTCATAGTTTCCAACGCTTATTTTACCCCTTTTCCCTCCAGTTTTCGAATTGCAAGCTGGAAGTTTGCATTCCATTCACCCCGATGGTGAGAGGTAGGTGTGGGAGGGAGGGAATGACGAATGAGTTTTCTCGAATAACGAATGTTCGATCACGTGCAAATAGGAGTTGACTCCCCCTGCATCCTTTATTGCCTTTTCCGTCTTCAGCACTAACCTGGAATCTATTTTATCTCGGCTAGAGAAGCCATTGGGCGTAAGGAAAAAAACACGAAGTAATTGGATTTAGCGCATCAAGGCTTCCTTTGTCTCTAAAGTTTCGCCATTTGCTTTTTCTTGAGAATTTTGTTTATTTTTTTATTGTTTGTACGTGGGTCATAGTTTATATTTTGAAAAACTTAAAAAAACCAGACAAAAAATGTCTTAAATTTATATGATTACATTTTTTTTTCGTTCAATTTTGAAATGTTCCAGGCATGTTTTTTAACGACGATTTTTATTGTTGTTTCCTTTTTTTTGTGTATGTGAGGATGAGATTCATATAAAATAAAAATCTAGTTGTTGAGTCAATATTGGATTAAAAAAGGTTTCTGTAGAATTTTAAGCAGAGAAACATTTTAGAGCGTGGACGTAATAAAATTTTTTTCTAAAACTTATTTGAAAACATTTTAATAATTAAGTTTAAATTAAACATTATTTTTTTATTAGAAAGGTATTAAGTTGTATCATTTCGTTAAATGGTTTCACCTTTGTAATCTATTTATGTAGTATTGAGATCCATGTTATTTAATATATCATAATTATTTAATACCATCTGCTAAAAGATAAAAACTACTAATGTTGAAAAAATTCGGAATTTCTGTATTGCAAGATTTACATATCCTATTTCAATGATGAATGAAACATTGCAATTCTTATTAAAATCAGGAAGCAAGTAATCTTAGAAAATCTTGGAACCAATGTGTTTTTCCAGAATTGGAAAAATTCTGCTGTCTATTAGCATACATTTTAAAACCACCATAGTTTTCAGGTTCGATAAACGAATTCGGCATCTGTAAAACATTACCGAAAACAAATCTCCAAACTGCAAACTATTTGTAGTTTTTTTTTTCAATCGACTGTATACTGAACATCCTTTTTTATCACCTTCGACCACTGCATAGTTTCCAATGCTTATTTTACCCCTTTTTCCCGCCAGTTTTCGAATTGCAAGCTGGAAGTTTGCATTCCATTTACCACGAGAGGTGTGTGGGAGGGAGGGAATGGCGAATGAGTTTTCTCGAATAACGAATGTTCGATCACGTGCAAATAGGGGTTGACTCCCCCTGCATCCTTTATTACCTTTTCCTTCTTCAGCACCAACCTGGAATCTATTTTATCTCAGCTAGAGAAGCCATTGGGAGTAAGGAAAAAAACACAAAGTAATTGGATTTAGCGCATCAAGGCTTCCTTTGTTTCTAAAGTTTTGCCATCTGCTTTTTTTTGGGGAATTTTTTCTATTTTTAAGTGTGTGTGTTCGTGTGCCATAGTTTATATTTTTAAAAACGTATCAAACAGGAAAAAAGAAAAATGTCTTAAATTTATATCATTACTTTTTTTTTTTCGTTCAATTTTGAAATGTTCCAAGTATGTTTTTTTAAACGACGTTTTTTTATTGTTTCCTTTGTGTGTGTTTTTTATTGAGGATGAGATTCATATAAAATAAAAATCTAGTTGTTGAGTCAATACTGGATTAAAAAAGGTTTCTGTAGAATTTTGAATAGAAAAATGTTTTAGAATATTGAAGTAATAAAATTTATTGTTAAAATTTATTTGAGAACATTTTATTAATTAAGTCTGAATGTAAAAGAATTTTTTTTTTATTAGAGAGGAATTAATTTTCATCAATTCGTGAAATGCTTTCGCCTTTGTAATCTATTTATGTAGAATTGAGATCCATGTTAGTTAATATATCATAATTATTTGATACCATCTGCTAAAAGACAAAAACAAATAATGTTCAAAAAATTCGGAATTTCTATATTGAAAATTTTATTAATTAAGTCTGAATTTAAAAGAATTTTTTTTTATTAGAGAGGAATTAAGTTGCATCAATTCGTGAAATGCTTTCGCCTTTGTAATCTATTTATGTAGAATTGAGATCCATGTTAGTTAATATATCATAATTATTTGATACCATCTGCTAAAAGACAAAAACAAATAATGTTCAAAAAATTCGGAATTTCTATATTGAAAATTTGCATACGTTATTTCAAAGATCAATGACACATTGCATTTTTTATTAAAATCAGGAAGCACGTAATCTTAGAAAATCTTGGAACCATTGTACTTTTCTAAAATTGTAACAATTCCGGTATCTGTTTAGCATACACTTTGAAATCACCACAGTACTCAGGTTCGATAAACGAATTCGGGATCTGTAAAACATTACCGAAAACAAATCTCCAAACTGCAAACTTTTTG
Organism: Caerostris darwini; assembly: GCA_021605075.1. Taxonomy (NCBI): domain Eukaryota; kingdom Metazoa; phylum Arthropoda; class Arachnida; order Araneae; family Araneidae; genus Caerostris; species Caerostris darwini. The sequence continues at coordinate 115,044 of BPLQ01009472.1, forward strand.
TAGATTTGTTTTTCAATAGACTGTATACTAAAAATCTTTTTTTTATCACCTTTCACCATTTCATAGTTTCCAACGCTTATTTTACCCCTTTTTCCCGCCAGTTTTCGAATTGCAAGTTGGAAGTTTGCATTCCATTCACCACGATGGTGTTAGAGGGAGGTGTGTGGGAGGGAATGGCGAATGAGTTTTCTCGAATAACGAATGTTCGATCACGTGCAAATAGGGGTTGACTTCCCATGCATCCTTTATTGCTTTTTCCTTCTTCAGCACCAACCTGGAATCTATTTTGTCTCAGCTAGAGAAGCCATTGCGCCGCAAGAAAAAAAAAAACACAAAGTAATTGGATTTAGCGCATCAAGGCTTCCTTTGTCTCTAAAGTTTCGCCATCTGCTTTTTCTTGTGAATTTTTTAATTTGTTATTGTGCGTACGTGTGCTATAGTTTATATTTTAAAAAACTTATAAAACAGAACCAAAAAATGTCTTAAATTTATATGATTACTTTTTTTTTCGTTCAATTTTGAAATGTCCAAGGTATGTTTTTTTAGCGACGATTTTTATTATTGTTTCCTTTTTTTTGTGTATGTGTGTGTTTTTTTATTGAGGATCAGATTCATATGAAGTAAAAATCAAGTTGTCGAGTCATTATTGGATTAAAAAGGAGTTTCTGTTGAATTTTGAGTAGAAAAACATTGTCCTGTTTATGAAGATGTCTTCTAACTGGTATAATTGTGAATCCAGATGCTGATTGAGCTCTGCGGTCACTTTTACTGTAGTCGTTCCCTTTTGGGACATCGCAATCCGCTTCAATACCTGTCGGTCTATTTCACTTAGCTTCTCTTTCCCTGTTTTTTTTTTTTTTTTTTTTTTTCCCCTCTTTTTTTTTTTTTTTTGCTTTCCGAGCTTGTCTGGCCACGCTGTGTGTATGCTGTCATGATTTTAAAACACCTAAAAGTTGGAATGTTTCGGTTACATTCGCTCTAGCCAGACGGGCTCCTACAATTTGTCCTCTTTGAAAATCTGAAATTTGTACGCGTTTGGAATAAATCCAAGACTTACAGTACTTCAATGAAGCTACCACATACTACCAGAATAGTTGCATTTTTATATTTCTTAAAAAATTGGTAGCTATTATTATATTTTAATGCTTATGAAGCGCATTCAAAAATGCTACTTTTATTCACAGGTGTTTCCATTACTTGATAAAACCCTGTAATCTTAGAAATTCTTGAAACCACTGTGCTTTTCGAAATTGGAACAATTCCTGTATTTATTAGCATACACTTTGAAACCGCCACAGTTTTCAGGTTCGATAAACGAATTCGGGATCTGTAAAACATTAAAGAAAACAAATCTGCAAACTGCAAACTAATTGCAGATTTTTTTTTTTTTTTTCAAAAGACTGCATACTGAAAATCCTTTTTTATCACTTTCAACCACTTCATAGATTCAAACGCTAATTTTACCCCTTTTCCCGCCAGTTTTCGAAGATGCAAGATGGAAGTTTACATTCCATTCACCACGAGAGGTGTGTGTGGAAGGGCGGGAATGGCGAATGAGTTTTCTCGAATAACGAATGTTCGATCACGTGCAAATAGGGGTTGACTCCCCCTGCATCCTTTATTGCCTTTTCCTTCTTCAGCACCAACCTGGAATCTATTTTGTCTCAGCTAGAGAAGCCATTGGGCTGTAAGAAAAAAACACAAGTAATTGGATTTAGCGCATCAAGGCTTCCTTTGTCTCTAAAGTTTTGCCATCTGCTTTCTCTTGTGAATTTTTTTATTTTTTAGTGTGTGTACGTGTGCTATAGTTTGTATTTTGAAAAATTTATAAAACAGGAAAAAATAATAAAAGTAAACTTAAAAAGTCTTAAATTTATATTATTACATTTTTTTTTCATTCAATTTTGAAATGTCCCAGGTATGTTTTTTTAACGACGATTTTTATTATTGTTTCCTTTTTTTTTCGTGGTTTTTTTTCATTGAGGATCAGATTCATATAAAATAAAAATCTAGTTCTTGAGTCAATATTGGATTAAAAAGAAGTTTCTGTTGAATTTTAAGTAGAAAAATATTGTCCTGTTAATGATGGTGTCTTATAACGGTAATAAAGCCCTTCACCCACCATGAGGCTGTTGAGCAAATGAAGAATTATATTTTGGGGACTGATGGCTGAGTTGCTAGCGCTCTCAGCTCGTTGCACAAGTATCGGTTTCGAGTGCCGGCGGTACCATGAATTGTTGTAGTATTTCGTAGTGAATTTTTGTAGTGTTTAATTCACTTTAAACTGTAGGTTCCAGTTAAATATGACACTGACATCTACCATGACATCGACGTCATGAATGTAGTGCTGACACCCTTGCCCGAAAAAAGAAAGCATCTTCTAAATCGAAATATGCTAGTAGGCGGACGGCCTTGTCCCACAATGGAGCTGTTGCGCCAGTGATGATGATGATAATGATCATACTACTAACGTTCAAAAAATTCAGAATTTCGATATTTCAAAATTTACATTTCTTATTTCAAAAATGCAATTGATGCAAAACATTGAAATTCTTACTAAAATCAGGAAGCAAGTAATCTTAGAAATTCTTGGAATCACTATGCTTCCACCAGAATTGGAATAATTCCTGTATCTATTAGCATACGCTTTGAAACCACCACAGTTTTCAGAAGTTCAATAAACGAATTCGGGATCTGTAAAACATTACCGAAAACAAATCTCCAAACTGCAAACTATTTGTAGATTTTTTTTTCAATAGATTGTGTACTAAAAATCCTTTTTTATCACCTTCATCCACTTCACAGTTTCCAACGCTTATTTTACCCTTTTTCCCGCCAGTTTTCGAATTGCAAGCTTGAAGTTTGCATTCCATTCACTACGATGGTGAGAGAGGTGTGTGGGGGTGGGAATGGCGAATGAGTTTTCTCGAATAACGAATGTTCGATCACGTGCAAATAGGGGTTGACTCCCCTTGCATCCTTTATTGCCTTTTCCTCCTTCAGCACCAACCTGGAATCTATTTTATCTCAGCTAGAGAAGCCATTGGGCTGTAAGAAAAAAACACAAAGTAATTGGATTTAGCGCATCAAGGCTTCCTTTGTCTCTAAAGTTTTACCATCTGCTTTCTCTTGTGATTTTTTTTTATTTCTTAATTGTTGTATACGTGGGCCATAGTTTACACTTTGAAAAACTTATAAAACAAGACCAAAAAAAATGTCTTAAATTTATATTATTACTTTTTTTTTTTTTTTTTTTTTTTTTTTGTTCAATTTTGAAATGCTCCAGGTATGTTTTTTAATGACGATTTTTTTATTATTTCTTTTTCTTGTGCATGGTTTTTTTTTAATGGGGAACAGATTCATATGAAATAAAAATCTAGTTGTTGAGTAAATATTGGATTAAAAAAAAGTTTCTGTTGAATTTTATGTAGAAAAACATTTTAGAGTGTCGAAGTAATAAAATTTGTTCTTAAAATTTGTATGAAAACATTTTATTAATTATGTTTGAATTTAATAACATTTTTTTTATTAAGCAGTCATTAAGTTGCTTCATTTCGTTAAATGCTTTCGCCTTTGTAATCTATTGATGTAGAATTGAGATCTATGTTAGATAATATATCATAATTATTTAATACCATCTGCCGAAAGACAAAAACTACTATTGTTCAAAAAATTCGGAATTTCTATATTGCAAAATATACATACCTTATTTCAAAGAGGAATTAAACATTGCAATTCTTATTAGAATCTGGAAGCAAGTAATTTTATAAAATCTTGGAACCATTGTACTTTCCGGAATAGGAGGAATTCGGTATCTATTAGCATACACTTTGAAACCTCCACAGTTTTCAGGTTCGATAAACGAATTCGGGATCTGTAAAACATTACCGAAAACAAATCTCCAAACTGCAAACTATCTGTAGATTTTTTTTCAATAGACTTTTTAACGAAAATCCTTTTTTATCACCTTCAACCACTTCATAGTTTCCAACGCTTATTTTACCCTTTTTCCCGCCAGTTTTCGAATTGCAAGCCGAGAGTTTGCATTCCATTCACCACGAGAGGTGGGTGGGTGGGAGGGAATGGCGAATGAGTTTTCTCGAATAACTAATGTTCGATCCCGTGCAAATAGGGGTTGATTCCCCCTGCATCCTTTATTGCCTTTTCCTCCTTCAGCTCTAAGCAGGAATCTATTTTGTCTCAGCTAGAGAAGCCATTGGGCTGTAAGCAAAAAACACAAAGTAATTGGATTTAACGCATCAAGGCTTCCTTTGTCTCTAAAGTTTCGCCATCTGCTTTCTCTTGTGAATTTTTTATTATTTTTTAGTTTGTGTGTACGTGTACCAGTAGTTTGTATTTTCAAAAACTTATAAACAGCTGAATAAAAGTCTTAAATTTATATTATTACTTTTTTTTCCGTTCAATTTTGAAATGTTTCAGGTATGCGTTTTAACGACGATTTTTATTATTGATTCGTTTTTGTGTGTGTGCGGTTTTTTTATTTTTATTTTTAAGGATAAAATTCGTATATCGCTTTTGAGACATCACAATTCGCTTCAATACCCGTCGGTCTCTTTCACTGAGTTTCTCTTTTTGTCCACTCTTTTGCTTTGCCGAGGTTGTCTTGTCACGCTGTGTGTATGCTGTCATGACTTTAGACACGGTGCCTCTAGAAACGCCTAAAAGTTGGAATGTTTCGGTTACACTTGCTCCTGCTAGACGGGTTCCTAAAATTTGGCCTCTTTGAAAATCTGAAAGGTTCAACATTTGATGCGTTTAAAATAAATCCAAGACTTACAGAACTTAATTAAAGCCATATACTAAAAGAATACATACATTTCTATTTAAAAAAACAAAATGGTAGCAATTATTATATATTAATGCTTAGGAAGCGCATGCTCAAAAAGTCACTTTTATTCACAGGTGTTTTTCCAATATATTGATAAACCCCAATAATCTTAGAAAATCTTGAAACCACTATGCTTTTCGGAATTGGAAAAATTTTCGGTATCTATTAGCATACACTTTGAAACCACCTCAGTTTTCAGGTTCGATAAACGAATTCGGGATCTGTAAAACATTATCGAAAACAAATCTCCAACTGCAAACTATCTGTAGATTTTTTTTATTAGACTGTATACTGAAAATCCTTTTTTATCACCTTCGACCACTGCATAGTTTCCAATTCTTATTTTACTCCTTTTTCCCGCCAGTTTTCGAATTGCAAGCTTGAAGTTTGCATTCCATTCACCACCAGAGGTGTGTGGGTAGAGGGAATGGCGAATAAGTTTTCTAGAATAACGAATGTTCGATCACGTGCAAATAGGGGTTGACTCCCCCTGCATCCTTTATTGCCTTTTCCTTCTTCAGCACTAACCTGGAATCTATTTTATCTCAGCTAGAGAAGCCATTGGGCAGCAAAAAAACACACACAAAGTAATTGGATTTAGCGCATCAAGGCTTCCTTTGTCTGTAAAGTTTTGCCATCTGCTTTCTTTTGTGAATTTTTTCTATTTTTTAGTGTGTGTGTACGTGAAGTCTTAAATTTATATGATTACTTTTTTTTTTTTTTTTTTTTTCGTTCAATTTTGAAATGTTCCAGGTACGTTTTTTTAACGACGTTTTTTATTATTGTTTCCTTTCTGTGTGTGTTTGTGTTTTTTTTTACTGACGATCAGATTTGCTGAGTCAATATTGGATTAAAAATAAAAAGTTTCCGCTGAATTTTTAGTCGAAAAATATTTTAGAATATTGAAGTAATAAAATTTGTTCCTAAAACTTATTTGAAAGCATTTTATTAATTAAATCTGAATTTAAAAGTACATTTTTATTTTAGAGAAATATAAAGGTGTATAATTTCGTTAAATGCTTTCGCCTTTGTAATCTATTTATATAGAATTCAGATTCATGTTTATTAATATATCATGTTTATTTAATATCTTCTGCTAAAGGACAAAAAAATTTAATACAAAGTTGCAATTGAAACTAAATGAATTAGTAAAATCCTTTCAGCAATAAAGTTGCATAAAAAGAGAGGAATAAAGTTACATCATTTCGTTAAATGCTTTCGCCTTTGTAATAAATCTATTTATATAGAATTGAGATTCATATTAGTTAATGCATCATAATTATTTTATGCACTAATTATTTAAGCACAATTTGCTAAAAGACAAAAAAATTTGAATACAAAGTTGAAAATGAAACAAATGAATTAGTAAAATCATTTTAGGAATAAAGTTGTATAAAGAAGAGAGGAATAAAGTAGAAAGGAATAAATTTACATCATTTCGTTAAATGCTTTCCCCTTTGTAATATATTTATATAGAATTAAGTTTCATATTAGTTAATATACCATAATTATTTAATGCACTCTGCTGAAGACAAAAAATGTGAATAGAAAATGGCAAATATAAATAATGAATTAGCAAAATCTTTTGAAGAATAAAGTTGCATAAAGAAGAGAGGAATAAAGTAGAAAGGAATAAAGTTGCATCATTTCGTTAAATGCTTTCGCCTTTCTAATCTATTTATGTAGAATTGAGATTAATATTAGTTAAAGACAAAAAATTTAAATACAAAGTTGCAAAAGAAATTAATGAATTATTAAAGTCTGTTTCATTCTGAGAATTTTTGCCTCAGATCTCTATGGAATATGATTAATTTATTAATGTTTATTTTATTTCTTTCTACATGAGATATAATTTAAACTGACGAAATCCTTAATGGCACAAAAACAATTTTCCAGGCAAATAATATGCAAATTTAAAATTTGCAATAGCTTCGGCTATCATTTTTACAATTTTTATTTATTCTCACCTATTAAAAAGCATTTATTTATTTAGAATTTTTATAATTTAAAACTGTATTGTACGACAAAAAAAGAGCTTTAAAATATTGCAGGACATTGAATTTGACCCGTAGCTTTTTACTTTTCAAAGAATTATGTAAAATCTATAAACTAGAATAATCCAGTTCACATTGTAAGTAAAGTAAAAAGGAATGCTAAATTGTTTTTTCCATAAAATCATGTATTACTCGTTTAGATAATAATCCTCATATAACTGTAAATATGGCAAAATAGACTTAATTCATAATAATTACAAATCCAGTAATACCTTATGGTAGGTGAAGAGACTCTGATGGCATCATATACTTTTATAAGGTTTAGTTTGTCACTCTACGGTAATTTTTGTTGCACATTTTAAGTTAATTATTCTGGGATCTACAGTTTAACGTGGATCCCGAACCACTCACAAACACGACAAAAAAATACGACATAATATATTGTACGACAAAAAAAGAGCTTTAAAATATTGCAGGACATTGAATTTGACCCGTAGCTTTTTACTTTTCAAAGAATTATGTAAAATCTATAAACTAGAATAATCCAGTTCACATTGTAAGTAAAGTAAAAAGGAATGCTAAATTGTTTTTTCCATAAAATCATGTATTACTCGTTTAGATAATAATCCTCATATAACTGTAAATATGGCAAAATAGACTTAATTCATAATAATTACAAATCCAGTTTAAAATGACATGGTTATTGTTTTTAGATTGAATTAGTGTAGAATTAATATAATTGCCTGGTATATAATTTAGAAAATATAGGCAATTTTTTAATAACAATATTTTTTAAATTCCCGTTGTGGTAAAGTGAAAAAAAAAAACCTAGTTTTGTATTCTGAATTAACGCACTAGATGGCAGCCCAAAAAAAGGAAAAATCTTTTAAAAATAAAAAAATAATTTGCATTTATTTTGCCAGCGAAATTCTTTACATCGATTCTTAGAATTGTGAGAGATATTTCGCAATATTTTTTTCTAGTCGCAAAGATAAACATATTTAATAAATTTAATTAGCTCTATTGTATTTTGCTAAAATGATGGTTTTATTTTTCATTGATTATATGAAAGATTTTTTGGTACTTACGTATTAACGATACCTTTGCGACAGACTTGGTGGTTTTTAAGTGTCCCCAATCTAACAGCCTAATATAAAACTGAATAATAAAAACCGCCAAATCTGTAACTGCGGTTGGCGCGTGTGCTCTTTATTACCTCAACTGTCACCAAGATATCGTTAATACGTAAGTACCCGTTTTTTTTTTCATTATTTTTATTTATCTTTAGTTATATCATTTACTAAAGAATAATTATTAAAATGCTATTCATTGAAGATATTAACAACACATTTAGACTGTTATTATTATTATTATTATTATTATTATATTTATCATTCAAATAAACTTTATTAAAATATTAGTGCTACTTTCTTCATCTGATTTAAGCTTTTATCAACGACAACTATATTGTAGATTCAATTATTTAATGTATTTCAATGGTATTTATTATGATAAAACAGGAAACGCTAGCTTTTATATTAGTGTTGTTATTGCTTTTCAAACTTCAAGCATGATGGTCATTTGTTAAGAGAACCTTGGATACTTAGCATGCATTAGAGAGAGGGATGGGGGAGGGGGGGGGAAGAGAGTTCAGCGCTCATATTGCACCACCCCTATTTAGAAATAACTGCCAGTGGTGAAACAAGAGGGTTTGAACTGTTCTTCTTTCCTTCGTTTTGCACATAAAAAAATTAGCGTAAAAAAAAGGAATTATCAGAACATATTTAAATTTTATGTGAGCTTGCAACTTTGCCATAAGTTTTCTTCTAATGCAGCTGGCAAATAGACCCTGATCTTCGCCATAAGGGCTGCACCTATGTTACTCACTTTGCATTACCCAGGGGGCGCGTGTAGCTTGATGGTAAACCACGCACGCGGAGTAACAATGCCCCCGCAACGCTCTACGATCCTATTACGACCGGAACCTACGGCTTAAAGTGGATTCCGAACGAACCACTACAACACCCATGAGCAAAGCCGGGATTTGAACCCGATACCTGTGGTACCGAACGCCAGAGCGCTAGCCATTCGGCCATCAGGCCTCCGCTGTGCCATAAGTATGCGATTGCATAATTTTAGTTTGCAATCGCATAAGTATGCGATTGCAAACTGAAAGTAAAATTATTATTTATTCAGGAAATATCTCGAATAAATACAGGGTCTATTTATTGGGCCATTACTAGAGTAACGAAGGATGGAATGCATGTTTCGCCATTCAGTCACGCAGCTCTCCTAGGTCAACGACAATCAATGACGTATGGACCCCTCGACTATCTCATCAACAACATATCGTTCTACAATATCTGTGCAAAAACAAACAAAAAATGTGCAAACTAAACAGAGGTTCATTCTTGTAAATAGTCGGTTAAAATTGTAGCTTACAGGGTGCTATGTAGCAAATGTCCCTTAGTGTACCCTGGTGATGCTGTATCTGCTACATGTGTGCAGGGCCGGATTTTCCTATAGACTAACCAGGCTTCAGCTTAGGGTCTCAAGATCCAGAGAGCCTACATTCAAATTGTTAGCAAAATTAGAATTACACTATTCTAAAAATAGTAAACGCTAAAACACTGAATCGAAAATAAGGAGAAATTCTACACATATGACTAATGAACAAACATAAAAATGTATTGGTTAAGATCAACGCGTTCGGGTCATTGGGTCTGCTCATTTGTATATACTAGATTGCACCAAAGTATAGTTCATACGTTCAGTTATTTGATAGAAAATATGATAATTTTTATTGCATATTTTTAGTATTGAATTGTGGCAAAGATTTTTATTATTGAATTTTGTTCCTTTGTAAATGTTGTGTGTTATGTTTGATTAGTTATTGATACAAGTACTATATAGGGTGCTGAGAATAAATGTCCAAATAAGTGTTCTCGTCTTTTTTTTTTTTTGTACCACATTTTTTATAAAGATTAGTACCCATCACAACATGTTTCATTTAACATATTGATATATATATCACAACAATGATGTATTTTATTATTTCTCATGTAATTTACAAACTTAAAAATGGGGGCCTCATAAGTGGAATAGCCTAGGGCCTCTTTCCATCTAAATCCGGCCCTGTCTGCAGGCATGCCTCTAGTTTGGTCCTATTCTTCCCAACCTATCTACCCAAGTCACTTCACAGATTTTCTGCCGGTGACAAATACGGGGATCTGTCAAGCCAAAGTATCATTATGGAAAAAAAATCTTGTGACAAATTTTTTGTGTGTTGTTTAAATTGTCCCATCGGAAAATGGCTCCTGTGCGTCTTGCTATGAGAAGCAAGACGTGTGGAAGAAAGATGTCATTAATGTGCAGTTCTAGGCTGTTATAGTACCATGGGCATTATTTGAGGATTCCGAATTCTGAATGCAATGCCAACCCAAAACCACGAACCAGGTGTAAGTAGAGTGTGCTTTACCAAAAAGTAAACAACCTTGAAGCGTTCACCATGGGCCTCCTCAAAACACCCACAATCTGAATTGAATCAGGATTTATTACTAAAGGGCACCTTGACCGCCTTCACTCCATTGCAATTCAATCTCGCCAAATGATGTACCTCTCCAAACGAGTTCGACTATCAAGGGAAGCACATATAATCGTCGTTTTGACAGCAAATGATTGCAAGACAGGCGCTTCGCAGTGGTATGGACACAAAACAGAGTTTCATATAGTTCATACTGCATTAGAAAAATGATGGAATTGGATGTTTACATGCTTATTAGAATAAGAGGTTGTCTAAAGGCCCTCTGAGCCAGGACACTGGGCATGTGTCTTATCCTCTAGTCCAGGGGTCTCCAAACTACGGCCCGCGGGCCAAATCCGGCCCGCCGGAAGATTCTATCCGGCCCGCGGATAGAATTTTAATTTGCCGGTCCGAGGCAAATTAAAAGAAATATACATTATATATCCATCTCCTTTTCTACTTCGATTAAATATTATTTTTTTTCTTCCTTTTTTCAAAGGACTGATGATCTTTTTACTTTCTCTATTTTTGTTCTACAAAACCTAAATCGACGGAAATAGCAAGCACAGGCAGCTTTCAATCGGAAAGGATTTGCAAGTTGAATTAATTGAGATACATTTTAACAATCATCTCAAGCAGTTGTTTCTAAATATGCCAAAGTTAGAGTGTTACAAATCGTTATCGAAAGTAAGTTTCCCAAATTCAATATCTCACGGCCAGAAAATCAGTGTTGTGTTTGCTTCATCTGATATATGTGAACAAGTGTTTTCAACTATGAATCTTGGAACGAATTATTTCAGAAGTAGACTGACAGATGAGCATTTGCGATTCCTTATACTGAGGTTCTCACTTCGAACCTCACTATAAGGAACTTTTAAAAATGAAATCTCGATTTCATTCTGCTCATTAACATATTTAAATTGTAATAGTTCTATATTGTTTTTAAAATTTTAGCAAAATTTTTCTTGGCCCGCCAACCTTTTTTTTTTTCAATTTTTGGCCCGCGACCGAAAAAGTTTGGAGACCCCTGCTCTAGTCAATACACCACCTCCTTACAGTGTATGTTGCCAGAACGGCAGAGGTGGTGGGCAACTGGCCCTCTGCCTCTGTCATCCCAGTGATTCTGCTTTTCTCAAACTCAAGCAGCTGCTGATATTCACTTTAACTTAGACGTAAGGATACCCAGATTAATATATAAATTACCTACAGAGCAACTATTTATGGGTTAGGATGGATGCATATCCATGTTCTCGACTAGTCTTACTTAAAGTGCGATCTCTACAATTTTAATCATATGCATATTTATTGACAAATTTTTAATGGTCAAGTGGCGTTTTCTTTTCGGTGTGCTAATTTTCATGACAATGAGTGTACATAACTCAAAAACGTATATTAAAGTAAAATATATGTATCTTCAATGGTGCAAAAACCCCAAGGTGGCCAAAGTCGTCTGTCTACTCGCAGATTTAGAAACATGATATGTTTTTCTTTTTACTGGGTAGGATTGTCAGCCCTTTGCTCTACAGTCACTTTAGACCGGTGCTTACTGTTTAAAGAGGATTCTGAACCATCAGAGGCATCCATGGCAACGCCGGGGATCGAACTCTGCGATACCAAGCGCGAGAGAGCTAGTCACTCGACCATCAGGCCGCCATAACATATACATAATAATTAAAAACAATGTAATAAATATGTAACACTTTTAGAGCTAAACATCGAAATTTGTACGAAATATATTTTTGCATTACTTCCAATTATCGTGTACATAAAGTCCATCAGTTGCATATTTAAAATATTGAATTTTTGGACTTGAAAATCGATTGTGTTTCCAAACAGAGTTTCTTTACTTGATCCCAACCAAATGAAACTCTAAATATTAATTTAACTTTCTTAAGAAGGACATCGCCTTAAAATTAAAAATGGAATACTTATGAACATCAACTAAAATCTCTTTAAAAAAACCCCACAAAATAACTCTTTATTTTTTACTTTATTCCCTTCTTACTAAAAAGGTAATTATTGACTTGTTATCAGCAATTAAGATTAATTTTTTTTGTATAATGGTACAAAAAGGAAGAACTTATATAACAACAACAATTGATGAAATGTTTGCTAAATTCTAATTCTTGTTGTTATCTGTACAAATGATTAAAAAAATCTGCTTATTCAAATTTGGGCTTATTAGACGTAAAAAAGACAAAGATAAAAGTTGCCCAAAGAAATAAAATACTGCTGCTTTAATTTATTCAAAAACTTGTTCACTTACATAACAAATAGTAATTGTGTTTATGGGCAAAATTCAAATATCTCTCAAGGGAAAAAAAGCAATCTTTAAAGAGGTCATACTACTAACATCTTCATTCTTTCAAAATGTTTATAATTCTAGGCTGTTCCTTTTTATTTATTATGTAATTTGTGTTTGATTACTTACGTTTTAAAAATTGTTTATGTTAAATGTTTATATTTGTATGTAAAAAAGGGGTTTTGTTTTATTTAGTATTTAACATTAATGTTTAAAAATATTTTGTGTTTGCGTATATTGTAAGAAATTCACAATAGCTTGCAATGTTTGATATGTTATGAAAGTTTAATCATATATTTCGGAAAATGTTTGAGTTTCAACGTAAATTGCTCTAAAAACTATTTAGATATTTTTTTATTATGACGTCCCAAAAAGTGATTAATTATTATTAATGCAAATGCTTCTCAACCTTATTGAAAACTTGCTGTACCTGAAAAAAACCCCTGAACCTTAAAAACTTCCTTTCTAATTCTCTAATTCAAATATTCTATTATATCAAGGAGATACTTCAAATGAAAAGTTAATAAAATTTAGTTTATTAGCAAAAATTTATGAATGTGAAACTATAAAAAATATGCATTGTTTCAAATGCTCCTTACTACGCAAACAATGCTACAACATTCCGTGCTTGTTGACAGCCGAGCAGCAATTTCTCAGGATGACAAAACCGAACTGCTCGCTGATGTCTCAAAATTCAATTCGAACCAAATCACGACTTTATAGATAAAAAAATTTCTTCAGATAAAGTAACTCGTCGAGGACTTATTAGAGAGTTTTTGCATACCGTACATTAGTTACCGTAGGACGTCCGTTAGCTTTTTCTCCCTAGCGCGCATGCTCATATGAAATATGTTTCATATGAGCATGCGCGCTAGGGAGAAAAAGCTAACGGACGTCCTACGGTAACTAACGTACGGTATGCAAAAACTCTCTATTATCACAACCACTATACTACTGTGCCCAAAAGTAAAACCAATTATTTTTTTTTCAAAAACTCTATTTATTCTTCCAAATTTATTTCGTCGCCTACAAAGTAGTCCCCTCCGGACACCATGAACTTATACCAACATTTTTTTCCAATCCTCAATGCATGCTAAAAAGTCATCGACAGGGATGGCCATCAAAGCGCGCGCTGATTCACGTTCACGTCTTCAATCGACTCAAAACGGTGTCCCCGGAGTGGTCTTTTGAGTTTAGGGACTAGCCAGAAGTCGCACGGTGGGGATACGATGGTTGTGGAACGATATGGGTTTCATTTTTTGGCGAAAAAGTCACGAAGAATCAATGCAGAGGGAGCTGGCGCATTCAGTGTTTTCAGTACCAATCGAGATTTGACGCGTTTGAAGGCCACAATGGAATTGACCGATCCTTTTGAAATTCCAACATCTTCAGCAAGGTCTATAATTGTAAATCGACGGTTTGCAAGCACCAAATCTTTAATTTTTTGGACGTGATCTTCGTTGGTTGAGGTTGATGGTCGACCAGAGAGCTCTTCGTCTTCAACGCTTTCTCTGCCTTGTTTGAATTGTTTTTACCACTTCTAAACATTTCTTTCCGATACAGGAATGCTCACCGAATGCCTCGTGCAACATTCTGTACGCTTCCACAAACAAAATTTAATGCAAGTTCTTTGCTTAACTAATTCAGATATTTCAAAAATCGCCGGAATCAGTTCTAGCGTCCCACAAAGCCAAGCGTAACTCAAGCACTAATGTATATTTTGACGTGAAATCTTGAAATTTCTCACAGATGTCAAGGACAGTGCCAGCAACCTAAAAATAAAAAAATAAAAACTGCAATTCTATAAGCCAAAGAAATTCCATAAAATTGGTCTTACTTTTTGGACACAGTAGCATTATAGTTAATGATTTAGTACTTACTATAATTAATGATTTAGACCCAATCACTCTCAGTGTACAGTATTCATAATTTAAAAAAAACAGCAAAACGTCTGATCTGGATCTTATTAACAACCGTATGATAAAATGATTACCACCCTCTATTAAATCCTCTCCTTCATCATCCTTCATCCTCTCCTTCATCATCCTTCATCCTCTCCTTCATCATAATAAGCTTAAAAAAGATAGGGAAACTTTTAAAGACCTTGCTAGCAAGCATTTATATAATATGGCTCAAACTAAACTCTTTAGAGAAATTTCAATCTACAAATCGGATTCTTGGATAAATCATCTTCAAACTCTGAATAAAACTGGTGACTCCACCTGGAGAACTGAACAGAAACTAAAACGAAAGCAACAAATATTGGTATCATTTTTGATCAATATTTTGATCTTCTTATATCTCTGATCTTAGTAAAGAGAACATTATTGCTGACAGCCTTCAGGGACAATATATTGAACATAATATTTCAAATCGGGACCTGAATGGCCGAGTGGCTAGCGCTCTGGCGCTCGGTACCACAGGTTTCGGGTTCGAGTCCCGACGGTACCGGGGATGTTTGTAGTGGTTCGGAATCCACTTTAAACCGTAGGTCCCGGTATAATATGATCGTAGAGCGTTGCGGGGGCAGTGTTACTCCCCGTCCGTATCTTCAAGTTACACGCGCCCCCTGGATCATGCAAAGTGAGTAACGTCTGTGCAGCGCTTGCCTTAAGGCATCCAAGACCAAGCTGTCTAAGTGTTTGCCAGCTGCATTAGAAAGAAAGAAAAACAATATATTTCTAATTATGCTACTTCACGAACTACAGACGGCCTGATGGCCAATTGCTAGCATTCTAGCCTTTAGTACCACAGGTTTAAGGTTCGAATCTTAGGCGGTGGCATGAAGGTTTGTTAGTGGTTCAGAATCTAAGTTAAACTGTAGGTCCTAGTTCTATTAGCCCAAAGTGTGTACTAGAGAGACAAACCAAACCATGATCACCAACTATAGATAATAAAATTAACAACTTTTACAATACTAAAGCTACCACTGCTATTAGCTACATTTCATCATTAAATAAGAATAAGGCACCTGGCTTGGATAATATTAACAAAATTTTAAAGATTATTCTTCGTATTTTTTAAATTATTGACTCTATAATCTTTCTTATACTTAAACCGATCAAAGATCCAACAAAGCCAGTTAGTAGTGGGTCTATTTTTTTTAAACTTTCCTCTTTCTTGGGAAAAAAGATGTTTTGAATTATATCTTAAGATACATGCAATGAAAAAAAATTCAAATTCCTCAGCAATTTGTCTTTACCGGAAAACTCACTACTATTCATCAACTACTTAATTTAACCGAAATTGTCTCTGTTGGCTATTCTAAAAATTATGATACTGCAGTCATCTTCCTTGATGTTTCCAATTCTTTTGCCAGGGTTTGGATCCAGGGCCTTATTCATAAACTGATATCTTATAACTTTCCTTCTTTTTTTTAATTAAATTAGTTTATTCTTATCTTTCTGACAGAAAGTTTGTTTTGGTCTATAGTATAGACTCTTTCATAAGAAATATCAAAGCTGATGTCCTTAATGGCTCTTTACTAGGCCTCTTCTTATGTAATATTTTAAGTAAGGATATTTCTCGAATTACAGACATTAAAGTCAGTATGTTGGTGAAACTGCTTTATTCTGCCAGGACAAGAACTTTTATTTATATTGGACATATCTTCCGAAACTATATTTTTGGTTTCGAGAAATAGTTCTTTGGAAAATTCAGTTAAATGTTGATAAAACTATTGTTGTTCTTTTTGCATGTAAAATTAAATATACTAACTCCAATAACACTATCTTCAATATCCCAATTAATTGGTCTAATGAGGCAAAGTATCGTGGTATGATACTTGAGAAAAGATTAATCCATAAGACCCTTATTAATATACTTCTTACTAACTTTAATACAACAATTCGTATTTGTAACCCATTTATCTCTACCTATTCAGAACTTTCAATTTTTAACAAAAAACTGCATGATCACATATGCAAGTCCAGTTTGAGGCTCTGCAGTACACACTCACATGGAATCTATCAGAAATCTGAAAATAACCTTCTTCAAATGATTACCAGTGCACTTTGGTACTTTAAGAAACATGGACATTAGGTGTTATTTAGGCCTATCTAGTATCAGACAATTTATTTATAATATTTCGAAAAAAATTTATAACTCTATCCCTCATGCAGATAATACAAGGAGGATTAAAATGGCTACAATATTATTAATAAAAAAAAATAATAATAAGATTAACTTGAAATGGAAAGTTTTGTAAAACTTTTTATTGATTATGATGCCTTAAAAAAAAAATAATTTCTTGATTTTATTTCTTCTATTTTAATGTCTGTTATCTCATTGTGTCATTCTTTCTTCATCTGATGACCGGTTTTGGCTTAATTTCGGTCCTTACTAACGAGAAGAATTGTCGCATGCCAACGGCCAGACCATGCTGAATATACCGGTTCTCGTTAGATCACCGAAGTCAAGCATCACTGGGCGCGGTCAGTACTTGGGTGGGTGACCACCTGGGAACACCGCGTGCCGTTGGCATTCACAAATTTGGGACCTGAATGGCCAAGTGTCTAGCGCTCGGTGCCACAGGTTTCGGGTTCCAATCTCGGGATGCCATGGATGTTTGTAGTGGTTCGGAATCCACTTTAAGCCGTAGGTCCCGGTCTCCCATGACTGTAAGAGCATCACGGAGCCAAAGTCAGACTTCTACCTACGGGGTGCTCCATCACAACAGAAGCTGCTTCCTTCCCCTTCAATCATAAGTACGTTTGGGCTCGTGGGCTTGGCCAGCCAAATGGGATAAGAAACAACAACAGAATTGTCGCCAAATTTCTGACCCCGTGGTTTAGGCTTCGATTCTTCAGTTACTAGTAGGTATAGTCTTTATATTTTTTTTTCGTAACTTTTTAAATAAAATAAAAGGATTAAATGAATGAAATGAAAAAGTAATAAAATTAAATTTAAAAAAATAATAAATTAATAAATGAAATAAAAAAGTTCTTCACTTTTTATTGATTCTGAGAAAGGTCTATTTTTTGTAGGGAATTTTTATCTACTTTTTTAAAAATCTTTTTTGCGGCGTCTTTATAACTTTTTTATGGGATTTGCAACCGGTCTCTAATTTTACTGAATTTTTATATCTAAAAACACACACAATAAAAACTACCACATTTTAATTTTGAAATTTTTTATTTTTATTTATTACTAATATTTAAACCAGCTTACTAAAATTATAATTTAATATTAGTAAAAGGATTAAGATGAGGAGGTTCAGCTGTCCCCCATTGTACTGTTTCATTAGTACTTATCCTCATTAGTACTCTGTAATCGGCATGCCAATTGCCCAGCTCCACCAACATTTGAAATGTACATTAGAAGTATGTCATATGGGGCCTGAATGGCCGAGTGTCTAGCGCTCAGGCGTTCGGTGCCACAGGTTCGAGTCCCGGCGGTGCCATAGATGTTTGTAGGGGTTCGGAATCCACTTTAAGCCGTAGGTCCCGGTCTCTTATGACTGTAAGAGCGTCACGGAGCAGAAGTCAGACTTCTACCTACGGGTGCTCCATCAGAACAGAAGCTGCACCCTTCCTTCCATGAGGGACACGATTACAACAACAAGTATGTCATGTACGGGATTCAAGCCTCTCTTTTTGAATCTATTGGAAGCATGATGCAGCTTATAGATTTACTGAACCAAAACCAGAGGAACATTTTTTGGTTCACTTCATTTACTAGGCTTTGAACTAAACTAACTTTAATTCAAACACTCAGACAACTAGCCACCAGGCCATTTCAAGAACTTTATTACTTTACTTCAGTGCCTCTAAAAGGCGCCCGTGCGCAGAAACATTTGTGAAAAGTTGGGTTTAAAAAGCATTTGATTCAATCCATTATTTTGAAAATAAATTAATAGTTTAAAAAACTAAAAAACACGCTTTTAGAGTTAATCAAACTAAAAAGTAAAAAATAATTGTTAACATAAGAATAAAATGACTGACGAGAAAATGAATGTCACTGTTCTAAAAGCGTGAGGTGCTCGATATCAATCGTTATAATTTTTCACTAGTTTCATTCCGAAATGCAGAATTAGCTTAAAAATGTCATACAAAGCACCCCACGCTTTTAGAACAGTGACATTCATTTTCTCGTCAGTCATTTTATTCTTATGCTAACAATTATTTTTTTTTTTTTTTTTTTGGACCTGAATGGCCGAGTGTCTAGCGCTCTGGCGCTCGGTGTCACAGGTTTCGGGTTCGAATCCCGGCGGTGCCATGGACTAGTGGTTCGGAATCCACTTTAAGCCGTAGGTCCCGGTCTTCTATGACTGTAAGAGCGTCACGGAGCAAAAGTCAGGCTTCTACCTACGGGGTGCTCCATCACAACAGAAGCTGCTTCCTTCCCCTTCAATCATTTCGTGGGCTTGGCCAGCCAAGTGGGATAAGAAACAACAACAACAACAAACAACAACACAATTATTTTTTACTTTTTAGTTTGAATGATGCCTGTAAATGTTTCTTTGCAGCTTAAATAGTGTGTATGAGGAGAAACATATCTCCATTGGAAAAATGTTGCGCAAATCAAGATGACTTTTCAAAGGCTGTGTGTTTTAATCACTAATCATGATGAGATAATAAACTGATCAAAATATTTTATTGTCGTCAGTCCTTGATAAGTCTACAACGTTTAAATTAAATCGTATCGCTTAAAGTATGGCAAAATCGAGCCCAAAAAGTCAGTTACATACATACAAACAAACAACAAACATACAGGTGAAACTAATAAAAGCGTATTAATAAAGAGAAACATTGCATAATTTTTCACAAGTCAGAATCCATATTTTCGAAATATTTTTTTTACCTTATGAAACAGTTTCATTTTGCTCACGTTACCTACAGATCAAACTGATGTAAAGACTAGATTTGATTTGGAATTTTTCCTTTACGATAAGGAAAACTGCGTGATCAACTTTGAGGAAGGAGTATCGTGATCTTTTTAATGATTTCGAGTATATTCCAAAGAACAATTACACGAATCCGATGACCATAAATATATACATATAATTCACATAATGTTAAATGCAGAAATAAAATGAATGTTAATAACGGACATAATTCTTTTTTCACGTTCAGGTTCACTAATAATGAATCACTCATAGTTGCATGACATGATATAATTGCTTAGATAACTTAATATATAATTGTTTAGATAACGTGATATGTAATTGCTTACATATTAAGATATTATCAGAAATTTTCAAAATAACAGGAAAAATTATTAAAAATACGTTGGAAGTTTATCGTTTCGATTAAATACAACTTAAAACATCAATTTGTGTCAAAAACCTTTAGTTGAACTTGAACTTATAAAGTAGCTTTATTTTTTTGTGAAAAATTATCGTTAAATGCAAAGTAAAAATAATTATTAAAAATCTTTTAAGGAAATGTGAATTAAAAGTCAAATCTATCCATTTTACTGACAAATTTTAAGCCTTCGTCATAAAATGGATGTAACATACTTATGTCATTGTTGTAACACAGTTAATTTGATTTATTATTAAAATCACTGTTATCAAGCACATTAGTTCTTTGTATAACCAATTTAAATGAATGGTAAATGTCATTTTTAAAGCTACTTCCTTAATAATAAACAGTATTAAATTGGTGTCACCAAATACTGCAGTAAAATATAAATTAAAACTTTAAAACTTCTTTTATTATTGCAAATAATTTAACTACTATATTGTATAATTTGTATTGAATAAATTGTAGCTCATCACAAAACTATTGCCATAGCCAAAATATCAAATTTTAGCATGTAAATTCCTAAAGATTTTATTTGATTTATCGGTCATTTTGTATATATTTTGGGGGAATTAGTCCGGGACCTAGAGTTTAACGTGGATTCCGTACCACTAACAAACATTCATGCCACCGCCAGGATTGGAACCTGAAGTTTATGGTACCAAAGGCCACAGTGCTAGCCAATTGACCATCGGGCTGCAAACTCCTACAGAAGCTTTTTGAATGGCAAATGTTAAATGTTAAAATTAAGTGAATGGCAAATGTTATTTTCAAAGCTACTCCCTCAATAATAAACAGTATTAAATTGGTGGCACCAAATACTGCAGTAAAATATAAATTAAACTTTAAAACTTCTTTTATTATTGTAACTTATTTAACTATATCGTATGATTTGTACTGAATAAATCTGCAGCTCTTCATAAAATTATTGTCATGTCCAAAGTATCGAATTTTAGCATGGGAATTCCTAAAGAAGATTTTCGAATGGTAAATGTTGAATGTTAAAATTAAGTGAATGGTAACTGTTATTTTTAAAGCTACTTCCTCTATAATAAGCAGTATTAAATTAGTGTCACCAAATTCTGCAGTAGAATATAAACTGAAACTCTAAAACTTCTTTTATTATTATATATTATTTAATTATTATATTGCATGATTTGCACCCAATAAACTGTAACTTTTTGCAATATTATTGCCATGGTTAAAGTATCGACTTTTAGCATGTAAATTCCTAAAGATTTTCTAAAAATTAAATTCCAGTCGCTATTGTAATGAAAACCAGATACAAGTCTTATAATATGCGTAACATGAATGACATCTGGAAGTTCCCGCCTGTTGCCCTCCTATCTTCGTACTCCAGGACAACGGAAGAACATTTCGATCTCACAAGTTTATTGCACCTATTCCCAACACCTGGCAAAAACCAATGTTTACTCCAGCGAACCAAATTATAGTTACCAGAAAAATGACTTTCATGAGGGTAGAGTGTTCCACGTCGTCAACATTTTTTCGTCAAACAAATCAAACAAGTCAACACGTCAAACAAATTTTCTTTAGTAATTTAAAGTGTTGCTTAACTTACCATTTGTTTGCGTTTACACTTGAGAATTTGTACATAGTGATAAGTTAAACAACTCTTAAGTAACCGAAGAAAATCGATTTAAATACAAAACAAGATCCAGCTGCTTCACAATATCTCTTATATCGGGTGTCTCTCGAAACATCAACGAAAAAAGTTGGATGAGGATGATGACTGAAGTTATACTGAAGAATAAATTTTCGATTGATGTTGATGTTTCATGGACCACTCTATCCCCACGAAAGCTATATCTCTGGAAATTATAACTTGGTTCGCTGTAAAGAAAATTGGTTATAATATACACTTATCACTCGTACCCAGCCCCTGTTTGAATCAATTTTCTTTGATTATTTGCGGGATTTTTAACATATCACTTTGTAATTATTTAAGTACTCAGTGTAAGCGAGAACAAATATATGCACATGAATGGTAAGTTAAACAAAACTTTGAATTATTAAAAAGAATTGGTTTGAAACTGAAGCGTCGTCCAATAAGTTGGACTGAAGAATATATCTTTGGTTGATGTTGATGTTAATAACGTCATTGAAAGCTATATCTCTGGCAATTATAACTTGGTTCGCTGTAAAGAAAATTGGTTATAATATACACTTATCACTCGTACCCAGCCCCTGTTTGAATCAATTTTCTTTGATTATTTGCGGGATTTTTAACATGTCACTTTGTAATTATTTAAGTACTCAGTGTAAGCGAGAACAAATATATGCACATGAATGGTAAGTTAAACAAAACTTTGAATTATTAAAAAGAATTGGTTTGAAACTGAAGCGTCGTCCAATAAGTTGGACTGAAGAATATATCTTTGGTTGATGTTGATGTTAATAACGTCATGGACCACTCTATCCCCACGAAAGCTATATCTCTGGCAATTATAACTTGGTTCGCTGTAAAGAAAATTGGTTATAATATACACTTATCACTCGTACCCAGCCCCTGTTTGAATCAATTTTCTTTGATTATTTGCGGGATTTTTAACATGTCACTTTGTAATTATTTAAGTACTCAGTGTAAGCGAGAACAAATATATGCACATGAATGGTAAGTTAAACAAAACTTTGAATTATTAAAAAGAATTGGTTTGAAACTGAAGCGTCGTCCAATAAGTTGGACTGAAGAATATATCTTTGATTGATGTTGATGTTAATAACGTCATGGAGCACTCTAGCCCCACGAAAGCTATATTCCTGGTAATTATAACTTGGTCTGCTGGAAAGAAAATTGGTTATAATATACATTTATCATTCATACCCATCCATGTAGTTGACCAAAGGGATGATCGCATGTAGCCATGAGCAGAAAGCGAAGACAGCTGCTGAAGAGATACATCAGCAGACATCCAATACAAGAACTTTCGTGAAGCAGCTGGATCTTGCTTTGTATTTAAATAAATTTTACTTGTGAGTTGCTTAACTTATCACTCATATACATATGTAGATGCCCATATGATCCTTGCATTCAGATATACGGAGAAAGAGCAAAAAGCTGCTGAAGAAATACGTCAACAAATAGCAAATGCAAGAGTTCTTGTGAAGCAACTAGATCTCACTTTGTTTTCATCCATCCATCAGTTTGTGGCATGAAAATTTCTGCTGATGGCGTAAAAAATATCAAAAATGGGGCAACTGCCCTGATGTCGAGTTTACTCATCATCATGTGTTTGATTGCCCAGTTGTTGCAGCCGCTATGCATTGTCTGGAACAGGGGTCTCCAAACTACGGCCCGCGAGCCAAATCCGGCCCGCCAGTGTCATCAATCCGGCCCGCGTCAGCGAATAGCTTATTGATGCTGTAATAGGTTGATAAAAAAACACAGAATGGTAATAACTCGGTTTTATTTACTTGCTTGGTAAAGCTTAATGACAAGTATAATACGCAGAAAATTTAACTTAAGCATAACAACTAACTAGAAATTATAGATAATGGCAGAAAAATTAAAATGGTTTTGGCCCTTGGTACTTACTGGAGTAAACAGTATGGCCCTAAAGCTGGAAAGTTTGGAGACCCCTGGTCTGGACCATCCTTCGGGAAAGGATTTATATTCCAAGCTGGCAATCAACATAGTCAATATTATTAGTTAGCTCCACGATATTTGATTTTCTTGTACTCTTGTAGGGGATACTATGACAACAACATCAATTCGCAGCAGATATTCTGAATAGCAAGGTTACTTTCATAAACTCATTAACAATGCAGGTATTCTTTATTTTTGATATTTTTTTATATTCTAGCTAAAACAGTTTCGCATTATTGAGAAGATGTATTCTACAGAAAATCTTTACAGAGCGTTTTTTTTTTCTTCCAAAAGTATGTTTTACAGAACTAAATTTATTTTAATTAAATTTTATTAAGGATTAAGTAAAAAAAATTAATCTGTTCATTTACATACGTTAAAAAAGAATCTGGGGAGTTTGATAGTGGTTCACTTCACTCAAAAACTAACAGGGTTTTCTCATATTTCAATACTTTAGAGAATGATGAAAATAATAATGTGATAAATTGTTACGCTATTACAGAAACTATTCAGACTCATAAGAAACTTTTAAAAAATATTAATTTTTTAAAAAATTTTATAGCAAATTTAATACTTTTATTGAAGCTTTCTATTCAATTTAGAAATTTCGAAGTTAAAACACTTCCATTCACTAACCATTGAAATTTTAAAATGTTTTTAACAAATTTTTCATAAGGGAAATTAGTTTCTGTAACAGTGTTCTGTTTATCACTATCATTGAACAGAGTTATAGTATCATAATTTATAGAGCATAAAATCATTCATTTTATCCGACTTTCAGTTTACTTGCAAGAGGGTTGAGGTTCGAATCTGCTGTTGGTGGCGTCTATTGCAATCACTGTTCAGACACAAGGAGACTTGGCGGCAATTTAGGTAGACTATGGGTATAAGCATCTCGTATCAACTGTCAGTTTTTCTGGTGGGTTACCAGGTTTTATCCCATAATGCATGATAGTAACTTCTAAAAATTCTCCAATAAAGCAATGCCCTCTCTTCTTTACTTGTAGGTGGGATTTGTGTGTTGTTATTACTAATTCCACTGGTGCAGGAAATTCTACACCATGTTCAATAGCTAAGGGTAATATGCAGCTTCACTTTAGCGAGGAACCACGAGAGCTGAAGACTGACTAAACCTCAAGACAATGCTCTGCAATCACATTAGACCGGTACCTACGGTTTAAAGTGGATTCCAAACCACTACAAACATCCAACCCGAAATCTATGGCACTGAGCAACAGAGCGCTAGACACTCGGCCATTCAGGCCCTGGTTGTTTGTAATATACAAAAGTGAGACACTTAGCTAACCAATAAAAAAAATAAAATTTCTCATTTTTAGAGCATGTAGATTATAAATATTTCCCTTTGTTTGCCTTGATTAAATCAAGGCCATCCGCTACTGAATTGTGTGCAATAGAGGAGAAAAAATTCTCGTTCACAGAGTTATCTAAAAGTATCTATAGATGTTTACAGATAAATGTAAATATTATGTTTCGTGCTCTTTAGAAATATTAGAAAGAAATCTTGAATAAAATAAGAAGAATATCTGATGATTATTAATTATTTAATAACTTTCTAATTTTCGTTATTCGTGACAAAAAGTTTCAAATAAATATAATAATTTATCATATTTAAATGATTTAAAAAAATTTTTGTCTAAAAAAATTTTAGTCTCGGGATCCCAAACAGAGATTAAACTGTCACTTTGCAATTTAAAAAGAAAATGAGGAGCTTTATTACCATTTCCTTTATATTACATTATAAATTAATTTATCAAAATTTCTTCTATTTCCCCTTCCTTATAATCATGTATAATTTTTAAAAACTATATTATGTAAAACAAGCCAAATTAAAATCCAATTCGTTATCGTAAGTCAAATTAATGTCAAAAGGCGAAATAAATCTGAATAAATTTATTTTTCAAGCTTTGCATTGCTATAATATAATTCGTAGTAAAATTTAAAATATTCAAATATTTTAAATTATTTTATTTCCATTCTTGGTAATTGTTCAATTTATTCTTATCAAAACGAAGACTTACTCACTTAACTAATAATATAATATATATAATTATGTTATAATTAGCTGTCTTTCTTTATTCCTGAAATGATTGCGCGTTTGTACTGAAA
This sequence comes from Caerostris darwini, assembly GCA_021605075.1. NCBI lineage: Eukaryota > Metazoa > Arthropoda > Arachnida > Araneae > Araneidae > Caerostris > Caerostris darwini. The sequence goes on from BPLQ01009472.1 coordinate 140,690, forward strand.
CTTTTTACCCGTTTATCAGTAATAATATATTTTTCTGCAAACTTTCAAGAATTTGAAATTGAAGTTTCGTAACTAATTCCATGAAATCTGCACTTTTACAATATCAGTGATTTGTAAAATACCAATTTTTATAGAAGCGTGTAAAACGTTTACATCCCTAACATTGTACGGGAAGTTTCAATATTTGTGCGAGCTACATTAATAGCCGATAAAAATTAAACTACATTTTCAATTGATCATGTGAATCAAGTAAATTATCAATCTCAATTAAGTTAATCAATCTTTAATAAATCATTCAAATAATCAATTATTCACGTGGCAATGCAACGACTTATATTTTCTATGGATATAAATATGCTTTCATAAACACCAATGGCTTTTTGAATACTTTTGAAAACATTAGACCAATAATGACTTTTCGTTAAGAAATCGAAAATAGCATTCAAATTCTGAAGCAAATTTCAGTCATTTTACTGTAAAATTCCCATTTCATTGAGCAATCATATTCGTAATGAAATCCACAGTTAAAACAAAACATCATTGTTGCATTGTTTTCTAATCTTCAGTCTAAATTATCATAAAAAAATTCAAAATAGGATACATTTTACATGACTTGATATTGTATCGTCTCAGACTATATTAGACTTATAACGGGCTCAAGAAGAGGGACACTTTCAGAATCATGGGAACACTTTAATTTTTATTTACAAGATTACACTATATACTACTACACTATACTATTAACGATTACGATATACAATTACACTATATATATATATATATATATATATATATATATCCCTCACATTCATCTGCTTCCCTCACTTTCCATTGAATTGGACAATTCCTCAGCCCATGGTCTATCACCAATAACGAACAACAACTCCTGCTGTAGTCCATATTCCATCTTTAATTGTTTCGACCTGTAAATTCGACCTGTTGTCATTTCATGTGGTCTCATTATCCATGGCGCTGAATATCTGCTATTAGATTTGAGTGACAGGTTGCTCTCATTAGTACAAAACACTAATTGCATGTAATATAACTACACACAGCGATGTTTATCTGCTGTCGAATTTGAATGATAGGTTGTTATTAGGTACTTGTCAAAGAATATACATTCCTCTCTCCTGGAAAGAAAAGCCACAACTCTTCCCGTTGAAAAAATGCTACAATATTTTGCAGAAACCAGTAATAAGCACTTACATTCCTGAATAATTTCCGTAACTCATGCTCTTCAGGTATTGTACATTCGTCATTCATAGATATATCGTGTAAGACTATACAAGATCATTCATAAAAGTAATTAAGAATTATCTGCAGATAATAATTTATTTTATTTTTTCAAAAATTTTCTGGAAGCTCTGTGCAGTTGTGTCATTACAGCTACAGTGATTACTAGAAATGTTAATAGTTAATGTTTTTAGAGATATTAAATGTTACAAGAAATATTTACTGTATGTTTCATTATAAAAATTACTCATCTGTATAATCACTCTTCTTAGTTTGTGTTATGTACTATTTTAATAAAATATTAGATAGTATTTAAGCATTTTGATAAATTCAATGTTTCATCATTGCTTTACTAGATTAATTAATTGTACTTTGCAGGTGTAGCAGCATATCCAAAATCTAAACAACACATGGCTTCGAAACGCTGTTTGGGGTACACCACCTGCGACATTTCTTACTCATTGACTTTTTATTAGAAAAAAATAAAAGCAAGTGCTCCAGGAAGGGTAGTGAACGAATCTTCTGTAGTTTATTTGTGTAAGGCTAATTTATAAGTAAGGATCTATTTATATTAATGCGATGTTCGAAAAGTCTTGAATTGTTTGGGAAAAAAATATTTTCTGAAAGTAAAATAGATAATTTATTGTTGAAAAAAACAATTTGAAAGGCAGATAGATACACATTTGAAAGAAAATATTTGAAAGCTATCTTCTTTCATATCATCAGGGATTTTTTTTCAATGTTCAGATTTGCTCCTTCAAGAATATTTTGTATCATAGCACTTGAAGAATTAGCTACCACAGGAGGTAGATGACAGCTTTAAAAGGTTTCAAATAATAAAGCATACACTTTATCTCTTTTTGAAGCCATGTTACAAAATGCATAATGATAATTGGTAAATGAGTTTTGCATGATCCAAACCATTAATAGTAACGTCTCGGCCTTTACAAGATCTATAATGACTTCAAGAAACGGGCCACTTTCAGGTTCATGGGAACATTTTAATTTTTATTTACAAGCATTATATATGTATACAGAACTCTGGATTCATAACAAATTATTATTTACGAAGAAATACAAATTAAAGATATTGTATTCACAAGTGCAGTTCACTCCAAGGTCGGAGATTTTCAGAGTTTTCGAGTGTACGACGAATCTAATGCACCCGGTACGCGGCAGACCTTAATTATCACACGGCATGATACACGAAATCACAAACGGCTCACTTTGTAAACAGGCGGACTCTCCAATCTCTTCAGTCACTTCAGAGAAAAAGAGAAAAACAACACTTGTTGTCGACTCGTTTCAGAACACTCTTCTTTCTCCTTCTTTAAAAACGTCTCTTTAAGATAATCCGTCAAGAGGGGGAGCAGCTTCCCTCACTTCACATTTGAGTCCACACTTACTCAGCCCATGGTCTATCACCAATCACGATGCAACAACTCATGGCGTAGTCTATATTCCATTTTTAATTGTTTTGACCTGAGAAGGTCGAACAAACAATCGCTAATTTCATGAGGTCTCATTATCCATGACATGATTACCTGCTATCAGATTTGAGTTACAGGTTATTCTCATTAGTACAAAACACTAATTTAATGTAATATAAATATTCATGATACTACTTATCTGCTGTCAGATTTGATTTGAGTGATAGGTTGTTATTATGCACTTGTACTTTCATTTCCCCTAGGAAAAAAATGCTGTATCTCTTCCAGTGGGAAAAATGCTACAATGAGCTAGGTCATGGAATGAGTTAAGCTTGTTTCTTAAGGGACCGTTATAATTTTATTTAAAATTCACTAAAAGAAGCAAGAGAGGGAAAAAGAATTGTATTGCACTTTTAGTATTACCAAAGACCAATAAAAAAATCCACTCATTTAGATACAATAGAAATTTTGTTTTAATTACGTCAAAAGATCTAAATATGGTAGACAAACAAATGGACAATGATATCAGAAATTTGCAAATACAACTACAAACTAAAAGTTTTATCGCAGAAAATTAGTAATATTTTTACGTATTTTCAGCTGAAATTTTCCCGTTGAAGCGTGCATTGACGTCAATTAAATTACATACAAAAATCTACATTAATAATAACTTGATATCATCTATCATTTTTGGTACAAAGTCCCTATTGAAAACAAAATAATAGAAACTCTATTAATGCGGACAGCATAATTTTCAAATTAGATTGCAACATGAAGGATAATCAATAAAATAACTTTTCAAAATGCTATTGTACCCAAGTTATTATGCTTCTTTTTAATAATTTTTACATTTAATTGATATTGACGTTGAAACGTACAATAATTATTCAGTGATTATCCCAAACGGAATCATCATAATTTTCTCATTTCCTTTAAATATATAGAAAGTTTTATTCTTTATTACAGATTTAGAGATAGATTTTTTACATTTTGGAAATTGTTCATACAAAGTTATCAACTCATCATCAAAGATATTAATCAAAATTTTAAAATAATTTATTGTTGCCTACAAATGCAACGTATCTCAATAAATCAGATCATTTTTAAGTTTCCATTTCTGTTCATAAATATGTAGAATAATTTTGTATTAACATATTTTTCTCATAATTCAAGAATAATTAAGGATATTATTAAAAAAAAAAATTCAAATCTGCAGATAATTTTTATCTTTCAACTTAAAAAAACAAATTTTTTTGTCTAAGAAGTTATTGATTGATTGAAATGTTAATAATATAATGATACTAAATTATTAAACGAATTAATTTAAAAACCTTTTATAAAATATAAAACTGAAGGGACCTGCAGAATTCATTATTAAATAACGAAAAAGTTATTTTGAGGTTAAAAAGAATTCGCGAATCGTTTTAATGACACACTTTGATATAATCATCGGCAAATGTAATGAAATAAAGGTAAGTAATTAACGCCAAATTAAAAATAGAAGAACGATATGTACGATGGCACACAACCAATAATTTAATGCGATATTCTAATAACTTTTGATTATATTATATTGCTGTTTATGAATTCCATACATTTTGTCATTCACCTCTAAAATGTAATATGTGTAGCAGACTCAGCGCTACATAGGGTGTATCATGACAGTCTGCCACATTATATTTACATTTCGCCACCCCAGCAACGAGCGAAATTCTCAGAAAGGTATTTTTGAGAGAGGAGATTCAAGAGATATCTAAAATACCACATTATATATGATCATTAATTATAAGCGCAGAAGCCCTTATGATGGAAAATAAAGTTTTAAATTACTATTCTATATTTTTTTTTAAAAATGACGTTAAGATATACGAGGCTCACTCTGAAATTTTTGAGATACGGCTAAATGGTACAAGTTTAACTTGCCAAATTTTAAGAGTGTTCAAAGTAGTCCCCTCCAACATCAGTGCACTTTTGTAGACGATTTGTAGATTAAATGCTTCACGCCATCCTTTCTTATAATTGACAAAAAATATGCTTTTATAGCTTCATCAATTTCATCTTCGGAATGAAAACGGCGACCACGTAAATTTTTCTTGAGATTAAAAAAATGCCGAAAGTCACACATAGCAAGATCAGGGGAATAGGGTGGATGTTCTATCACTTTGATGTGTTTTTGTTTAAGAGGTTCAACTATCGATCTTGCCGTATGAGAAGATGCATTATCATGGTAAAGCATGAATCCCCTTACATTCACTTCCTGAAGAATTTCTGGAAGACACTTAGTGGTGTACCAGTTAGCTGTGACGGTCTTCTGTCCCTCCAGCTTGAGGGCTTTGACCAGTAACGTACTTCTGAAGAAAACGGCATACATTACTTTTTTCATTGCTCGTTGTCTTTTCACCATTGTCGCTTTTTGGTCATCTTCAAAGACCCATACTTTACTTTCTTGTCGTGTTGGAATGTCAAAAAACGGTATGCAAGTTTCGTCACCAGTTATGATTTTAAAAATAAGGCGGTGTCCACCATCGTCAAGTAATTTTATGGTTTCTTTGCAGATTGTGACACACTCCGTTTTTTGGTGTTCTGTTAAATTATGGGGGACCCAACGACAAACTAATTTTTTCATATGCAGTTCTTCATGAATAATTCTATGTATAGCTGCGGATCCAATGTTAAGTTTCTTCTGTATCATTTGGTAAGTGCAGCGATTATCATCGACTAACATTTTTTGTATGGCTGCCACATTTTCTGGAACTACAGCTGATGAAGGTCTTCCTGTGTGTTCTTCACCCAGCAGAGAACTTCCCCCTGTACGAAATTCTGTAAATCATCTAAATACAGTAGCACGAGATGGAACTTCGTCTCCATGTGCTAATTGTAGCCGTTGAAGGCATTCTTATTGATTTAACCCTACTTTAAAATCATAGAAAATTATAGCGCGATATCTCTCGCGTCAATTCCATTTTCCTTTCTTCCAAAATCTATTCTACGACAGCTAAATTGCAATTGTTGCCACAAATTATTGTCTGTAGCCATAAAAGTGTTCAAATTTACAAATTTAAGGAATATATTTTTTTCCTGCATTTGTCTTCTGCCACTGTCTCAAAAATTTCAGAGTTACCCTTGTATGATAAATTATCAATGGACGGAATGATTTCATATGTTCAGAACACTTAGTCACTTATTTGTATACCTATACAATGTATATAATAAAATGAAAATATTATATACACACTTATGTGTAAATATACATTCACACACACACACACATATATATATATAACGAATTTCAAACAAAAATATTTTATAATGTTGTGTTTTACAGCTAATCAATGAAAATATCTTTTGTTAAAAGATAAACATAAGAAACAAAGCCATGACAAAATTATAATTCAGTTAAGAAAGCAAACTTAAACCCTAATAATACAAATTATGACACATGTTCACAAAATATATCCATAATTCATAATACGTCAGGGAATTTCAAACTAGCATGTGCAACACATTAGGGTAATAAGTTATATCCCTATTGATAAAACAGAACTCTTTCTCCTTCATTGGTGCAACAGCTCCATGGTGGGGTAAGGCCGTTTGTCTACTGGCAAATATCAAGACAGGTTTATTGTTATCGCTATACGGTCACTTTTAGTACATTTTAGGCTAATTAGGCCGCGAATTACAGTTTAAAGTGGATTCCGAACCACTAACAAACATCCATGCCACCGCCAGTATTCGAACCTGAAGCATCCTGGGCAGAGCGTTAGCCAATTGGCCACCAGGCCGTTTCAAGACAGAAGATGCTTTCTTTTTTCGGCGTGAGCTTGTCAGCCATACGCCCAAAATATAAAACAGAACTACCTTAAAAAATCAGAAAATAAGCAAAATTCGTTATTTTCAAATGCTAGGCATTTTGAAATGATGCTATTAGATTAGAATGACAGAAATGTACAGTATTAGTTAGAATGTAAAACACAACTGTCCTGTTGCATTGCACCCATATTGTGCATCCACAGGTTAGAATAAATACCTCAAGAGATGGCATCTGAAGAGGATAAAAAGTATGTGTAAACCCTCTTCTCGTCTACGACTTTGAAAGACATACTACTGTGTCCAAAAAGTAACACCATTTTCAATATAAATTTCCCAAGCATATGGCATTTAAATTTTTTATTTTTTAGGTTGCTGTCCCTGCCCTTGACATCTGTGTGAAATTTGCCGTCAAAATATTCATTACTGCTTGAGTTACGCTTGGCTTCGTGAGACTCTAAAACTGATTACGGCGATTTTCGAAATGTCTGAATTAATTGAGCAAAGAACTTACATTACATTTTGTTTGCGGAAACATATAGAATGTTGCAAAAGGCATTCGGTGAGGATTCCTATATCGGAAAGAAATGTTTAGAAGTGATATAAACAGTTCAAAGAAGGCAGAGAACGCGTTGAAGACAAAGAGCGCTCTGGTCGACCATCAACCTCAACCGACGAAGCTCACGTCCAAAACATTAATGATTTGGTTCTTGCAAACCGTCTATTTACAATTAAAGACCTTGCTGTTAACATTTGAATTTAAAAATTCCATTTTAAAAGATGTTTTGGGCCTCAAACGCTTCAAATATTGATTGGTACCGAAAACACTGAATGCGCCAGCTCGCACTGCATTGATTCTTCGTGACTTTTTCGCCAAAAATGAAACCCATATCATTCCCCAACCACCTAATTCACCTCATTTAGCATCGTGCTACTTCTGGTTATTCCCTAAACTCAAAAGACTCCGTTTTGATCGATTCAGGAGACATTTAAAAAATCACCGGAATCAGTTTCAGCATCTCACAACGCCAAGCGTGACTCAAGCACTAATGAATTCACACAGACAGATGCAAATTTCACACAGATGTCAAGGACAATACCAACAACCTAAAAAAGAAAAAAAAACTGAAATACCATATGCACTTGAAATTTAAATTGAAAACTGGTCTTACTTTTTGGATATAGTAGTATCGTGCTCATTCTTTATATCAATAAGGTTGCTCTCTGTTTGATATCGTTTATCAGGTTTAAGAAAGAGTTCCTTCATTTCGGAAATCCAAAATGCTGTCCATCAGGGCCTTCTAAGGCTACTAAAAAAAGATATATGGAAAAACGTTTGGACCCATATTGTGCCTTCACAGTTTAGAATAAATATCTGAAGAGTAGAAATCATCATCATTTGAGGATATGGGAACTCTCTCTGGGAATATATAAATAAGGGAATTCTCTCTGTTCGACATCGTTTATCAGGTTTCGAACTGAGCTCCTTCATTTCGGAAATCGAAAGTGCTAAGAGAAATCCACCAGGGCCTTCTAAACCTTTTTAAATAAGATACATGGGAAAACTTTTGACTGAATCGCAGTTTTAATTACCATGAAGTTTTAAATTATTAATAAATAATTGCTCTCTTCTGTACTGGAAAAAAAATTCACAATTTTCTGATTTTTTTTCACATTAAACTTTTATAATCAAGTAGAATATTTTTCTGCCTGTTTGAGGTTGTCCAACATTTCAAACCAAATATTCATTCAAGAAAAATTAAATAAACTTCAGTGATAAAAAATCTGTCGAAGCTCTACAATTAAATAAATTGGGAAACCAAATCATTGACTTTTTTTACTGCCTTTTTTTTTTTTTTGGAAAGAGATATTGAATATTTTATAATTTTTGAAGAAATTTTAATTAACTACATACTTTTTAATTGAAAGTAGAAAAACTATATTTTATTTAATTCTAATGTTAAGAATACTTTTCTCTATAAAATAATATTCCCAGCACTAATAAAAATATAAGCTAGCCGATACAAAAATCCAAGCTACAGCGACATTTAGTTTATTATTCTATGAAAGCAGAAGCCGCAGCTGAGTAGGAAAATCTGATATTATCGAAATCATGACCTTGAACGTGAGATGAATCTGGATGTGTGATTGATATCTGTTTTGGTAAAAACGCGCAGAAAAGACCCAACAACAATTTCAGCCTGAGACAGTGATTCTCAAAGGGTGTGAGTCCTAGCAGATTTTTTTTAATTGAGCTTTGAGGTATTCCAGAGAAATATATGTCCAGATATAAAAATAAATATAATTTTTCTTTTTCTTGTCAGTTTTCTCTTTCAAAGTCAACTTTCATTAAAAACAACTAACCTTTCTGGTTGCTTTTTTCTTCTGTTGTTGTTGTTTCTTATTCCACTTGGTAGACAGCAACATCTAGACCAAGACCAAGAACCCGCGTGTTCTGATGGAATGAGGAAGGGGCAGCTTCTGTTGTGATGGAGCACCCGTAGGTAGAAGTATGATTTGGCTCCGTGCGGCTGAAGAAGGAGGGCAGTGCATTCCGGAAGGGCTTTAGGGGGGAAACATTACTACGCATTTGCGTTTCGTATGAGAGAAAGCCCAGAAAACTCCCACCAGGTAGTCCGATCCAGGTAACCACTGAATATCATAAATGTCATCGAGGCTCCTCGTTTTTTTAAAACAGTGCCTACAACAAAAACGCCATCGGATTGAACCTCAGCACTAAATGCTCACCAGCGGCGTATGTTCCTCCTGAGTCACGAGTCGGGATTTTTACCTTCTTTTATCCATAAAAAGACCCCCCAAAAAAGAAAATTTGAGCAAGATATATATATATATATATATATATATATATATAGGGAGAGTGTGAGCTAATAGGAGGAATTGAATAAAACTGAAGCTCCAGGAAGAAGTCATTTGAATAGAATGAAAATCTGTAGAATTGATGTATGTGTATAGAAAAAGAAACGATTAAAACTGCAGAGGAAAGATAGATTTATCTAGCACAGCCTTGAATTCGTAAATATATCTATTGATTTGCATTTTAATCTATAATTAATCCTTCAATTTAAGTAATTTAAATGATATCAAAGTATTATATTTATTTTGTTAAGTGGTATTATTTGAAAAATGTTAAGAAATTTATATTTATTAAATTAATCTATAATGATAACAATTGGAATGAAAAATGATTATAGCTTAACACAAAATTAGTTAATGAGTGAAAAAGAATGAAATTTTAAATTATTATTTCAGAAATTTTTTCCAACAAAATAAAGAATTACTAAATTTACAGTTGGGAAAAAAAAATACGGCTTGGATAGTATACAACCGGTTAATAAAATTATTTCAATTCTTTATCATTTCCTTCGATCTATCACATTTGCTTCCTTTAATAATCTATCAACAAAGTATCCTTATATTTAGTATAATGGGAAAAAAAACGAAGGAAAAATGATATCAATCAATTACTTAATTAGATTAACTTAGAAATAGATTGTAAAAAGAACTTAATCATTTTTAAAGGGAAGTTATTTGTCGAAAAAATAAGTGATTTACTATTCCTTAATGATTTTAATTCACCATTAAATTACTAGTCGTACACATAAAAATATCTTAATTGGTTATCTTAAGGTTTTGTATTGACATGCCATGTATATAAATTGATAGATAAAAAAGCTATTATACAATTTTTGAGAATTTATAGCTTTCATATCACTTAACTTGAGTATACTTTTCACTTTATTTATAATAACCTTTCATTATTTTCAATAAATTCGTTTTAAATACAATAACATGTGATAAAATAATGGATATTACACACCAAAAGATTTCTGATGGACATGTCAAAGTTCAATAAAAATCTTTCAACTGCTTCTTAAAAAATTTTAAAACTTAATTGAATTCTACGAACTTTAAGAATACTTATTATTCGTTTTGGTATAGATTCAAATTAGTATTTAATAAATTCTGATTAATTTTATTCCATTTTTGATGCATTATAGATTTTCATCATTATCATTGGCGCAAAGCCCCATGGTGGCAGATTTCGATTCAAGAGATTTTTTCTTTTTACGAGATAGTGCTATAACCCTACGCCGAACAGTCATATTAGACTGGGACCTATGGTTTAAAGTGGATTCCAAACAATTACAAACATCCAGGACACCGAGCACCAGAGCTCTAGTCACTAGGCCATTAGCCCCATTATAGATTTTAGCTGATTAAGATACTGTTCCCGAATTACATTTTCGAAATATAATAAAATGATGTTCTATAGGGTTTAAATCTGGTGCCTGAAAAGGAATTTTATATTCATTTTTTTAAATTCAGTTTTTTTTTTGTCAATATACATTTGTTAATCCGCGTTTCTATCAATAAATTCAAACTTTCCTTCAAATACCAGCACACAATAGCTTCCCCATCACCATATTAAACGAATGAAATAGTTTATTTTTTACAATTTTCAGTTCAATTTTCTCCGAACTATTATGCAAATATTTATTTTAAATTTATTAACACTTTTTCATGTTATTGGCAGAAAAAATACGAAATTTTCAATTCTTAACACTAATAAAGAAAATTCTTCCTTTGTTATTATTCAGCTAAGCTCATTGAATTATCATTTGAACTGCTTTTGAATTTACACATAGTCCATAAATTTCTTGTGTTTCAACTCTATGTTTTGTAGCCAAAATTTTGAATTTGAGTTAATTTTTCGAATATTCATTCGTTTCATTCCTTGAAAATGTTTTGTTAGTATCAAAAATCTTGCTGCACTCGTCGTTCTTCTATACTTTTCCTATTGTTTTATGGCGGAAAAACATTTGGATCACTTAAAGCTAATCACATTTGGTCACATTCACATTCACAAACTAATCACATCACTTAACAAATTTTGGATTAATCAACTGTTAATTAATTGTTTAATACTATAGACTTTTTCTAACTATAAATGAATAATTAATTAGAAGAATTTCAAAGGAGTATGCTTTCTGAACTAATCATTTAATATCGATTCAATTCTGATTCGATTCTTTTAATATAGAAAGCTGTTGAAAAATCTTTCTTAATTATAAGCTAAAACAAAAGCAAATTTGATATGAGTCTAAATTATATGCGAAAATATTATGGGATTGATGTGCAGAAAAAACAAAATTGTTACACTATAATTCATCTGGTCCCATATGGTTTTTTCAATTCATTTGCACATTTTCTTTTCTAATTGGCCCCACAAATATAGAAAACTATTAATTTTTTGGACATATGTATATGTTTTCAATTTCATTACTGCAACTTAAAGTAGATTTCCACTGGAATTTATAACAGCATGGCGTAGAATGCCGGCCAATAGGAAATTTTCCATTCTACGATTTTAGTGTCCGGTAGAAATACACCTTAATAAACATCGGATCACGAAACAAAATTTATGAATTTGGTAACATGAAATGGCATGTCATATGTACGTACGAAAATTTTGTTAAAACTATCATTCTGTAACTTTATCATAATTACTCTGTAGCTTTGTCATATATATATATATATATATATATGTATGTGTGTACATTCTGTAAAAAGTATAAAAGTATCCAGAATTTATTATTTAAAACACACCAGTGAAAGATATTGCTACATTTTCTTTGTTGTTATCATTCTACTCAGTTACCATACGAAATTTGAGTGCGATTTGTTGTTCAGTGTGTCGACAGCAGCTATTTTTGTAATTAAACATTTTGACTGCATTGTGATTTTTAGTATGGAAAAATTAGTGGAAAAATGAATTTGCTTTAAATTTTGTGTTTCTAACGAAACATCGTGTGCCAAATAACTAAAAATGTTGCAGAAGTCCTACAGCAAATCGCGTATGCCAAAAAAAAGTATATATGAATGGTAAAAAGCATTTTAAGAAGGGCGAGAAATGGTTGTTAATTTGCCTCGTTCTAGTCGACTTACAATTGCTAAGGAAGAGTTTTGCCTTAGATTTTGTATTTCAAATGAAATTTCATTTGAAAATCTTTAAAATATTGCAGAAGACCTACGGTCAATGGCGTATGTCAAAACCACAAGCATATGAATGGTATAAAGCAGGGGTCTCCAAATTACGGCCCGCCAGTGTCATCAATCTGGCCCGCGACAGCGACTAGCTTATTGTTGCTGTAGTAAGTTGGATAAAAAAACACAGAATGATAATAACAAGCATAATACGCAGTAAAATTAACTTAAACATAACAACTAACAAGTAATTGAAATGAATCCCACTAACATTATAAACTAGTGAACATCCCGTAGTTACCCTTGGTAATTATATCTACCTATTTCCGCTTTTAACCATTACATGTCGTCAAGTGTCACGATCGTATCGATACACACAATAGTAATTGTACTAATTGAACCAGCGAATTTAGCAAGCGTATGCTCGCTCAGAGTGCGTACTCGGCGATTGGTCTAGAAATTATAGATAATGGCAGAAAAATCAAAACGCTTTTGGCCCTTGGTACTTACTGGAGTAAACAGTATGGCCCTAAGGCTGAAAAGTTTGGAGACCCCTGCTATAGAGCATTCAAAGTAGGCCGAGAAGTGTTAGTTGATATGTTTTGTTTTGATCTACCTTCAATTATTACGACCAACGAAAACATCGACACAATCAAGAAGTGGGCGGTCAAAATTGTCATATAAGTCTTAGAGTGATGACTCAAGAGTTGAAAGTATCATTTAAATCCTTTCATAATATTATGATTAATATGTTGGGTATGAAACATGCATCTCCACATGACTAATACCTAACGAGTTCAGTTTTGGCCAAAAATGTTATTGAAAACAAGTCTCTAAAGACATGATTTCCTGAGCTCCTACAGATTCCGTCTCCAATGAATATCCTCTTTTTTGTTCCCAAAATTACCATTTTGAGGAAGGTATTTTGACTCGATTGAGGTCGTAAATCAAAATTCGTCGAAGGAATTGAAGGTTATAGCCTCAATTAACCTACGAACATTAAATAGGAGATTGAATCAAATTCTGTCATTGTTGTATTGCTTTCAATAGGGGCCAACCTTGAAGGAGACAAAAATAAATTGATTTTTGTGTTATCTATTTAACAATTCCAGATACTTTTTACACAGAATGTACTTTATATATAGGTATATGTATGTATGTTAGAAGAGAATTTTACTTTCAACTACTTTCACTTATGACGATTTTATGCTAATTTTGCTGATAACAATTGACTATTGACTGATGAGCATGTTTACCTTAGATCGATTCTTCATTGTTATTCATTGTTATTTGGTTAGAGGAATTGATGCATTGCAATTATGGCATTGTAGTTATTGTAATTCAAGGCAATTTTAGGAAAAAATAAGAATAATGTGAAGGCCTTGATATAAAACTGTAAAAAAATGTCTTGCTTTTGAATAATGTTCAAAAAGAATATGATGCAATAGTTCTCTAAAAGAAAAGATACGCATAATAAAAGCTATGTTTGTATTTCATACATAAAATACATTTTAGATTTGTTGTTTATTTACCATGTGATTACAAACTGATTTCTTTTCCTTTTAAATAATTCAATAGCAATAATATTTTTTTTGTTCTTGTAAAGGAAATTTTACTTAGCATGCTAGAATAGTAATTAGAAATCGTTACATAATTCAGAAAATATAATTTGTGAAAATTCTGAGAAAAATAGCATTAATATAAGAATCCTCCTTTAATGTTTAAATAAAATGATATTAGATTTAATATTTGTGTCCAATGTCTGAATTCTATATTTCCGGTGATTATTTTTTTTTTTTTTTTTTTTTTTGTGAAACAGGATTTCTTTCACAAAATGTTTCTTCTTTTATAAATAAATTTTTTCCTCATGCTATTTTTTTCAAACAACAAAATAATAATTTTCATTTTTTTTTTTCAAATCTGCTTACGCCAAACTGAATTTATTGTAATTAATTCAATTTTTTTCAATTAATTTAATATTAAATGAATACAAATTACATATTTGAGAACAAATTGTTTTTTACTGTTATCACGAGTTTAATTTTCCTGTCCAAATTATTTAAAAAAATAACGTTTTAATTTGCTTTTCACGCTTCGACTTCATTATAATATAGACGACATAAAAAACGTTCTGATTATTGAATTGGTGACAGTTACGCTTTCAAAATGGCGTATTTGTGAGATATACTATTTAACACAGATATCTGACTTTTTTTTTTCCTTTTTTCGCAGGTAAAAATTATGGTTAGCGACATCCTTCTTAGAGAAATATTTATGTGTCTTTAAAACAAAAGCTGTAGCTGTGCTTCCGCCTACATACTGGAAAGACCTCCTTCCTTTGGCGTGCAGAAGAAATAGTTAGTAGGCCACAGGACTCTCAGCAGAGAGAAAGTACAGCACAACTTGCCCTCTTGCTGAGAAATCTTAAGTTTATAGTTTTTCGTTCCGAGAGGAAATATATTTAACGCTCCCTGCGTAATAGTTGGCCTACAAACTCTCATCCGAAGAGGAAGTTTGTTTCGCGCCCCCTGCGTAGAAATATACATCCTCTCGTAGCAGAGTATCGGGTTTTGGGATTAGAAGTGGAATCCTTCTACGAATCTATATTTATATGTGTTAAATATTGTACTTTACTAATTGTACGTGTGTGGTGTTTCTGCATGTGTAAAAAAAAAGCTGTGAATTCTCCAACCTATGCCTCAGGTATCTCAATCCAACCATACCCAGTTACAATCGGGTTGCTCCACCTGTGCGCTACAAAACGAAATAAATCAGTTGTATTACAAACTAATAAAATATGATTTAAAAAATAAATAAGTTTTTCCCAATCACATTAAATAATATTAAAACACATTGTAATACACAAGATAATTGTTATTTTGTCAAAATACTGATGAAATTTTATATTAAAGAAACTTCAATCGATAGTCTTAGATACATTTATTCATTATTATTCTCAATTATTTCATACATCAACAAGTGGAATTCTTTAACGATAAAAAATTATGTTTTTCTTTCATCTTATAATGAATTCTAGCAAGCAAGAAAACAGAGCACAATCTCTCATCAGGATAGTAACATCTATTTCTAATTGCCCACAAGCTGGTTTATTTAAGATGAAATTAAAATTTTTAATATGACTTTGCGGTATTGAGAAATGCTACTACTACTATTTCGAGGTTTGGTTTGACTTGTCGCTCTATGGTCATTTTGGGCACACTTTGGGCTAATTAAACCGGGGCCTACAGTTTAAAGTGGGTTCCAAACCACTCACAATCATCCCTGAAACCGCGAGGATTCAAACCTGAAGAATGTGGTAACAACGGCCAGAGCGCTAACCAATTGACCATCAGGCTGCAATATCTCGAGGAAAAAATAGTAAGCGAAAGGTACACCCAAGCAACCCCTAGTTCAAACAATAGAGTCATTAACAAAGGAATAAAATATTGTTTACAGTTTTCTAAAAAAACACGATGAAAATAATTTAAAAAAAAATCTAATAATGAATTCTTGCAAACAAGAAAAACCGACCACAATCTCTCATCAGGATGGGAACATCTATATCTAATTGCCCACAAAGCAGATTTTTTTCAATTCCTTCTATTAGCTGACACTCTCCATATATATATAACTTGGTCAAATTTTCAATCGTTCATAAAATACTTTTTATTCATCCACTCAAGTTCAAATACATTTTTTTTTAAACTTGAAGTGGATGACACAATTGATGTTAATACAGTTCTTTCAAATATTAATTCATTAATTAAATTTAATTAATTAATTTTAGTTTTATATGGGAGAAATATTCATATATTCACGCTGCTCTTTCTTCCCATTTGCTCATCATATATCTACCAATAGATGGTGCCAGATAAACTTAAAAAAATGAATGAAAATTATTTTAAAGGACTTTCTGCAATATAGTGTGAAAAAAGCAGGAATTGACTTTAAAAAAAAAAAAATTTTATACTACTTGTTCGCCGTTCTTTCACTTAAATTTTTTTTTTATATTACTTGCTTTAGACGAAAATAAAAACTTTAATATGCCTTTTTGTTATTGAGAAATGCTACAACTAATATGTCTAGGAAAGAACCGTAATCGAAAGGTACACCCAAACAACCAGTAGTTCAAACAATATTGTCATTAGCAAAGCAATAAAATATTGCCTTTTCTAACAAAGATGCGATAAAAAAATAAAGTTTTTTCTTTTATCTGATAATGAATTCCAGCAAACAAGAAAAAACAGAGCACAATCTCTCAACGGGATCGTAACATATCTAAATTGCCCCAAATAATAATTGCATTATTTATGATGAAATAGAAATCTTTTATATGCATTTGCGATATGGAGAAGTGCTGCTGATAATATTTCGAGGAAACAAAAACAGTAATCATTAGCTTTTGCGTCTCAGAAAAGATAATTAAAAAAATTACTTAAGGAAAAAATATTAAACGAATAAAGTGTTATCAGAGACGAAATATAGTAAGTAGTTCGGGAATCCATCTGTCAGGATCAGGATGTTTGGTAAGAATTTTTGCTTCTTACAATTTTTCAATAATTTTTTATTTGTTTTCTTTAGATTAAACTTTGAAAATATAAAGAAAAATAGTTCTTTATTAATTTCTTTTCTCTTCAAAATGTAATTAAGAAACTTTGATAAAACTGTGTTATTGTTAATACTGTAATTTACGTTTTGTGGTCATTTCGAATATAAATTAGCATATTGAAGAATATATTGAATCGATGTATTAGATTTACGATACATTGATCGATGCATTAGAATTACGATATATTGATCGATGTATTAGAATTATGATATATTGAATCTATGTACTAGAATTACGATATATTGATCGATATATTAGATTTACGATACATTGATCGATGCATTAGAATTACGATATATTGATCGATATATTAGAATTACGATATATTGAATCTATGTACTAGAATTACGATATATTGATCGATATATTAGATTTACGATACATTGATCGATGCATTAGAATTACGATATATTGATCGATGTATTAGAATTACGATATATTGAATCTATGTACTAGAATTACGATATATTGATCGATATATTAGATTTACGATACATTGATACATTAGAATTACGATATATTGATCGATGTATTAGAATTACGATATATTGAATCTATGTACTAGAATTACGATATATTGATCGATATATTAGATTTACGATACATTGATCGATGTATTAGAATTACGATATATTGATCGATGTATTAGAATTACGATATATCTATTAATGTATTAGAATGACATATAATTTTCAAATACTAGATGTTATTATCGGTGATGTCATTTTTTTTTCCACTGAAATACAATCCTTTCAAAAGCTATGATTCATTTTGTTTGTTTGTTTGTTTGTTCGTCTTTTTACAAATTTATAAATATAAATAAAATTTGGAGACAAGTAAGTAGTCCTCATCAAAACTTATGCTTAATTTTTATTTATTTATTTTCATCAAATTTAAATGCGCCTATAAAATAAATCAGATATTTATTTTGTTTTATATTAAATCAAATTCAGAATTTAGCAAATTCCATATTATAGAAGGTGCCCGATAATTACTAGATAGTACGAAATTATGTAATAAAAATAACTTTATTAAATTACGATGCAATTACAAAAATAATAAATTTCGATGTGAGATCCCTTAGTTACTCATAGTAATGAAGTGATACTCCTCCCTTAGTTACTCATAGTACTTGTGTTATACATCAAATAACTGCTCATAGTAATTAACTAATAATAACTTAGTTACTCATAGTACTTAAGTGTTACTCATTCCTTAGTTATTCATAGTACTCAAGTGTTACTCATCCATTAGCCACTCTTAGTACTCAAGTGTTACTCATCCATTAGCTACTCTTAGTACTCAAGTGTTACTCATTCCTTAGTTACTCAAGCCATACTCTTACTTCATGTCTGTACTGCCAAGCACATAAAGAGTTATAGAATTCTAAGTGGATACTTTACATTATCAAATTTCATGTATTTTTCGAGTTAAATCATGTTTCTAAAGGCTAGTCCCCACCGAGGCGAGAAGCGTTTAAGCGACAAGATTTGACCAATCACTAACCTCACCACGTTCGCCTGAAACCGGTTTGAAATGCACCGCTTCGACTTGACCCACTTTCAATTCGAAGCGGAACTTCACTAGGCGTAATGCTATTTCTAATGTTTCGCTGTGAAGGGGTCGACAAAATTTTCTTGCCTGCCGCATGTCGCGTCTTTGCCTGTCACCTCGGTGAGAAGGAGCCTTTAGATGCTTTGTAATGAGTAGCATATTACAATCACTACCTATCCACCCTTTTTCAGACGACATCTACTAATAATATGTTCTATAGTTTTTCTCGATTCTCCAAACGTATTCAAGAAATGCTATATTATGTGTGGACTACCGTGATTCCGTATTTTATATTATTCCTTGCATTTTAAAAAGAAAATCCTTAAATTTTAAATAATTAAAAAGTATTACTGTCAACCAGAAAAAATAACGTGGAAAATTGTCAAGCGTCCAAGACAGATGCAGAATATTGTGTTATAGAGGAAAAACGTAAATTAGGTGGGATTTTAATTGCAGTAAAAATAATATTAAAAAATTTGTTTAAAGTCAATTCCTACTTTTGTTCACTATATTGCAGAAAGTCCTTTATAAATAATTTTCTTTCATTTTTTTAAGTTTATCGGACGCCATCTATTGGTAGATATATGCAACTTAAATCTAAAAACAACTAAAATTAAATAATTAAATTTAATTACTGAACTAATATTTGCAAAAACTGTATTAACATCAAGCGTCCTCCACTACCAGTTCAAAAAAATGTATTTGAACTTGAGTGGTTGAATAAAAAGTATTTTATTAACGATTGAAGATTTGAACAAGATATATATATATAGGGAGAGTGTGAGCTAATAGAAGGAATTGAATAATAACAAAAAAATTTAATAATTTATCATTTAAATTATATAATGCCATACAAAATTAGATGAAAAAAATTCTACCATATCTGAAGACGAAGATTTGCCAGGTTGCATAGCAACCTCTATCTCCTGCGTTGTGAATGAGAGAAGTTTCTTAAGTTTTTAAGCCCATTGATTAGATAGAAAAGGAGTAGGATATACATACATATATTATAATATACATACATAATTTATTTAAAGCAAAAAATTAACTTATTAATTTTTTCAATTCCTTCTATTAGCGCACGCTCTCCCTATATATATCTTGTTCAAATTTTTAATCGTTCATAAAATACTTTTTATTCATCCACTCAAGTTCAAATACATTTTTTTTTATCTTGTAGTAGAGGACACTAGATGTTAATACAGTTTTTTCAAATATTGAGTCAGTAATTAAATTTAATTAATTAATTTTAGTGTTTTTTAAAAAGTTAATTAATTTTAGTTTTTTAAGTTGCATATATCTACCAATTGATGGAGCCAGATAAACTTAAAAAAAATTAATGAAAATTATTTATAAAGGACTTTCTGCAATAGAGTGAAAAAAAAGTAGGAATTGACTTTAAAAATTTTTTTATATATATTACTTGTTTAATTACTAAAAGAAAATTATATATTATACTATATTATTATTATTATAATTTTTAAATGAGGAATAAAAGTTTAAAAGGGGGGAAAAAAAAGGTAATAAAAAATAAACAATAGAAACAAAAACAATTGAAGAGGGGAAATAGTAAGGCAGCCGAGAAACTGCATGGTAATTCGGAGAGGAGTATATCGAAACGTTAATGAATAAAATTCAGAGCAGTGCGAGGTCTTTTGCAATTTTTGAAATTGGATTTATAAAAATTTTGAGCAATTTTGTAAACAAATTATTTAAAACTTGAGAGGGAAAGAGCATATTTGTTATTCTCATTTCGGAAAAATCAAGGCGAATTTGTAATCATACGCAGAATATTGTTTTCAAATCTTTGTATGATCTCAAAATTCGACGGAGCAGTAGATCCTCAAACAGGACTTGCATATGCAGGTAACTACCATATCTGTGAAATTTTTTTTTCTTTCAAAATTGCATTACGCAGCAAAAGTCTGGTTAGCACCCCTAACAAGTAATAAATTTGTCCGCTTGTGTCTTCATACCTCCTCCTTACTTTTCTACTCGAATAGTTTTGTAGTACAATATCTTGTGAATTTTCAGTTATGTTGTTGTTTCTTATCCCACTTGGCTGGCCAAGCCCACGAGCCCATACGTACTCATGATTGAAGGGGAAGGAAACAGCTTCTGTTGGGATGGAGCACCCGCAGGTAGAAGTCTGACTTTTGCTCCGTGACGCTCTTACAGTCATAGGAGACCGGGACCTACGGCTTAAGGCTCGTTCCCACCGAGGCGAAAGACGTGAAGATGCAAGAGGCAAGCGACCAAATGTTTTCGACCCCTTCACAGCGAAACGTCAGAAATAGCATTACGCATAGTGAAAAACCGCTTGAAGTTGAAAGTTGGGCTACTCCACGCGGCGAACTGCAAACCGGTTTCAGGCGACCGCGGTGAGGTCAAATTTTGGTCGCTTGCATCTTGTCGCCTTGGTGAGCACGAGCCTTTAAAGTGGATTCCGAACCACTACATACATCCATGCCACCGCCAGGATTCGAACCCGAAACCTGTGGCACCGAACGCCAGACACTCGGCCATTCAGGTCCCAAATTTGTGAATGCCAACGGCACGCGGTGTTCCCAGGTGGTCACCCACCCAAGTACTGACCGCGCCCAATGATGCTTGACTTCGGTGATCTAACGAGAACCGGTATATTCAGCATGGTATGGCCGTTGTCTATTTTCAGTTATAGTTTATTATTATGATGTGACCCTGATATTGATCTAGAGTTTTTGAATAGTATAAAACTAATCGTATAGAGCATTTGAAGGCATGAGTGTATCTTATGGAATTATTATGGAGTGTACAAAATATTTTTTCTTTCTTTCTAAGGCAGCTGGCAAACACTTAGACAGCTTGCTCTTGGATGCTTTAAGGCAAGCGCTGCACAGACGTTACTCACTTTGCATTACCCAGGGGGCGCGTGTAACTTATAAGCCACGGACGCGGAGTAACAATGCCCCGCAACGCTCTACGATCCTATTAGGACCGGGACCTACGGTTTAAAGTGGATTCCGAACCCTTACAAACACCCATGGCACCGCCGGGATTTGAACCCGATACCTGTGGTACCGAGAGCCAGAGCGCTAGCCACTCGGCCATCAGGTCCTTAGTGTACAAAATATAAAACTGAAAAGAATCAATTAATCTCCTCTTGCACCACGCAAAGTTTTCTTTAAAAGAAATATTAATTTGATACCCAACTGAAACTGTATGACTTGCAGAAATTTGCATGTAGTGAATTCTGTTAATGCTTACTATATTTCAATATTAATTCATGTGTACTGCATCGCATTTTAAATTGATAATGGACTTCTAGTGGAGAGAATGTGACAATTGGAAACTGTTTGTTTCAGTTCACAATAAATCTGTGAGCGACATGTACGAATAAATGTAGTTTGAAATTTTTAATATTTAAATTCAAGCTTTATTCACTTATTGATATGTGAGAATTTCTTTTAACTCAAACTCCCAAAATAGTCGAAACATGGCATGAAGTACCCCATGAAAACTTGAATAAATAATGTTTTTACACTTTGTGATAACATGTAAGGAAATAGCATTGTCGAAAATGGAATGGTCTGAAATAAGTGATAAATAAATACTATGAGTTCAAACCTAGTTAATAATTTAAAAATTATAACTTACATACAAACGTAATCACATCAAATGACATTTGTATGCTATTCATAATATGAAACGTTAGAAAACATAATTATAACAAAAGTCTTGTAGAATTCTTTAATTCGTTATCAACATAAGTGATAATCAATTAACAATCAACAACAGTATTAATTTAATTAAAAATCATCTTTAAAGATCCAGTGGCTTTCATAAAAATTATGTATTATAGTATTATTTTAATTACAGTTGTCGAATGTTGTGCAAGTACGATAAATTAAAATTTGCAAGCGGATTTCAGATTTATTATTGTTTTAACTAATTATTTCCTTCATTTTTACAGTTCCTCTTTATTATGCTTCAGTTGACTTTTGCCTCAGGAAGCACTACCGCAGCAGTGTTAAACTGCGCGGGAAAACTGTGGTTATTACTGGAGGAAATACCGGTATTGGAAGAGAAGCGATTCTCGATTTAGCAGGCAGAGGTAACAGGAATTTTTTGTATTCAATCTACAAAATTCAACGATCATCTACAAAACTTGTATTTTATCATAAATGCACTCAAGAGCCAAAACATTATGACCACCCCTACATTTTGCAATGAACTAGCCTGGATGACGTGGAAGGCACGTGATCAGGTGGAAGTGGTATTTAACTGGTTATTAAGTGGTGGTATTAATCCATGCCAAGGCGGGTTGAAGCTGTTTTGAGCGCCAAAGGTGGGCCAACTCGTTATTGACAGGTGGTCATAATGTTTCGGTTCTTGAGTGTATGTTTCAAATTAGGAGAATGGTTTTTTTTTTTTTTTTAAATTTTGTTTTGTTCATCAGAGTTCCCAGGTTCTATTAATGCATGGGCACAACAGTAATTGAATAATTGATAATTTTTTAGATATAGAACACGGGGTCTGCAAACTGCGGCCCGCGGGCCAAGTCCGGCCCACGACAACGAATAGCTTATTGTTGCTGTAATTAGTTGGATAAAAAACACAGAATGATAATAACTCGGTTTTATTTATTCGCTAGGTAAAGCTTAATGACAAGCATAACATAATACGCAGAACGAACAATAATTAACATAAGTATAGTAACGACTAACAAATAATTGAAATGAATCCCACTAACATTATAAACTATTGAACATCCCGCGGTAATTATGTTGGAGTAAAGAGTATCGCATATGTATGTATATCGATGTTTGGAATATATATATCCTGAATCAAACATATGATTTTTATCCTGAAAATCCCTCAGGAACGGAAAAGCTAAATTAACGGGAATGAAACCGCGGGATATCCACTTGTAAAAAAATACTAATGAGATTTATGTAATTGTGATTTTTCACTGACAATAGTTTGTAGTTGTGGATAAATTTAAATTGTGCCAATTATTAAAAGAGATTTATGATGCTCATCGGTTAACTTAGATCTGTAAACAATATTCAGAAGTCTAGAAATTATAGATAATGACAGAAAAATTAAAACGGTTTTGACCCTTGATACTTACTGGAATAAACAGTATGGCCCTAAGGCTGGAAAGTTTGGAGACTCCTGGTGTAGAGGATTACAGGAGAGTATCGAGCTGTGGACAATGCTGTGCACAGGTGTTTCCATGGTTAAAAGTTTGGAGACAGCTTTGAACTGTCTGACTATGGTATGGGAGGAATATGCATTAAATTGAGCCTCCTCACCTTCTGGTCGTTGTCTTTCCTTTCTACGGAGTACTTTGGTCTACCAGAGCCTTAAATAAAGGAAGTAACATGACGGATGATAAAAATCTGATGGATAGAGGTGGGGGAGCTGGAAATATGACAGATACATATTTCAAATGGTGCAGCCCAAATGAAGCAAACCGAAAAATATTTAGAATAAGTTTATGCTAGCAAGAAATTAAAATAATGAATAAATAATAGCAAATTTTACGAGTGATGACTATCATAATCACTTTGTTAGGCTGGCATGAGAGAAATAGTAATTTTTTTCAAATCCTTCTAATAGCTCACACTCTCCCTATATATATCTTGTTCAAATTTTCAATCGTTAATAAAATACTTTTTATTCATCCACTCAAGCTCAAATACATTTTTTTTAAGTTGTAGTGGATGACACTTGATGTTAACACAGTTTTTTCAAATATTAATTCAGTAATTAAATTTAATTAATTTTCAGTTTTTTTTAGATTTAAGTTGCATTATCTACCAATAGATGGCGCCAGATAAACTTTAAAAAAATGAATGAAAATTATTTATGAAGAACTTTCTGCAATATAGTGAAAAAAAAGTAGGAATTGACTTTAAAAAAGTTTTTTTTATATGACTTGTTTTAAATTTCAAACCCTTCGGTTTACAAGGTAAGTCTGCTTTTTTAAGCATGATGATGCACTAATTAAAATCGTCATCTATGAATATTACCCGACCCGATGTTTTACATCACAGTATTCATTTTTTTCTTTCTTGCAACAAAGACATTTTCAATCGAAACAACACCTGTTGGATAAATAAGTCTTCTTTGATATAATTTCGAGCATCAGTGCAACAGATGTGCTTATAGTCAGGCTATTTTACGGAATGAAATCATTTGACATTCGAAAGTTAGCGCCTACATCGCTGAAGCCAATCAAATAAAAAAACAAGTAATATAAAAAAATGTTTTTAAAGTCAATTCCTTCTTTTTTTCACTCTATTGCAGAAAGTCCTTTATAAATAATTTTCATTCATTTTTTTAAGTTTATCTGGTGCCATCTATTGGTAGATATATGCAACTTAAATCTAGAAAAAACTAAAATCAATTAATTAAATTTAATTACTGAATTAATATTTGAAAAAAACTGTATTAACATTCAGTGCCATCCAGTGCAAGTTAAAAAAAATGCATTTGAACTTGAGTGGTTGAATAAAAATATTTTATGAAGGATTGAAAATTTGAACAAGATATATATAGAGAGAGTGTGAGCTAATAGAAGGAATTGAATAATAACAAATTTTAAGAGTGATAACCATCACAATCATTTTGTTAGGCTGGCATAAGATAAATAGTCAGTTTTTTTTTGAATTTCAAACCCTTCGGTTTTTAAGGTAATTCTAGTTTTTTAAGCATTAATGAAAATTGCCATCTTTGAATATTGTCAAACCCGAGGTTTTACACCCCAATATTCATTTTTTTTACCTCAGAGACATTTCTAATCGAAATAATACCTATTGGATAAATAAGTATTCTTTGATGTAATTTCGAGCATCAGTGCAACCGATGTGCTTATAGTCAGGCTGTTTTACGGAATGAAATCGTTTGACATTCGAAAATTAGCGCCTAACTTCGCTGAAGCCAATCAAGTAAAAAAAATTACTTCAATAAGTCAACAAAAATTGTTTGCAATAGTGGATTGGAGTTATGTCTTAAGCAGCGTATAGAAGAGAGCGCATAAGGGACGAACGGCATTTGTTCCGAGCGTCTGGGGTGCTTTTAAGATGCGGATAAAACCGACTTTTACCCGAGCGCGGTCGAGACACATGATTTTCTGGTCATGAGTTTTTTCAGACCGGTTTTCAATAGGTTGGCAAACGAGACTCATTCTCATCTGGCTTTAAACACAATCGATTGATGCCATTTAGAAAATCAAAACAGAAAAACCTATGGCTGCTTTTAAGAAGCATAAAATCCAAAACAACTTTTAAAAAAATTATTAATAATATCTGAAAAGTACAAATTCAACAAAAAATGATCTACAATATAGATTAAACCGGAATAACAATTTATCGAAAGCCTACAAAGGTACTGGGACAAGAAGGATGAAACAATGAGGAAGAACTTTAGTATCCTGGAAAGAGGAAATAAATGTCACAGTAATTTGTACTTTTAATGAAATTACGTTCTTTTTTTGGTACCTTTTATTTAAATAATAATCGATAGTTTCCCTAATATTTTAATGTTTTTTTTCCACTACTTTTATTAAACTATATGAATTTGAGTTTCAAAGATGATCTACTTGAATTAATATTAACATTTTTTTCCTTATAAATACAAAGTTTAAAAACAACAGAGATTTTACTGCTTATACATATGTCAAAACAACATGCGCGATATTCTGCCACTATAATTATAATGCGAAAATATCATAAGTTACTTTACCGTGCGATATAATGCACAGAATAAGTTACTTTAAAAAAAATTGATTAACAAGACAGAAAAGAGCTGCTCTCAATTCACACTTAATGATTGTACTCCATGAATACTGAAAGTTGGCCCGTGTAAAATCGTTATTAAATTATTAGTTCCGAATTCCCTTGGATAAGTGAAATTGCTCTGTTTTTCTCTATCCTGAATTTGTGTGTTATAGGGAAGAAAAAGCGGAAAAAGTACCTCCCGGCAATTTGACTGTAGATATGAGATCATTTATTCACAATGTCATAAGCATCATCTAGAGTTTCCTCATTTTTGAATGCATTTTTCTCAACGAATAAGACTAGTGTATGGACTCTGAGACTTCCTGCATGATCGATAACAACAGGAATAGGAGTCAAACAACAACGAACTTTAAATATTGATTGCTAAATCTTTCAAAATTCTATTACTGTTTCAAATGTTGTAGATTATCGCGTCATTTAGATAAGATCCGCTTGTTAACCTTACACAGTAAAGCACAAATAAGGTAGATAAGATCCACTTGTTAACCTTACACAGTAAAGTACAAATAAGGTTTAGAAGTTCCACTTGTTAACCTTACACAGTATATATGGGATCAGATAAAAACAAGTAATATAAAAAAAAATTTTAAGTCAATTCCTACTTTTTTTTCACTCTATTGCAGAAAGTCCTTTATAAATAATTTTCATTCATTTTTTAAAGTTTATATGGAGCCATCTATTGGATGATATATGCAACATAAATCTAAAAAAAATGCTAAAATTAATTAATTAAATTTAATGAATGAATTAATATTTGAAAAAACTGTATTAACATCCAATGTCATCCACTGCAAGTTCAAAAAAAAATGTATTTGAACTAGAGTGGATGAATAAAAAGTATTTTATGAACGATTGAAAATTTGAACAAGATATATATAGGGAGAGTGTGAGCTAATAGAAGGAATTGAAAAAAAAAATAGCTTTCTGATAAGCCTTAAAGACATTCAGGAAAAAAATCACTGCAAATTAATCACTCCTAACAATAACAATCCATAACATAATTTGTTTCCTTATTCCTGGTATCCATCGTTTTGTTCATAATTATTATTAGTTTCTGAAGGCAATACATTTAAATTTTGGGAAAAAAACACGTGAGAAATTTTTACAATAGTTTTATAAGGATAGTCATAATTCTTAAAAATATTTCTTTCAAAAATCATAATATTAACGTTTCATCTATATTAAATTTTAATCTTTCTTACTTTAAAGACTTTACTTTACTTTGACATTTTATTTTTACTTTAACGTCCTTCCGTTATTATCTTCTTATTTACACATTTTTTTATTCATTCAATTCCTTCTATTAGCTCACACTCTCCTATATATATCTTGTTCAAATTTTCAATCATTAATAAAATACTTTTTATTCATCCACTCGAGTTCAAATACCTTTTTTTTTTTTTGAACTTGTAGTGGATGACACTGAATGTTAATAAATTTTTTTCAAATATTAATTCATTCATTGAATTTAATTAATTAATTAAATTTTTTTTAGATTTAAGTTGCATATATCTACCAATAGATGGCGCCAGATAAACTTAAAAAAATGAATGAAAGTTATTTATAAAGGACTTTCTGCTATCTAATGAAAAAAAAGGAGGAATTGATTTTTATTTTATTTTAATTTTTTTTATTATATATTACTTGTTTTTGTAATATAATGTATATAACTTTCTGAAATATAATAATTTATTCACCATTTACTTTTTCTCTTGGATTTGGAAATAAAATTTATTCCCTTCATATAATTCCCATTTCACTTCAGATTAATTCAGTATAATTTTTAATTAGATTTAGAACCATTTTGTGCTTAGAGTAGTATATAATTAAAGACTTTCTAATTGTCAGGATAGAAAGAAGAAAAGGTTTGAGATGAAAATATCTCTTAATTTTTTTTTTTTTTTTTTTAATAAAAGCATAGAACCAATTAACTTTATTTTTAAGATACCAATAGTAAACAATAAAAGATAATCACAAACTGGATATTTTTAACTATAAAAAAATATCTTGTTCAAATTTTCAATCGTTCATAAAAAGTTTTTATTCATCCACTAATTTAAATACATTTTTTTTGAACTTTAGTGATATCAATCATGTTAAACAATTTTTTTCAAATATTAATTCATTAATTAAATTTAATTATTAATTTTAGTTTTTTTAGATTTAAGTTGCATGTAAAATAGATGGCGCCAAATAAACTTTAAGGAATAAAATGAAAAAAAAGGAATTGACATTAAAATTTTTTTTTATATATTACTTGTTTTAAGATATAATTTCAGAAAATAGCGCTAAGGTATAAAAATCAAAAATTCACGTGGGTGCTCTTTCGATTCACTATATTAATGCTATAAAGATGTACATCAAGGCCTGCAAACTCACAGCCAAATGCTGCAATGAATATTCCATAATACAAAAAGGCAATCATTTAACTTTATTAAGAATTTTATCAAGTTTATTTATTATTGTTATTTTTATTTTCATTACAATTTATTTAATATTAGTATTTGTGAAGTAAGTTATTATTAATGTAGTATTATTACTTTTGAAATTTGTGCTATGTTATCATACTTTTTTTTTCCTCTTCTAATGCAGCTGGCAAATAGACCATGATCTTCGCCATAAGGGCTGCACTGATGTTACTCACTTAGCATTACCCAGGGGGCGAGTGTATCTTGATGGTAAGCAACGGACGCGGAGTAACAATGCCCGCGCAACGCTCTACGAGAGTAGTTAGGACGGGGACCTACGGTTTAAAGTGGATTCCGAACCACTACAACACCCATGGGCAAAGCCAGGATTTGAACCCGATACCTGTGGTACCGAACGCCAGAACGCTAGCCATTCGGCCATCAGGTCCCATGTTATCATACTTATAGTAAGAGAAATGCATTGAACAAGATGCTGTTGGTACACATCAGATAGTTTACGAGCTTTTATAAGTATAAATTGTGTTGGGGGATACTTAATTAATTCAATAGTATGATTTGTTTTCATTTTTTTTTTTTTTACATAGACTTACCGATTTAACATCAATACATGTTTTTGATTAAATTCAATATTACTTTTATGACTCAATATTTTTAATTTTTTTGAGATTTAAAAATTTATACTTATCTATAAAATGTTGCTTTTATTTATTAACTAATTTTAATAACAAAATTAAAGAAAAATGGTTTATTTCATTATTATTTACTATCTAATACTTATATACTCTTAACAACTATGTCTGCTGTTTTTTATTGCCATGTCGTGTCAAAAATGAATATTATACTGGAACGATAATAATCCAGGCCTGATTTGATACTTTAGCGTACGGATTTTTCCAGCAAAACAAAAAACAATTTACTTCCAACTAAAAATTTTTTTTAAACTACAGACGCTAGTACGATCAATAGTAAAATGTATGTGTATCAATTGGTAATAAGTGTGGCGATAGATATGTCAAGTTCACTGAACGGACGCAAATAATCAACTGACTTTCCAAATATAGTTACAAAAAGCTTTTCGTAGTTGTCCGTAACAGTCTAGAAAAATATTGGTCTTTTGTAATAATTTTTCCTAAAAATATTTCTAGCCATCCTCCAAGAATGGGAAATCTTTAATAACTTTCATAATAGTCATTGGATTTTTACAGAAATATTCCTAAAAAACGATCGAAAAGAACTTATGGTACAAAATATTTCATTAACAGAATAAATTAACCTGGTTAATTAATAGGTTAAATAATATCCGTTATGAACCCCAAAATACTTAGCCAATCGAGCAAACCTACGCACACAGATTTTTATTGTAACATTCCAATTAGTTCTAGATTTACAGTAAAAAGTCGGTATCCAAAATTACATAATTGAGTTCATAACTTAATATTTTTTATTATCTTCTTGCAATGATTACTCAGCAAAAAGCCTTATTTGCATCATTTTATTAAAAAATTATTAAAATATTGCTTTTCCTAAGTAAGTAAATTAAAAAATAATTACATTTATTAATACTAACAATCCACTATTTATTGCTATTTATTTATTTTAAGCTCTTGTAATATTTAATGATGCTCATTTTAAGTGTCACGGTGTCACGCATTCTATAAGTAACAATCTCCTTTCTGAAAACAAAGCAAGCATCTCAGCTTTATTTTTTCTTCCTAATGCAGCTGGAAAACACTTAGACAACTTGGTCTTGGATGCCTTAAGTCAAGCGCTGCACAGACGTTACTCACTTTACATTACCCAGGGGGCGCGTGTAACTTGAAGATAAGCCACGGGCGCGAAGTAACAAAGCCCCCGCAACGTTCTACGATTCTATTAGGACTGGGACATACGGTTTAAAGTGGATTCCAAACCACTATAGACATCCATGGCACCGACGGAACTCGAACCCGAAACCTGGGGTACCGAGCGCTAGCCACTCGGCAATATCAGGTCCGCATCTCAGCTTTATTTTTAAATTTTTAAAAATGAAGTTTGAAAGCTTTTGATATAAACACTGTTATTGAGATAACAGATCTTATTTTTTTAAATAATCTTTATAAATTTTGGTGTCACAAAATTAACTAAAAACTATTTAAACCAATTTTTTATTATTTAAAAGACAGTTTTTTCACAAGAGTACTGCATCTTGTAAAAATAGTATTTAAAATTCGTGTAATATAAAATCAAATTAAAGAGCTTCATATAATTAATTTCCGATTTATAATTTTTGAATAAATTTTTGCTTTTTTATAAATTTAAGCTATTAGAATTTTTGGGAAATAACAGTTGGGCTAAAAATGTACGTAGGCTGACACATAGACGGCGTTACTAATATTAAATCCATATGATTTTTAGTTAACCCTGACCTTCAAAAGACCCGTGTATAAATTTGACAGCTGTTGCACCATTCGTATGTGAGTTATAGCATTTTTAGTGTTTATCACGTGCAGTCCACTCGGCTGACTGTCGATTGGACTCTGGTGTGAAATGATGGAGCCATGTTTCATCCATTGTCGCATATCGACGCAAAAATTCGGGTTTATTATGACTGAACAGCTCCAAACACCGCTTAGAATCATCAATTCGTTGTTGTTTTCGGTCGATTGTGAGCTCTGCGCGGCACCCACTTTGAACAGAGCTTTCGCATATCCAAATATTATTCACGATATGTCCAACACGTTCCTTTGATATCTTTAGGGTCTCAGCCATCTCAATCAACTTCACTTTATGGTTATCAGAAATTATTTTGTGGACTTTTTTGATGTTTTCGTCGGTAACAGCCTCTTTGGGGCGTCCACTGCGTGCATCGTCCTCGGTGCTCATTTCGTCCCATTTAAATCTAGCAATAATAGTCTTAATAATGTTTATCAATCCAAGTCTTGACTTCAATAGTATTTTTTTTCGCCAAAAAGCAATGCTTTATTAACACACGAAATTCCTTTTTATCCAAGTTTTCAAACTAACATAAGTTGCTTCACTAAAAATGCTATAACTCACACACTAATAGTGCAACAGCTGTCAAATTTATACACGTGTTTTTTTAAGGTTAGGGCTAACCAAAAATCATATGGATTTAATACTAGTAGCGCCATGTATGTGTCAGCATACGAACATTTCAGCCCACCTGTTATATTGCTTAAATTTCTTTCGACAGGAGCAAAGATCATTATGGCCTGTAGAGACGTCGAAAAGGGCAAAAAGGCCGTCGAATATGTTTGTAAACAAGTGTCGGAAGCCAACATCATTGTAAAGGAATTGGATCTCTCTTCATTCGCTTCCATTAGAAGCTTTGCAGAAGATTTACTGGCAGCAGAACCCTACATTCACTATCTCATCAACAACGCAGGTAGGAAGAATTCTATGCTATTCTATCTCTATGATGGGAGGAAGGCCTAAGAATTTTTTTCTATTACTGTGATAGTTATCATAAATAAAAACATTGTGATAAATCACGGTGGCAAAGTTAACACCTTAACACAGGTTTAGGGAAGTAGTTCAAAATAATTCTTATAAAAATGAATGATTTAAATTAAAATTTTTTT
Source organism: Caerostris darwini (assembly GCA_021605075.1). NCBI lineage: Eukaryota > Metazoa > Arthropoda > Arachnida > Araneae > Araneidae > Caerostris > Caerostris darwini. The sequence continues at coordinate 173,126 of BPLQ01009472.1, forward strand.
CTTTCTAATGCAGCTGGCAAACACTTAGACAGGTTGGTCTTGGATGCCTTAAGGCAAGCGCTGCACAGATGTTACTCTCTTTGCATTACCCTGGGAGTGCGTGTAACTTGAAGATAAGCCACGGACGCGGAGTAACAATGCCCCCGCAAAGCTCTACGATCAAATTACGGTTTAAAGTGGATTCCGAACCACTACAAACATCCATGGCACCGGCGGGACTCGAATCCGAAACCTGCGGTAGAGCGCTAGCCACTCCGCCATTCAGGGCCCCCATTAAAAAATAATCACTGATATATCTTTTGCATTGAAATTGTTGATTCTTTTTGCAAAAATATCTTAATTTTGTTTTCTTTTTTGACAAAAATGATTATGTTTTTGTAAAAGCTTAATAAACAAACTGAATAACTTTATTTGAAACTATTTACTACAGAATTAGGTAAGCCACGAACACGAAGGCAACACGAAGTCAATGAGAGTCAGGTATCGATATTTCATATACTATAAAGAGCCAAGTCATAATAGTTATGCCCTTAAATGAATTATTTAATGTTATTAACATGCCGACTAGGGATTGCAATATCGGACCAAAAGTTCAATACCGGTATTCAGTAATTTTTAGGTCTTAATACCGGGATACCGGTTTTAATACCGGTAGTAGAAATTTTAGGAAAAGAAAGACAGCACATGTGTTTTTTTTGTTTTATTTGCCAGTTTTATTAGAGAATGTAAATATCACAAAAAACACTCGAAATGGCAAACCATCTAATGCTGTCATTTTACTTATAATTTCAACTAAATTATCTTTTTTTTTTTTTCAAAATAACCTAAAATCTCCGATGGCTTGGGCTTATAAACTGTGCTTAAGTTTGTATGCTAACAGCAATTAGATTCTTTCCTTTTAACAAATTTGTGTCATGTTTCGTTTTTAAATGTGTATGGAGTCCGCTTGTACTTCATTCACTTTAATAACTCTTGAACATTTTTTACATTGGGAAAACCATATTCATTATATAAATAATGAAGCCAAACCGAAGTATTATCTACCGATTTTTTTATGTTCTTTAAAGTTATTCTTATTCTTATTCATGGTTATGACAAACTTACCAATTTAAAAAACATCGAAATGTTACACACTTTCTTCACAACTACAACCTTGTTTTCACAGATAAGAATTTCTAGTTTTCTGATAAGAATTCTGAATACGAATTCTTTCACAGATAAGAATTCTAAATTTCTAGTAAATACCGAAAAAACGGTATTTAAACTTGTAAATACCGGTGTTACAAAATTGTAGAAATGGCTCAAAATACCGGTATTCGGTATCCCGGTATACCGGTATTGGAATCCCTAATGCTGACATTTCACATTTACTGAGGCCATATTAATTAATTTTTTTCAATGTTCGAAATTGAAGAAAATAAATAATTTTAGCCGTCAGAAAAAATTACGCATCGTAAACAAGTTAAAATGGCATACTAAAAAAGTCTACGTTTCATATTGTTTGAAAAAATACAAAATAGGCTGGAAAAAGACTTTTTGAAAAATAAGCTAAGAAAATTCAAGTTCACTGTTTTCGTTTTGAATGCATCTCTCTCATTTACCCCAATATGTTCAATGCAGAATGTTCAGTGAAAGATTAAACAGTTTGAAACGATCATAACTTGCTCTTTTTTTCAATCTATTTTAGAAATGTTCTATAATACAAAAATAGAAAGTGAAAAACATTGAAAAAAATAAATTAAGACTTTTTCAACTCTAGCAGTCTATTAATGGCCACCCTGTTATTTTAAAGAGAATGGAAATGTGAAAAATAACGGAAACAATGTCCCGTTGTTTACTTATTTATTATTATTATTATTATTATTACTGTTATTATTAAGAATGAATTCGCCACTCATGAATACGCTAAAGGAATTTGAAATTCTCAATTAGTATCATTTCCTACATTCAAACAATAGTTCCGACTAGTAATTAAGTTAGGTTTTTATTGTACGCTTTTTTTTGTAAGGAAAACAAAAGGATTAGAAATAAAAAATATAAAAAAATAAAATAAAAATTATAAAATCGAAAATAAAATAAAAATTATAAAATAAAAATGCAAATTAAAAGTATAAAATAATAAAAAGAATTACGGTTCTGAGATCGGCCTTTTTTTTTGTAGGGACATATTTATCACTATTACTTTTCAGATTCATCCATTTGGCTCCCACCGTTCAGCATAATCCTTTCAGTGTATTGGTAAACAAGTTTGTTTACGTTTTCAATAACATTATGGCATCGACAACTGATCCCTAATTGTACCGAATTTAAAACTTAACTTTTAACTTCTTTTATTTTGTATTTTACTTTTTCATCAATAGTATTTTTTAATTTTTTTGAGTACCACTTTAATTTGAATTTTTAGAAACGATTATCTTTTATTTACTAACATTAATTAAGCAGCCTATTAGAATTCTAAACATATCTATGAAATAAGATGAGGAGGTTTAAGGGGTATTTCCTCCTGTTGTTACTCAGTAAACGGTACGCCAGTTGCCAGTCAAACAATAGTTAAAGAAAATAACAAAATACGTAGACATACAGAAAAAAAAATAATGCAGCATAATATTAGTATAATAAAATAGTTATTTAGTTATTTAAAAAAAAACAGGGAAAATTCCTGAAACATTAATAATAAAATAATGGATTACAATTTTTATTGAAAGCTGCTTTTAACTAAAAGTAACAATTTCCCCACCATTGTCCTTGATAGACTTGAATAACCACGTTAACAATCATCATTTACGTAAATATTCCATGACCAGTGAATATAATATTCTTTTCAATGGCGGGTATAATATGTATTCATACCTATTATTTTAATTATTTGCCTGTTAGTTTATAATATATTTCTTGGGTGCGCAGAAGATCTACCTCCCCGTGGTGCACCTGGTAACACTTTTTAGTGGCTAAAAGATCTGCAACTTGGCATTATTGTTAGATTAATGAACTCTGTTTCAGCATGTTTGGCTGTATTTGTTGTATTATTTTGTTGTTGTTGTATGTTTTTTTTTTCCAGTTGTTCTTTTTTGCTGTAACTGTTCATAATGTGCCATTGTAAATAAAAAATAAATAAAAATAAAAAATAATAAAAAAAATTATATATTTCCCTTGAAGCTGTTGGAGCATGTCCGAAGTGGAAAACAGTAGATGGCTTCGAGATGCAATTTGGAGTTAATTATCTTGGACATTTCTTGCTGACCAATCTACTCCTGGAGCGAATCAAGGCCTCAGCACCAGCAAGGATTGTGAATCTCGGTTCAGTTGCTCATATATGTAAGACTTTGTCTGAATGTTAACTTTATTTCCTTTGTTGTTTACAATGTGGCTAGAATTTTTAATTATTTCAGATGGTTCTATTCAGTATTTTTTATAATACATCACATTTAGGGATTGCAATATCGGACCAAAAGTTCAATACTGGTATTCGGTATTTTTTAGATCTTAATACCGGGATACTGGTTTTAATACCGACAGCAGAAATTTTAGAAAAAGAAAGAAAACACAGGTGTTTTTTTGTTTCATTTGCCAGTTTTATTAGAGAATGCAAATATCATAAAAAAAATTGTGACTTATAAATTATAACAGTATATAAAGAATCACAAAAAAAAGTAAAGGAACATCTTATTTATTTATATCACAAAAAAGTGTAAATATCACTATTCAGTCTGTAGTCTATTACAAATTTTTGGAATGTGATCTTAAAAAACATACTGCATCAATCGTACTATCATTAAGCTTGCAACGTAATTTTGTGCAAAAGTTATCAGCTGTCGAAAACGCTCTACGCTAGTTGGTGGTTACTGTTAGCAATGCGCGATATACTTTTTCCAAGTATTTACCTCTAAATCCCTCATCTTCAAATAAATATATTTCTCGTCGGATTGTTTTGGATATAACTGATTTCTGTATTGTATTTTGGTTTGTTGAAACTTTTTTAGTTATTGCCAATTCTAATATTTGTTCAAGAGACAATTCCTTTTCACTATCGACATGAGTGTCATCATAATTTCTAGTTTTCAGATAAGAATTCTGAATAAGAATTCTAAATTTCTAGTAAATACCGAAAAATCGGCATTTAAACTTGTGAATACCGGTATTACAAAATTGTACAAATGGCTCATAATACCGGTATTCGGTATCCCGGTATACCGGTATTGCAATCCCTAATCACATTCAAGCCTACTCCAACAACGCAAAAATTAAAACACTTTTGTAAAAATATTTTTGACAAAATTTGGATTAGCTTAATAAATTTTAAGTTGTAAAACATTTTCAAATAAAATTAATTTTCTACGGATTTATGTAAAAACAAAACTACAGAAAATCAAACACACAAGGTGCATTTATATAGATGGAAATTCTAAATGAATATTAGAATATCTATACTTTAATATTTTTATTTTTATTTGTAAGTTAGTGTGTAATTATATAAATTCGACAGTTTCTTAAGGATACCAATGCTATATTGAGGTCATATTGTATAAAATTGTATATAAATTTACTAAACTGAGAATTGCCTTTTATTATTTGACAATACAAAGTCAAATAATCCGAATCGTCTGATTTCTTAAAGATTTTCCTTTTCACTGCTTCTAATACATTAAATAATCGAATAAATGCAACTCTTATCTTATTCCGTTTTAATTTTAAAGTTCCCATAAAAAAACAATTAAAAAAAAAACAAGTTTTCAAAACAATTCAAATACCTTCAAAATATCGATAATTTGCTGATTCTAAATAACTTATAGTCAAGAGATAATAAATTAAGTCACTTGCCTTTGAAATTGTGGATTTTAAGTTTCAAATCAAATCGTGTCGTGAACGATTGTGGTCACGAAAATTCGTGACAAAATCAGATTCATTGGGAATATTGAAACTCTTCTCATTACAAAAGACACAATGAAACATTTATCCTTAACAGTTATTATTCCTCTACAGTTATTACGAACCAAACCTACACACAATGTCTGCCTTTTGTTTTAAATTTTCTTAAGTTACAGCATTCCTGGTGCACGATGAAAAATGAGAATTCTCACGACATATAAAATGAAATGGAAGTAATGATAAAATAGTGATGAGTGATAAATGGTAAAATTACATTGTGTTATGTATAAGTATTTGTTAAGCAGCAACCGCTACAATTCGCTACTGTTATCCTCAGATGATTACTTCAATTACAATTCGAAAGTTTTATTAAACAATTTACAAAAATTATGCTGTTTAAGTTAAATAATAATAACAGTCTTCAATATCCTCCAATGTTAAATGCATATTGTCCTGCTGAAATAAATTATAAGAAAAATGGCAGAATTCCAGAAAGATCTTTTCCTGAATAGGAGTTTTAAAATTAATCATGTCATGATGAAGTTGCAACTATACAACGTGATGCAATTTCATTTTTTTTTTTTAAGCAATCTTGAAAATTGTATTTTACATCTTAATTATATAGCATTTTCTTAATATTTGTATATTAATATCTGTATATTATATTTGTACATTATTTGTATATTAATATAGCATATAATATTTATATATTTTAAATCTTTTAATCTTACTTCACATCTTAAATTGTACTCTACAAAAGTTGCTTATGGTATTTATACATTGTTTCTTACATTGAAGCTAACTTAAAAATGCATTTTTTTCTAGTTGGTAAAATCCACTTTAAGGACATACATTACGAAAGAAGATACTATTCATGGCAAGCTTATTGTGATAGCAAGTTAGCCATTGCCCTCATCACCCGAGAGTTAGCAAAAAGGCTACATGGTAACAAATACTTTTATTTAGACATAAAATTGGCATAATGCAATGTATATGGATCGATAAAATTTATAATAGTAATACTTATTTTGCCTATATATTAATTCGTTAGTGTCTCGAAAATGCTATATAGAAATGCTATTAGAAATAGCTTCAAGAAATATATTAGAAATATAGCTCCAAGAAATATATTAAAAATATAGATTCAAGTATATTGCAAATTATATATTTATTATTTAAAGTGTCCCAAAATTCACTCGTAGTTCATTAACATTAAGCTGATATTTTGTTATTTTTTTATACCCTCATAGCTCCTTACTTGACCTTTTTGCTGAATTATGATTAGGCTTTGATTGTTAACTCCTTCAAAAATTATTTTGACATTTTAGCGGCCATCCCTATTATACTATATATGTAATTATATTTACACTCATGTCCATAAATTAAGGATAATGAAGTTCAGGCAAAGAAAGAGACAGAAGCAAAACAAATTTGACTTATTTGTAAAGTCTATTTATTAAATAAAAGGTAAAGAGCAAAAAAGATGCTCTATGTTTGACATAATTAATAAAAATTGCGATTTTTACTCCCTGGAGCAAATTTCAAAAAAAGAACCTATTTACAAAAAACAGTATAACATGGTTAGTATGGTGGTTAATACTGAGTATGTCTCCCGGACAATGCAATACAGGCCTTACGACGCCTAGGCATGCTGAGTATCAAATTATCAATCTGATCTTGGGGAATATTACACCACTCATCAAGCAATGCCCTCCGAAGTTCCGGTTGACAGGTGGGAGCGGGTTGACGGGCTGCGATTCGTCGGCCAAGCATATCCCACACATGCTCTATTGAATTCAAGTCCGGTGAGTATGCTGACCAATCCATACGGGTGATATCCTCCAATTGAAGGCATTCGTCTACAATGTTTGCACGGTGAGGACGGGCGTTGTCATCCATAAACAGAAATTCTGCCCCCATGGCGCCCCGAAACAAATGTACATGTTGTTCCAGAATGACATCCCGATAGATGTGGCCTGTCATCGTTATACTCTGAACATGCAGGTCAATTCTGGAACCAAGAATAATTCTTCCCCAAACGAGCCATCCTGCACCACCGTAACGGTGTCGTTCAATGGTGTTCTCTTGGTGGTAACGGGTACCTGTCCCTCTCCATATGAAAGTCCGGCGAGAATCAGACTGCAAACTAAACCTGGACTCGTCGGAAAACATCACACCAGACCACTATTGCGGTATCCACAATGCATGCTCTCTACTCCAGGTTAATCGCAGGCGACAGTGAGTTGCGGTAAGTGGAACACATCTGACAGGCCTACGAGCATATAGACCAATGTGCCCTAAGCGTCTGTACACGGTTTGCCTTGAAACTGTCGTACCGGTAGTTGAAGAGAGCTGACGAGACAGGTCTGATGCTGTGCTCCGTCTGTTTCTTTTGGCAGTAACTGCTAAATACCGGTCCTCATTCGGCGTTGTAACTCGGGGGTGACCTGGGCTGTAACATCTACTCACATTACAATAATCTTGGAATCGTTGCCAAAGCCTGGAGATGACACTCTGGGCGATTCTAAGTTCCTCGGATACTTCCAGCTGGGTTTGTCCACATTCCAGTCGTCCGATAATTCTACCACGTAAAAAATCATCCAAATGCTTCCTTTGTGCCATAACTATGCGGTTATTGCACTGAAAGGCTTTTAAAGCGCTTGTGAACAATTTTACTTTTTTTCCACCATTCCTTATATACCCTCTCTTACACTCTCGTCATTGTGACGTACTATCCGCGCCATCTGGTGGTTTCCTGTAATTTGCATATTGTTCTTCAAGATGTGAGTGATAATTCTACAGGTGAAATTTTTATTTTAGAGTTCAATTTCTGTGTGATTCTGAATTATCCTTAATTTATGGACATGAGTGTATTACATATCAATCTAAAAATCACGTTTAGTTGTTCATAGTCATACTTCAAAGTCATAGTATTCGTTTTGTTTGATTTATTATTATTACATTATAATAAAACAGAAAAGGGCCACAGGGTTTGAGTTTCGGCGGTGGCATAGATGTTTGCAGTGGTTCAGAATCCACTTTAAACCGTAGGACGCGGTCTAATATGACTGACAACCCTACCCTGTAAAAAGAAAACATCTCCTGTCCCGAAATATGCCAGTAGGCAGACGGCCTTGGCCCATCATGGGATTGTAGTGTCAATGAAAAAGAAGAACTATGCGTTATTGTATCTAACGATGTCTTGTTGACCTCATAGAAATTTCCTCCGAAGAGTAGGTTAAAGGATATTTTTATCTTGAAAATACCAATTAATTATGTAATATAACATTTTAAGGCTGATTATATGTAAAAATACGATGTTGTGCTTGTAGGTACAGGAGTAACAACATATTGCGTTGACCCAGGAGCTTGTCATACAGAAATCTTTCGACATCTGGCTAAATCCCGCAGCATTGACTACATTCTGAACAAATGCAGGGGAATATCCTACAAAAGTGCAAAACACGGAGCTGAGTCGATTGTCTATTGTATGACAGAACCTTCTATCGCCAGTGAATCTGGTTATTATTACAAGTAGGTAGATACATTTTTATTTAAAAAATGTATTAATAGGTCATGAAAGCTTTGTGAGTAACCTTTAAATCCGTCGTTATTCAAATATAATGGTAGTAATTGTAAAGGCTCTTAATTTTGAGGGTTTTTTATCGCCAGTTAGCTAAAATATTTATTATTTTTCCACTGTTTTAATCTTATTATAGCGACAATTTGTAACATATTTCAGCAGTTTATTTCTTCCACTTAAGTTTGGTTAGTGCATTAGCACTTCAGCGATTGATTTTTAATTTCACAATAGAAGTAATACCCTTCAGTTGCCTACTGTATATGAGAATTAATGTGCAAATTCCTTTCTATGTCATGAAGAAAATCCCATAATTCATCATAAAAAGTAAAAAATGAAAATATATACGATTTTCAATAACCATACATTTGTTTAATAGGACATTATTATAGACAATAAGTATGGGACATATTTAAATACGCAGATTTTGTTGAGAAATAATTTATATTAATTTCATTTCAAAATTATTTCATAATATTCACATTATACGTAATTAAGCAGTCATAAAAAAAAATTCCGGGCATATTATTTGAAGAAGGGTCACTTTTAAATACTTTGCTTTAAAATAAATTTCATTAAATCTTCATAAAATTTCCAAGAATATGTGTCAGAGTATTTGAAGGAAGTGCTGTTTTTCATTTATTGAGACATATTATCTTTTTTTTATCTACTTTTGCTTGATAATCTCTTTCAAAAAGATTTAAATATGATCCTGGAATACACTGCTAATTCATATATTCTCAAAAGTACGATTCAGTTTTTTCAACAAAATCTCGGACATTCAACATTATCAAACTTTTCGTATTCCTATGGTTTTGTTATTCATGACTTTGAATTTATGAAAAAGTTGCTAAAAAAGTAATTTATGATAAATGTTATTTATTAATATTTATTCACAGACTGTTACAAAAATATTTACTGAACAATTTATTTCAAAATTTAATGATCCAAATTTGATTTTTACCCTAGCCAAAGTCAAAATTGGTTTTAAAAATCATTACTACTTTTTGATACATCAATCATAAATAAAAGAATTTGTTTACGAATATACATGGATCTATAGAAGTTTTAACGACGATTTATATAGTTTATAACTGTTTTTACACAGTTTGGATGGTAAACATTTAATAAATGGCCATCGTGAAATTTATTTCGAAGGTTCTCACATTTTCCAAAGCGAAGAGCTCAAAATAGAATTGAAGAAGATGAAGTATGTTTCATGATAAAATAGAAAGAAAAAAAATAAATTTTGAATATTTTTACTTTTTGAATATAAGAAAAACCATTTTTGAAAACTTGATGTCAAACTACCAATATTTCCAAATCATAAAGCCTTGAGGTTAAAATTCATTTTTAAAAGCTATCTGAAATAGTTGTTTAATTATCTATAGCCTAACTTAGTAACATTAAAATAATGAATAGTGAGGTGGAAACTACATGAAATCCCATAATCATTATTGTAGGATTTCACGTAGTGCACTGCAAGTGAGCATGCGCAGTACATTGCTGTTTTTCATCCTGCATAAATCAGGTTCATTATTCAATTCCTTCTATTAGCTCACACTCTCCCTATATATATCTTGTTCAAATTTTCAATCGTTCATAAAATACTTTTTATTCATCCACTCCAGTTCAAATACATTTTTTGAGCTTGTATTGGATGACACCTGATGTGAATACAGTTTTTTTAAAATATTAATTCAGTAATTAAATTTAATTAATTAATTTTAGTTTTTTTTAGATTTAAGTTGCATATATCTGCCAATAGATGGCGCCAGATAAACTTAAAAAAAAGAATGAAAATTAGTTATAAAGGATTTTCTGCAATTTAGTGAAAAAAAGTAGGAATTGACTTAATTTTTTTTTTATATATATATATATATTACTTGTTCTTCAATCAAGACTGAAAGTGGATTAATGAATTGCGAGAACATCCATGATTGACAAATCTCATTACTACAATATTGTCTTATCGAAACAATGTCAAATCTTCAACATTTGACCAATAAAAAGCTGCTCTATATTAGTATCAAACTTATAAGAGTCATGTCTTTCTTTAGGCAGTGAATATATTACAATAAAATATGCAAATAAAGACCTGATTTTTGAAAAACAAAGCATTTAAAATCTTAAACAATGAATTAAAATTTATTCAAAAAGTTACTACATCCTTTAAATCATTATTATCGATAAATCCCTGTAGTTTGCCCACCACTCTTGTGAAAAATAAAATCAGGAACTCTATTTTTGAGAAACATCCTCAAAGGTCACTAAGGTAAGAGGTTCAGAAAAGGTTCCAAGGTTCTAAGAGGTTCCGTACACATACGTTATTCAAGGTCACACACAGTCCAACTAGAGAGAGATCCAAAGAGTAGATACTCATGAAAATTATTTGTTTTTTAAGTTTCATTCATTTACAGTAAAATACAAAAAGGATCAGATTTTTCCAAAAATAACTTCCTCAAAGGAAATATGCTTCCTGTTAGTTCTTCATTGATTTTTTCCTCTGATAACAGTTTAAATTTTGCAATAAAGATTGAAGATTTAAGATTAAGATCTATATATATATATATATATTTCAGAATTAAAAAGACTTTTTATTTCACTAATTCAAGAAATTGTTCTCATATATGAAGTGTGGAAAATAATGTGTTTTTTAAAATGTAATATTTTAGACCATACAAAACATAAATCGTTAATTTGCATAAAATGTGCTACATGAAAAAAGATTTAACTGTTGTCAAATTGGCTGATAAATCGTGAGTTATAACTTAATTATGGAGAGTCCTTGTCCATTGGAGTACATGTGACGAGCCTTTTGGTATATCACTTGTCATAATAGAGACTATTTCAAATGTTTTACTATTGTGAGTGTCAGTCCGGGAGAAGGGAAGTACAAAATTTAAAATTTTTATCAACAAAGGCTTTTTTAATCATTATCCAGAATCATAAGATTAGAACATTTAAACTCAAAATTTTGCATCAAAATAAGTTAGTTAATTAAATAATAGCTTTTTTTTTTCAATATTTAAAAAAAAGTCTTGTAATCAGTGTTAATTCTTCGAATCGTTTTAACATTAGGAATTCTACTTAATCTATTCTACCATACTCTCTTCAGAAAAAAAAAATTATCAAGATACTCCTACTTAGAAGACCGTCTTTCTTTAAGCAAGCAAACAGGAAAGGTTTAACAATAATATGTGATATATATGTATATATATATATATATATATATATATATATATATATATATAAGGCACTTTGAAATTATAAAATAATTATATATTAAAATCAACCATAAAAAAATTTGCATTACACACAGAAAACTAACATAACGAAAGTTAATATGAAAGTAAAAATTACAAATAACATTAGAAATTATTCTAATGAGGAAAATATATGCTGTAAAAGAATAAATTTTAGTAAAGTCAGCAATATTCTTAAAATACTGCAATTGACTATTTACAGTTGGTATTCTTTTTTTTTAAATTAACAAATTTGTAACTGCTCTTAAGACATGTTCCACCAAATAAAATATGAAGGAAAAAAATATGATTAAAAACCTTTGCTATGTAGAATAATATGTTGGTATCTTCTTTCGCAACCAAAATTGAAGAGCCCACAAATAGTTTTTCGAAATATTCTTTTCTTCACTTTTACAACTCTCTTATTTTTATTATAAATGAAATGCATTGAGACTACTACAACCTCCGCCCCCCTTATTCGATCCACTACCCACAGGGAGGAACAGTATAACTCACTTTTGAAATCAGTAATTCAGAGTCTTAACTTTTTTCTTCCCTTTTGAGAATTTGTTATGTTTTTACTAATCATACTTTAGTAATAAACTGGACATAAATTACTCCTTGAGTAAATCTTTACCAATAAATAATATGTTGATATAATAACTTTGTAATTTTTATTCAGTAAAAAAAAATATATTCGTTTTTACGACACTTTTTAATATTATTATTAACATTAATCAGACTGTTGAAAAGTAACAAAAATGTAACTAAAAGTAAAGGATAACAGAAAGTATTAACAGAAAGTATTGCCATGAATATTTTCATTGGTGTATTAGTCAATTTATAGTATTTTTTTTTAATTTATCAAAGGAGATTAATAACATTAATACTAAAGTACTGCCATGAATATTTTCATTGGTGTATTAGTCAATTTATGGTATTTTTTTTAATTTATAAAAGGAGATTAATAACATTAATGTTATTATTTCAGCTATTATACCAAAGTCAAAGCAGCTTCTCGTGCTAGAAAGGATGAAATAGCAAAAAGATTATGGGACCTGAGTGAAACTCTAATATCTTCTGCTCAGTGATATAACCCACGCGTGTTATATCATATGAATGTAAAGATTGGAATCTATTTTTATGGCAACTATCAATTTATTATCATGGCATACCATATTACAATACTCATATTTGTTATCTTTATTATACTATTTTGATCTTCGGTAGTAAAGGCTCGTTCCCAAGATAATGGAAGGAGGCTTCGACCAAATTTTCGACCCCTTATTATTACGCATTTGAAAAACCGCTTGAAGTTGAAAGTTTTTCAACTGCAAACCGGTTTCAGGCGACCGTTTTTCAAATTTTTCGCTTGCATCTTGTTTTAAGCCTTAAGTTAAGATAATGGAAATCTTCAATATTTCTTATTATTCATTTGAGATTCTTTTCACTTTATCATCAGTTTTTATATTTTTGTACACTAACATTTTAATAAAAGCATTTTTAAAATGTGAAGCTTGCCAAATTATTTTATTCATAAAATTTAAATATGGATTCCTCTTTAAATTAATTAATAAATCAATTTTTGTATAAATAAAATAATAGCTCAATAATTACATAATTAAAGCTAAGAAATATAACTTTCTTTGTATGACATTCATAATTTGCTTAAACTTTCAGATAAATGTAGACCTTAACATTCAAATACAGGTTTCAAATATGGTGGTAAATCAATATAGACAACAGATGATTCCAAAAAAGCATTATGAAGTAAGTTAAAAGAGTGCAGAAATATAACTTTTCTAATTTTCTTATACTGTATTAATACATTGAATCAAAATCAATAGAAATTAATGATTAAAAATGCATCAAAAAATGAATGAATTCAAGTAGGAAATTCACAGTAATATCCAAGTCACGAAATCGAAATTTTTTTTTATTGACATAAAAAATTAGTTAAAGTTTTTACCGGTAGATGGCATTAATCACTATCATTGAAGGCATTATGTGCAAATTACATAACCTTTATAAAAAGTTTGCATTAATTCAGCATTAATTTTTCCTGATGATAAATATACGTAGAATAATCAATATCCTGTCACGGAATGAATGTCCTTATTGACTCATTCTTTTTTTGACGATTCACGTGCACTTGGTTAGGCGGTGACATTACAAATCTCTTAGAAACCATATTGTTTATGTAAGATGTTGTACCTTCGCTTATTATAACTTCTATGAAGTAGTACATTAAGAAGTAGAGTAAAGGTACCCACTGTAGAGAGGGGTATATAAAAAATAACCCTGGTATTTCGCAGATTGGCGGAAGTTAAATTTTATCTAACATCACGTTTTCAGACAAACTTCGAATATTTCAATGCAAATTCTCTAAATGACAAGATATTGGGAATAGGGGTTAAAATAACAATTCCATGAAAATTATTAATAAAAGTAATTTTTGTTAAATAAATTTTGTTTAAATTTAAAATATCCTTACAATAAAAGTTAATTAATTAAATAATTAAAGACGAATTGAATTATCTCTCATTTATCTAAAAAAATGCAGGGAATTTTGCACTAAGCTATATAAAAATGAAATATTTAAAAGTAAAGACTTCGACTGTAAAATTTAAAAAAAATTTTATTTCCGAATCAATTCCACATTCTTTATTTCATTATTATTATTCCTTTATTTTAAAATTGATGACTTGTATATACTAAGATTTTACGCTATAGCAAACTCATTAATAACAAAAATTAGTAAAGGAGACAATTAATTACTTTTAATGTAATTCTTATAAATATTTTCGAAATTTAATTGGTTTTGAAAAATTAAATAGATTTTTAGAATTAATAGAAATTACATTTTTTTTCACATGATGGCATTATCAAGTGTCATGTTTTCGTTGAAAATGGGCATTTGACAATTTCATTATCATCAATCAATTCATTTCGAGAAATAGCCAAATAATCAAAACTTGGTTAATGAATAATCCAGAACGCCGAATTTTTTATATTAAAAATTTTTTTAAGGGCCCTATAACATGTTTTTCATATTACAGTCCATACTTCACAGCAGCAATGAGGAAACGCTAATAAAGCTTTTTTTTATTATGCTTTCCCTGCTTCTATAATTAAGTTTGTAACAAACTGCTTCAATAATTAAGTTTGCAACAAACTGCTTCAAAGGTGCCTTAGATAGTTAACAGCATAACTCGAAATGCTGTTTAAAAACTATTTGTTAATATTGTTTCCTTGTTTTTGACCCAAGTAGATTGAAGATTGCAAGTAGATTGAAACTGCTGATTAAGCACAAATATGCAACCTTAAATACAACAATGTCAATGTGACCAAGGTCAATTTAAAAACAAATTTGTAATGGAATTACAAGTTATTTCTTTAGAGTTAATAAGTTGCAGCAACGAAGTATTTAGAAATTTAGAATCTTATTTATTTAGAATCTTTTTTTAAACATTTAGAATCTTACTTATTTGGAATCTTTTTTAAACATTTAGAATCTTATTTATTTAGAATCTTTTTTAAATATTAAAATCTTATTTGTTTAGAATATTTTTTAAACATTAAAATCTTATTTAATTAGAATCTTGTTTAAACAGTAAAATCTTATTTATTCAGAATCTTTTTTAAACATTTAGAATCTTATTTAGTTAGAATCTTTTTTAAACATTTGGAATCTTTTTTAAACGTTTAGAATCTTATTTAATCAGAATCTTTTTTAAACATTTAGAATCTTATTTAATCAGAATATTTTTTAAACATTTAGAATCTCCCACATTATTTATTTTGAAAACATTTGTAAACAAGATAGTTTACTTTTTTATTGGACAACAATATTTAATAAAACAAATAAACAAAAATA
Source organism: Caerostris darwini (assembly GCA_021605075.1). NCBI lineage: Eukaryota > Metazoa > Arthropoda > Arachnida > Araneae > Araneidae > Caerostris > Caerostris darwini. Next base: position 188,694 of record BPLQ01009472.1, read on the forward strand.
TATAGCTTTTTATGTGACATTTAAGATCAACCGAATTCTAAAATCTAAAGAAAACGTGTTCTTATGTTTCTTCTTATCGAAAATAATTCTTCCGATATTTAAAAAAAAAAAATTATAGCGATAAGAATAATATTAACTATATGTATTCTTAACATCTAGCAAAATATTGCTAAATAATTTTGCTTACAATTTTTATTAAGCAGCAGCATGAAATGTCCGTATGCGGTTTAATAGAAATACTAGTAAACAAGATTTATTAATTGAAAGAGACAGAAATTTTAAAGCAAAAAATTACTTTCTCAGTGATATGTAACCGTGAGTAGTTAGTTACAAGTATGAATTTTGAATTCTTTATTTTTCTACTGTAACGGCAAGTTGAGATTAAGTGGCAGGTCACTTACCATCATTATAATAATTTTATAATTTGCGCATATTAAATGATTAAATTATAAATTTTAACATATTTAGATTTTAGAGAAAATGAATTATCAACAAGCTTCGGGTTCTGAAAAAAAGGAAAGCATTAAAAGAAATTGGAGGTAGAAGCAAATAAACAGAGAAACTCTCTACTAAAATATATTATTCATACAAAAGTTTGCATGCTATCAAGGTGGAAGTTGATCCTAAAGAAAAGATTAATGAAAAAGACTTCTATTCAGTGAAATTCAAGAATTGTAAGTAGAAAAGACAGAAAACAATGAAAATACAATTGAAGTAGTAGAAATGAAAAACGTAAAAAAAAAAATTTTTAAAACCGAAAATGCAATTAATAAAGTAGAAGTACAAATAATAGGTGTACCCAATATCATTAATGGTTTTAGTTTTTGGCAATTTGGACATTTAGTATATTAGCGCGTAAAAAATATGAAAAAATGTATATTACTAATATAATAAATTATTTATTAAATCAAATAATTTACCATAAATACATTAAAAGACAAGGGATAATATTAGTTTATGAAATAATTAGCATGTATTTAAAAATATCTCAAATAAAACATAGTTGAATTTAACACAAGAAATATTTTGAAATCTGGTTTTTCTCATTATATTTTAGTTGGCATTATTTTTTTAAGAATTTTCCGACATGAATTATCTATTCAAAAAATCAAATATTTTGCATTAGTTTTTTGTTGGAAATTGCTTTTTATGAAATTTAATCAACCACATTGCAAAGTTAATTTTATTACAGAGGTTAATATTTATCATCGTATACTATATAAGGTAGTAAAATATTTAATGTAAATTGCTTTAATCTTTTATGCATATAAATAATGTAAGTTAATAACAAGATTATATAGAGTGTCCTAAAATTCACGCTAGGAAAGATTTTATTTTTAAAAAACTTCTAAAAATTGTGTTTTCTCGAAAACTATTCAGTTTGCAAAAAAGTATATCCCCAATCATAATTCAGCTAAAAAGGTTAAGTATGACGCTTTGACGGTATAAAATGTATTGAAATATCAGCCTAATTTTAATGAACTATGAGTGAATTTTGAGACACTTTATATAGCAAAAATATAGTTTGCAATATACTTGAAGCTATATTTCTAATACGTAATATTTTCGAGACAACGAATTAATATACAGATAAAATAAGTATTTCTATTCTAAATTTTATTGATCTTTATTCATTGTATTAAGTAAGTTTTACGTCTAATAAAGAGTGCTTTGCTAATTCTCTAGTGAAAAGGCCAATGGCTAACTTGTTATCTCAATAAGCTTGCCATGAACAGTATCTCATAATGTATGTCCTTAAAGTGGATTTTACCAACTAGAAAAAATAATGCATTTTATGTTAGCTTTAATGCAAGAAACAACGTATAAATACCAGAAGCAACTTTTATAGAGTGCAATTTAAGATGTAAAATAAGATTAAAAGTTTTAAAATAGAATTAAGTTATAAAGTACAATTTTCAAGATTGCATCGAAAAAAAAGGAAAGTGCATCATGTTATATGTTTGCAACTTGATCATGACACGATTAATTTTAAAACTCTTACTGAGGAAAAGATCTTTCTAAAATTCTGCCATTTTTTCAATAATTTAATTGAGCAGAACAATACTCGTTTGACATTGGAGGATACGGAAGACCATTATTATTATTTAACTTAAACATCATAATTTCTGCATATTGTTTAATAAATTCAAATATATTTGATCAAATTTTGATTTTCAAATTATAATTGAAGCAATCTCCTAAGGATAACAACAAAAAATTGTAGCAGTTGCTGCTTAACAAATACTTATACGTAACATACAATGTAATTTTACCATTTATCACCCAGCTATTATATTAGTACTTCCGTTTCATTTTATGTGCCGTGAAAATTCTCATTTTTCATCGAGCAGCAGGAATGATATAATTCAAGAGAGTGTAAAAGAAAAGCAAACATTGTGTGTAGTTTTGATTCGTAATAACCGTAGAAATTGCCTTTTTAGGGATAAATGTTGCATTGTGTCTTTTGTAATGAGAAGAGTTTCAATAATTCCTAATAAATCTGTTTTTGTCATGAATTTTCGTGACATATTGTCCACGACAGGTTCGTGATTTGAAACTTAAAATCCACAATTTCAAAGACAAGTTACTTAGTTTATTTTCTCTTGTCGATGAATTATTTCGAATTAGCAAATTATCGATATTTTGAAGGCATTTGAATTGTTTTGTGCAATTGTGGAAACTTTAAAACTAAAACGGAATAATATAAAAGCTGCATTTTTTCTATTATTTGATGTATTAGAAGCAGGAAAACCGAAAATCGTTAGCCAATCAGATGACTCGAATTGTTTGATGCCTTATCTGAAGCTTATCGAATAAAAATAATTAACTGAATGATGATATTTCGGACTCTTTGTGAACTGCTGAAGAAATAAAAAAATGAAATTATTGAAAAAGGCTGTTTTTTAGCTGTTTCATATATCGAACAAAATGCTTTGGATAATTTTAATTATGATAAAATAATTGATAATTTTGCTGAAACTAGAAAACAGAATTTTTAAATAAATTTTATTCATATTTATATACTTACTTTCTTAAAACTATCTTGACTTTTATTTAAGTTATATTTTTCCTTATTCAATTTACTTTTCATAGGTAAAATATTATATTACTTAAATATTAGAGAGTTTTTGCATACTGTACGTTAGTTACCGTAGGACGTCCGTTAGCTTTTTTTCCCTAGCGCGCATGCTCATAGGAAACTGAGCATGCGCACTAGGGCGAAAAAGCTAACGGACGTCCTACGGTAACTAACGTACGGTATGCAAAAACTCTCTATTAACACGTTAAATTAAACAAATAATATTTTAAGGCAATAGTGTCATTATATAACAACATTTAATTTTAATAATTTTAGACGTTTAATAAAATGAATTTAATTTTCTTTTAAATTTATAAACAAACTGTACAAACTTTACTAGAAAAATTAAAATTTATTGTTGTATGTTAAATATTTTTTATTAATAGAAATTTAAGTTTTAATAATGTTTAATGTTTTAGTTTTTCACATTATTCAGTTTTGTTTTAATTATTGTTAAAAAATTTTTTGTGTTTGCGCTATTTCTCGTTGGAGAGGGAGTGAGCATGGTAAGAAGAAAATGTCTAGGCCCCAAAGTGGGTTAACCTGACCCTGTATTGAACAAAGTAAAATTAGAAGTGGGCTAATTGTTGATGTAGAATGGTAGATATCCATATCAACCATAGTTCAACGAATGTTTAGGCAATACACGGACATCTCAAAATGTAATGTTTTCAAAAGTTGAGATGAATTTCCATAAGAACATAGACATCTGAATGATTTTCGTAAAATATTTATACCTTATAATTTCTACTATTTTGACGATAGAAATTAATATTTTTTGGATACTAGAAATAAATGCTACTATATGTTTTATTATAAAAATTACTTATCTTAATATTTATAACTACTCTTCTTTGTTTGTCCTAAGAACTATATGAACATTACACGATCTTTAAGCATTTTGATAAATTCAATGCATAAGCGTTGTTATACTAGACGAATTAAGTGCACCTTACATGTGTAGCAGCATGTCCAAAATCTACAACAATGCATGGTTTCGAAACATAATTCGGAATGAACCATTTAGGACATTTCTTACTGTCTAACTTGTTATTGGACAAAAAAAGCATCTGCTCTAGCAAGGATCGCGAACGTGTCTATTGTAGCTAGCTTGCCTATTGTTTTTTTTAATGTTCATATTTACTCGTCCAAGAATATTTTTGCATCACAACAATTTCTGAAATTGACTTACCACAGAAATATGACAAATTTAAAAGAGTAGTAAATTTAGTACAGCATAATCACTATATCTCTTGTTGAACTACTCATGTTACAAAATGCACAATGATAACTGGAAAATGAGTTTCGTATCGTCCAAACCATCGTAAAAATCTGGAATCATGAAACATTTTGCGTCAAATGTTTCGCCAGGAGTCAAGACTCCAAGTAAACATAATAATAAATGACACAGTTAGCTTTCGCGGTAAAACGATATTACGCCAAAATCTATCACTAGAATGCCAAGTTGCCAAATAAACAAACAAAATGGATACTGAAGTTTGGTGCAAGACACTATTTCGCCAAAAATCCGTTATTACGCCAATATTAGCAGCCAAACAGCTATTACTTCAAATTTTAATCCTTAAATTGCTTTTACAACGAATTTTATTGCTTTATCGAAGAATTTTATCCCTATCCTGCCAAACTTGTACTCCTGAAGTGCTTTTAGGCCAAAATGTATCGGTTTATTGACAAATTTTTTCACTAAACGGAATTTTATATTTAAATTGCTTTTATGCCTAACATTATTGCTTTATCGCAAAATTTTATCACTAACAGAAATTTTATTCCTAAAATGCTCTTTCGCCGAATGTTGTCGCTTTAACTCCAAATTTTAGCATTATTGTGCCGAAAAATGTATGCCTAAATTGTCTTTATCCAAATTATATCTATTATCGCCAAAATTTTACCAGTATTATGGCGCATTTTTAGAGATTTGATTTTACGCCAAATGTTATAGCTTTAACGCCAAAATATATAACTATTTTGCCAAACTTTTATTCCTAAATTGCTTTTACGCCACATTTTATCGCTTTAATGCAAATTATTTTATGGAAATTTGTTTAGCTAGTTCACATAAATTTATCATTTTAACAACGATAATAATTCTTTATTACAATAAAATTACGCCAAAATTATTCGCTAATAAGCCAATATTTTTTTCTGTTATGTCAAAAAAAGAATTCATGTTGGTTACGATGCCGAATTCGAATCACAATACAATATTAATAAAAAAGAAGAAAAAAAACAGAGAATAATTTAAATCAGTTTATTCTAAACTATTCTTCGCTGGAGGCAAAATGATATTTTTATTGCCTCATTAAAACCTGCCCTTGCATAGCCATATCAGATGAATGAAGAGAAAAAACAAGAACAACATCACGAAATCACAGAAAATTTAATGCATTCCAACGGCCTCTTTCTTCCGTGAATTAACGCTCTAAATTTAAAAAGAAACATTTTTATGCGTGAATTCAAATAATTTTAGCTCAAAAACTGAACAAATCAACAATATCAAAAAGGAAACATTACAAAATTGTAGAAAAATTTAATGTGTTCTGCGTCGTTTTCGCAATGACTTAACGTTCTAAAAATAAAAGGTAACATTTTTTTTGTGCTACTTCAGCGGTTGTCACAAAATCTCTACTATGTCAAAGGCATTAAAAAGAAAATAGTTATTTACTAATCAAATTTAAATTATTAATAAAATAAAAATTGTTTTTTTTTTTTTCGTATTTTAATGAGTGGTAATAACATAAAAGTTATTCATATTCTGTATCAGTGGCCGACATTCATTATGAGAACAATCTTAGAAAAATCATAAACTTATCGGAATAGTTATTTAAAAGAATATATATTTCTGTTCTAATTTATTATAAAGAAATTTTCTGCAAATAATAATAAAAGTAACAATAAAATAAAGTCATTATATTGTTAAATATAAAATCATTATCATTATAATTATTAAATATAAAGTCATTATAACATATAGAAGAATTCACGAATTTTTTTAATTGCAGTATTGTAACCGTAAAAAATTGGCGGAACATTGGCGAAATATTTCTTGTTGCAAGAATAGCGATTCCTCAGGAGTACAGTATGCTAGATTTCAACCCAAATTTTTTTATTGAGCGAAATTTTATTTTTAAATTGATTTTACGATAAAAATTATTGCTTTAACGCCAAATTTTACCACTAAGACGAATTGTATTCCTAAAATATTTTTTTCTTATCGCTTTCAGCCATATTTTAACACTATTATGCCCAAAAATGTATGCTTAAATTGCCTTTAAGCCAAATTATATCCCATTATCGCCGAAAATTTGACACTATTTTGGCAAAATTTTAATGACTTGATTTTACACCAAATGTTATCACTTTAACGCCAAAATATATCGCTATTTTGCCAAACTTTTATTCCTAAATTGCATTTTTGCCAAATTTATTCGCTTTAAGGCTAAATTATTTTGTGGAATTTTGTTTTGCTATTTTATATAAATTTATCATTTTAACAACAATAATAATTTCTATTTCGATAAAGTTACGCCAAATATTTTTTTCTATTATGTCAAAAACTATTTTATGCTGTTTATGATGCCAAATTTGAAGGATAAAATAATATTAATAAAAATGAAGAAACCAGAGAATAACTTACATTTTGTTCTGATACATCCTTTGCTGGGTCGAAAATGATCTTTTTATTGTCTCTATAAAGCCTGTCCATGCATAGCTATATTAAATGAATGAAAAAAAAAAAAAAAACAAGAACAGCATCACAAAACCACAGAAAAATTAAAAATTTTCCAACTGTCTTTTTCTTCCGGGAGCGAACATTCTAAAATTAAAAATTTACGTTTTTATGCACGAATTCAAATAATGGTTGCCACAAAATATTAACAATATCAACAGTATTAAAAATAAGTATTACAAAACAGCAGAAAAATGTAATGCTTTTGAGTGGCGTTTTCGCGGTACATTAACGTTCTAAAAATAAAAAAGTAATATTTTTTCGTGCGAATTCAAATAACAGTGGTCACAAAATATTAACTATGACAGCAGCATTAAAAAGAAAATTATTATTTGATAATCAAATATAAATTATTAATAAATTAAAATATCGTTTTGATGTTTGTTTCGTATTTTCATGAATGGCAACATCATAAAAATTGTTTATATTCTGTATAAGCGATCGGCATATAAGAGCAATCTCAGACTAATCAATAATTTATCGGAATAATTATTTAAAAGAATATATATATATATATATTTCTTTTCTAATTTAATATAGATAAAAATTCTGCAAATAACAATCAAAGCAGCAATAAAATAGTCATTATATTATGCTGAACAAAATTCCTCTAATTACAATATTTAAAACCCTAAAGAAACTGGCGGAACATTGGTGAAATATTCCGTGTTGCAAGAATGGCGATTCTTCAGTGGTACAGTATTCTTTATTTCAACCCAAATCCTTAAATGTGCTCATATAAAGTAAATTACTTTAGAGAAAGTGAAAATTACAAGTAATTTATTTCAAGTATTACAGATAGAAGTAATTATCTTTGTAATTTTTTCAAAACAGCTCATGAATTTCCAACTATCTTGCATATCTACATGATATTATCGTTTGCTTCATTATTTCATGTATCTATCAATGCATTAATTGTTTGAAACCATTTTAAGAATTCTTACAAGAATATTTCTTATTTTATTCTTATTTTTAATATAATTCGTTTAATTTTTGTGTGTATCTGTTACTTCATCCTTAATTTTCTTAAAAGTATTATTCGAATGACACTGTATAGTATATATTAGAATCTTTCATTATATATTTAGAATACATATAGTTTGAATACATAAATATATAGAATCCTTTTTATATGTATTTCTATTCTTTGTAGCTATAAAAAGTAATAATTTATATTTCACTTCAGGTAACTTATTCAATATGATTTATTATTATTATTATTTTGCTGATAAACTTTTTTTAAAACAATTTTTTTAGCTATAAAAGCAGAGCTAAATCCTGAAAAAAAAGATAAAAAAATGGAGGTTGATAAGAATAGAAAATGTCGAAAGTGCTGTCATAAAATAATTCGGCATGACAGGAAATAATAAGAGAAGATTGAGATTGTTATGTAATAATTTCATGTAAGAATAAAAATTTTTTTTTTTTTAATTTAATAACTACTTCTATCAAAAAACTTTATGAAATTCAATTTTTTCATACAAGGTTTAGTGTTTAAAAAGTTATGTATAAAATTATACAAATTAACCAAAAGTGAAAAAAAAAATTTTAGTTGAATATTATATAAAAAATAATAAATCTTAAATTTTTTCTGTCTAAAATAATAATAACAATTGATACTAATAATGATAATATTAAGTATTATAAAAAGAATTGTTTATAACACATGCTGTTAATTTATTGCCTTTAGAGAGCAAATCTATTTGTAACAAATGCTCTTTAAGAATAGCAAAAAAAAAGCTAATTATTATAATATTGTGTTATTTACACCTTGTTGATGTTTCTAAATAAGTTGACATATATATTTTTTATTTTTAGTTGGAAAAATTCAATTCGGTGATGTAAACTTAGAGAGTTAATGGAACTCAATTTCGATTTGCTATAACAACAAAATCGCCAATATACAATTTATTTGAGAATTGGACAAAAGAATGGAAAGAAAATGATACTATCCTTATATACTTAGAATTCAATACTTCCAAAAAATTTTCAACAATTAATTAATACCGATTAAACAGCGGTGAACTACTAAATGAAGTTATACTATAATTGGAAGACCCCCTCAGCATTAACAACCAAAAAAAAAATTTTTTTTTTTTTTTAAAGATTTTATAAGGAAAGAAAATAGAACCTAGATTCGGTTAACAATGAAATAACTTTCTTCAAAAAGTATTTAATTTGAAACAATTTCATTTATATGTCGTAACAAGCGCAATGCTATGGCGTCATGTAGACCAATACCATGTCCACCTTAATTCAAATAATACGCTCATTAACAAAGCGATAAAATGTAGTTTTTAGTATTCTAGCAAAGACAAGATAAAAAAATAAATTCTTTCTTTAACAATATAATAGATTCTTTCTTTACAGGATACAGGAAAAGGAAAACAAAACACAATGGCCCATCAAGATCGAAACATCTATAAATAATTGCTCACAAAACTGGTTTAGTTGAGATGAAATTAAAATCTAATTTAAAATGCCTTTGCCATATGAATGAATGCTGCTGATAATATTTCGAGGAAAGAAAAGTAATCGGAAGGTTTTGCGTCTGAAAAGGATAAGTTAAAAAAAATACTTCAGGAAAAATATTAAATGAAGACAGTGTTATCAAAGACGTAATATAGTAGATCGGGAATTCATCTCTCAGGATGTCTGGTAAGATTTATTTCTGGTAAAACATTGAATTTCGTTGTGCAAAAATAACTTTTCAATAATTTTTAGTCGTTTTCTTTAGATTAAACTTTGAAAACAAATCCTCTATTAATTTAAAAAGAATTATAAAGAAAAATAACTCTTTATTAATTTAATTTCTTCTTTTCCAAATTTAGCGAAGAAATTTTAATAAAACTGTGATTCTGTTAATACCGTAATTTTCATATTCTAAACTTTTGTGACCATTTTGAATGTTAAATCAGCATATTAAATGATATATTAAATCGATGTATTAGAATTGTGATATATTGAATCGATGTATTAGAATTACGATATATTGTTCGATAAATTAGAATTACGATATATTGATCGATGTATTAGAATTACGATATATGGATCGATGTATTAGAATTACGATATATTATTAATTGATGTATTAGAATTAAGATATATTATTGATCGATGTATTAGAATTACGATATATTATTGATCGATGTATTAGAATTAAGATATATTATTCATCGATGTATTAGAATTAAGATATATTATTGATCGATGTATTAGAATTACGATATATTATTGATCGATGTATTAGAAATACGTATATTAATGAATGTATTTGAATTAGTAGCATTATTACATAATTTTCAAATACTAAATGTTATTGTTGGTGATGCCATTTTGTCCCACTACAATACAATCCTTTTTCAAAAGTTATGACTCTTTTTTTTTACAAATTTATACATAATAAATAAAATTTGGTGACAATTAGTACTCATCGAAATTTATGCCTTAATTGTATTATTTATTTATTTTCATCAAATTTAAAAGCCTCAGTCAAATAAGTAAAATAATGATTTTGTTTTTATTTTATATTAAATCAATTTCATAAATTTTGTATTTAGTTATCACCCTAAAAATGTAATATACTACTAAAATAAGATCTTGGTGTCTGGAATTATCAAATGCCATATTATAAAGTGTGTCGGAGAATTGTCAGGCATAGTACGAAATTATGCGATAAAAATGTTTTTTATTAAATTACGATTCGACTACAAAACTGATAACTTCCCTTAGCATGGAGATGGTATGAGATCCCTTAGCTACTTTTTATAGTACTTTTTTTACTACTCTATATAGTTGTTGTTGTTTTTTATTCTTGAACAGTATCTCAGAAATGCTGTATTATATTTGGGGTACCGTATTTCTGAATGTAAAATATTCTTTTCATTTTCGCAATAATTAAAAAGTATTACTGTCCAACCAGTGGAAATCGCGTGGTAAATTATCAAGCTTCCAAGACAAATGGATTCAAGCATACTGTGTAATAAGGAGAAAACGTAATTTTGGGGGGATTTTAATTACTTTGAAAATATTTTTGAAATTTTAATAATTAAACATTTAAATTGTATATTAAAAAGTTAGATGATAATATTCTACAATATCTCTAAAATTGCCTCGCAAGTCTGGATAGCACCTCTAACAAGTAATCGATTCAATTAGCTTTAATCGATAATTTAACTTTGTACTGAATAGCTTGTAGAACAATATCGCATATATTTTCAGTTATAATTTATTTTTATGGTGTGAACATGATATTTCTAGCTATAATTTGTTGTTATGATGAGTCAATGATATTTATTATAATTTATTATTGTGATGAGAACATGTTGTTTTGTTACAATTTATTATTATAACGTGAACATGTTATTTTCAGTTACAATTTATTATTACAACTTGAACATGATATTGATTTCGTATAGAGTCTTTGAAGAGGGCAAAATGTAAAACTTAAAACAATCAATTATTCTCCTCTTTCACTACAAAAAGTTTTCTTCAAAAGAAATATTAATTTTGATATCCAACTGCAACTGTATGACTTGAAATTTTCATGTTGTTAATGATTACAATATTTCAATACAAATTCATGTGTTCTGTATCTCATTTTGAATATACGAATTAAAATAGTTCAGAATTTTTGGTATTTAAATACAGGTTTGATTCATTTATTGATATGTGAAAATTTCTTTTAACTCAAAACTCCTAAAATAGCTGAAACATGGCTTGAAGTATGGTAGAAAAAATTTGAATAAACAATGATATTACATATTTTGATGACATGTAAGGATGTGGTCTCGCCGAAGTGGGTATGACCTGGATTAAATTACTAATTTAAAAAGTACTTGTAAGCTGTTTACAATTTGAAATATAAGAAAAAATTTTAATAAAAGTCTTGTAAGCTTCTTTAATTTATTATCAAAATTAACAAGTGAAAATTTATTAACAATTAACAATATTATTAATTTAATTAAAGAAATTTCATTAAAGTTCTAGTGGCGCTCATAAAAATATATTTTCTTTGCAATTAATACTCTGTATGTAAATTCCAGTTGTCGAAATAAATGACGAATCATGTTAACGTGTGATAAATTAAAATTTACAGGAGAATTTAAAATTTATGGTTATTTTAACTAATTATTTTTTTTTTACAGTTGCTTTTTGTTATGCCACAAAAGACTTTTGGCTGAGGAAGCACTACCACAGCAATGTTAAACTGTGTGGAAAAACTGTGGTTATTACTGGAGGTAATACCGGTATTGGGAGAGAAGCGATTCTGGATTTGGCTGGCAGGGGTAAGATGGGGGTTTTTTTCATATTAAATCTACAAAATTTAACGATCCTCTACGAAATTTGTATTTTATTATAATTACGTTTCGTTTTTACGTTATTATAATTACGTATTTTATTATAATTAACGTAAATATAATTATTATTATATTTACGTTATTGATTAGGAGATTCCCTGTTATAATCCTGGCTGGCTCGATATATTCGCATTTAGCCTTTGTTTTACTCACAATTAAATTATTGTAAGAACCAGTCCTCCGTACCGGGACCTCATTTAAATATTATAGTTTAAAAACATTAAAAAACATGCATTTAGTATTAATCAAACTAAAAAATAAAAAATATATTAATAGTTTAAAAAAACTAAAAAAAAAGCACTCTTTTAGAGTTAATCAAACTAAAAAGTAAAAAATAAATTAGTAGTTTAAAAAAACTAAAAAACACGTTTTTAGAGTTAATCAAACTAAAAAGTAAAAAATAAATTAATAGTTTAAAAAAATTAAAAAACACGCTTTTAGTGTTAATCAAACTAAAAAGTAAAAAATAATTGTTAACATAAGAATAAAATGACTGACGAGAAAATGAATGTCATTGTTCTAAAAGCGTGGGGTGCTTTGTATGATATTTTTAAACTAACTCTGCATTTCGGAATGAAACTAGTGAAAAATTATAACGATTGATATCGAACACTCCACGCTTTTAGAACCGTGACATTCATTTTCTCGTCAGTCTTTTTATTCTTATGTTAACAATTATTTTTTACTTTTTAGTTTGATTAACTTTAAAAGCGTGTTTTTTAGTTTTTTTAAACTATTAATTTTTAGATAAGATGATTACAGGGGAAATCGAGCTGTGGGTAATCCTGAGCACAGCTGTTTCCGTGGTTAAAAGTTGGGAGATAACTGTGGACTACATGAATATAGTATGAAAGGAATAGGTGTTAAATTAGATCTCCTCACCTTCTCGCCGTCATCTTTCCTTTCTATTGAGTATAACAACAATTTGGCTTTAACGAGTATATTGGCAGCGTTAGCTGTCATGCACTTCTATCTGGATGATTGCATTGAGGATGATATTGTAAGAGAAATATGGCTAGCTCAGTATATATAAAAGGAAAAAAAATTGGAATTTAAATACAAATATAGGATAAATAAAATTACAAATAGAGAGAGCTGATAAAAATATTATTTAGTTAAAATATTCAGTGAAGTACGTGGGCGTTTATTATTGATGGGAAGAGTAATGCCATAATCAGGAAGGCGTTTGTGCAGAGTAGTAGGAATATTATTATAAAAATGAGTTGCGAGCTTGTGAATAAATTTTTTAATTGAAGGAATTTCCAGAGCAGCGAGAATATCTTTATTTCTTACAAACCATGGTGCATCAACTGCCATGAATAATACTTTATTTTCAAGAATTTGAATATCTTTGATTCTAGATTTGCAAGCGGATCCCCATATTGGACTGGCATATGTTATAATGGGACGCAAGTAGACCATATAGATAAGAATTTTATTCTTTCTATTGAGTATATTTTATATCAAGCATTAAACTCTTTTCTAAATAAAGTAAGTAACATGACGAGAGATAAAAATCTGATGGATACAAATGGGACAACCGGAAACATGAGAGAACTGAGATAGAGTACAAATGGTGCAGCCCAAATGAAACAAATAAAAAATGTTTAAAAAAATTTATGTTAGGCAAGAAATTAAAATTAAAAAATAAACAATAACAAATTTTAGGTGCATTAATCAAGTACAACCATCAAGTTAGGTTGACCTGAGTGATTTCCTTAGAATTTCGACCCTTTATTTTTAAGGTAAAGCTCCTTTCGTAAGTATCAATTAAAATTGCCATCTGTGAATATTGTCAGATCCGATGTTTTATATTAGAATAACTCATTTTTTTGCGTCAGTTTAGACATTTTCTATCAAAATAATACTTGTTGGATAAATAAGTTTTCTTTGTTGTAATTTCTAGCATCAGGGCAACCATAGTGCTATAACTAGGCTATTTTATGGAATGAGCTCGTTTGATATCCGAAAGTTAGGGCTTAATTTTGCTGAGGCCAATCAAATGAAAAATTACTTCAATAAATAGAACTAAAATAACCTGTAGAAATTGGCAGGCATATGTCTTAAACGCAATATAATTTAAAAAGTCCATTATAACAGTCCATGCCATTTAAAAAACCTAACAGGAAAGTTTGTTGCTACTTTTAAGAAGGTGGAAGTCGAAATATATATTTTTAACAAATTTATTAGTAGTATCTAAAAAATACAAATTCAGCAAAAAAACGAATCTAGAATGTAAATGAAACCGGAATAACAACTGTGCAAAAGCCTTGTCATTAAGCTTTAGCTAAGCAAGTCAATAAAACCGAGTTATTATCATTCTATGTTTTTTTTTTATTCAACTTATTACAGCAACAATAAACTATTCACTGGCGGACCGGATTTGGCCCGCGGGCCGTAGTTTGGAGACCCTGCACTATAGAGTATCGAATCTGTGCCCTCCAAATGATGAAGGGGGGGAATGAAGTAAATTGGAAAGCATTAATAGAATTAGAGAACACTGAACTTGAAAGATTTATTTCTAAATTTTTGAAACTTCTTTTATTTTTGCAAATATTTTAAGGTAAGGTCTATTTTTAATCTGATACAATACAGTACAAATATGAGATCAGATAGGAAAGCGTATCTGATAAACCTTAAAGACAACCAAGAAGATAATCACTGCAAATTAGGAACTTTAAACAATAACAATTCATAACATAATTTATTTCCTTATTCCGCCTATTCATTTCCTGAAAGGCAATGCATTTAACTTTTGAAAGAAATTTTTGCTGCAATTTTATCAGCATAATCATAATGCTTAAAAAGATTTCCAATATAAATCTTAATGTTGATAAGATTTGTATCCATCCGTTATTATGTTCTATTACGATGTATTACGATACATTATCATTCAAAGTATTACAATATAATACGATGTATTATATATGTATGTATAACGATACATTACCATTCAAAGTATTATGATGTATTATGTAATGTATTACGATACATTATCATTCAAAGAAATAAAAGCCTTGAGTAAATAAGGCTTTTAATTTTTATTAAGATTTATATCATTCCGTTATTATGCTCTATTGTGATATATTATGATATATTATCATGTATTACGATGTATATGTATGCATTACGATACATTATCATTCAAAAAATAAAAATCTTGAGTAAATAAGACTTATTTTGTCTTTGAGTAACTTTTTCAAAATGAATCGCTTAATTGCAATTTCCTTTTTCCCTTGGCTGTGGAAATAAAACTAATTTTCTTTTTGTAATTTTCACTTCACTTCAGACAGATAATTCAGTATAGTTTTTAATTCGACATAAAACCATTTTGTTTTTAGAGTAGTGGATAATTCCAGACCTTCTAATTGTCTTAAGATGAAGAACGAGACTGATGAGATCTGGAAAAGGCCACTTAAACCTTTTTTTCATAAGTAAGAAGCTTAGAAACCATTAACTTAGTGCGGCTTGATGGCCAAGTGGCCAGGAATTTTTTATAAGTCTATGAATTGAAATTAATTTTTGAGTAATTCGCTTTCTATTACATTATTATTTCACTAATGAAGTAAAATTTTTTTAACCATTTTTATTTAAAAGTAGAAAAAAAAAGTCCTGAATATATTTTATTAGACTAATTCCACAAAATTTCATTTTCCTTATTAATAAAAGCAATTGTTTTATTTTTTTTAATTATAGCAAATGTTCTTAATATACATAGTTAATAATAAATCTGATATAAATATTTTTTTTAAATTCTTCTTTTATTGCTTCTTTATTATTTAATGTTTGATTAGTATTCACATAGTTTAGTTATTTATTTTTCGTACTTCGTATTGCTATTTTTGTATGTCAACATGTTAGAGGGACATTAAATATTTTTCCTTTTTTTTTATTTAATTTCCTGAATGTATGGTGATATGAAATAATCAATTTCACTAAACCAGATATTGTAAAAAAAAATTTTTTAAGTTTTTTAATTCAAATTTTGTAATTTTGAGTGATAGGTTTTATGAAAGGAATTTCACTTTCGAATGAAATCTAAATTCAAGACATACACACATAATACTTATGTAAATATGTATAAATAAAATAAAAACGTATTATAATTGTTTATTTTTTATACTTAGTTAAAATGCATCAGAAAGAAGTCCTAATTACCCCTTTCCTATATATATTCTATTCATTTAATTTAATTTATTTTTTTAAATATAAAAAGTGAGACGGGAAAAGAAAAACGTTTCTCATTTTCAACAGTATTGCGAAGTGTTTCTTTGACTCCATGCTTACAATAAATGTTCAAAAATGCAACTATTAACAGTAATACATGCTTGGTAGCTTCGAAGGAATGATTGGCGGACAATTTCAAAGTTGCCATACCTTTCCCTCACGTTTGCAGCCACCAGTTGTTGAGCAACGAGGTCCACATTTGAGTTTTTTGAAAAATATTTATAAATTTTGTTGTTTCAAAATTAATTCGCGAATTATTTAAAACAATTTTTATTATTAAAAACTGTTGTGTTTTTTTTCCCCAAGAGCAGTGCATCTTTCAAAAATAGTTCTTAAAACTTTCCTACTACAAAATCTTATTAGAAAATTATATATAATAAATTTCCGATATATAATTTTTAATAAATTTTTGCTTTCCCATAAATTTAAGGTATTCAAATTTTTGAGAGACATTTTGTCTGAATTTCTTTCAACAGGAGCGAAGGTCGTCATGGCATGTAGGGACGTCGAAAAGGGCAAAAGGGCTGCGGAATATGTTCGCAAGCAAGTGCAGGAGGCAAACATCACCGTAATGAAACTGGATCTCACTGCATTCGCTTCCATCAGGAGTTTTGCAGAAGAATTACTGGCAACACAGCCCCACATTCACTATCTCATCAACAACGCAGGTAGGAAGAATTCTATGCTATTCTATCTGTATTGTGGAAGGGAAGCCCTAAGATTTTAGTTTCTGTTAATGTGACAGTTATCATAAATGAAATCATTGTGATAAATCACAGTTTGCAAATTACCACCTTGAGACAGGTTTACGGAAATAGTTCAAAATAATTATTATAAAAATGAATGATTTCCATTTTAAAAAAATAATCAGGGATGTATCTTTCGTTTTGAATTTGTTAATTCTTTTGCAAAAATACCTTCTTTCTATTCATCCTTTTTTTTTTTTTTTTTCTTTTTCTTTTATGGCAAAAAAAAATACAAGTTCATTGAATAAACCAACTGAATTTATTTGAAATTATTAACCATAGATTTTTACAGATGTACATTTCAATTTATTTTGGAACCTATCTTTCAATTAATGGATAAGATCAACTAGAGTCTGAAAGCTATTCAAGGGTACGTTGATATTTTAACGTGTCATGATTGGATACAATTACAAATCCCAGGGACCCATCCCCAATCTTTATTGGATTTATCTCCATGTCTCACTTGAACAATATTTTTACCAACAAAATTATACTGAAAATTTTTTATCAGTTTATTAGGCACATAGAATAGCTTGTTAATACACGTGTTCATTACATACTTGTCACATTCAATTCATTACATTAAATTCAATTCTAGTTGCTTGATTAGAAATGTATTACAACAAATTATATAGGGTGGGAATAAAATAACTTTGTCTGTTTGGAAGTATTTGCCACTAGCTAATTCTAATCTCCAGCATTTGCTGATATTGCTCACCAATGACAGTGCAGGTAATAAGACCTGCTGTCATGTCTCTAGGAAATGTGAAAAATCTACCTAGACTGTGCAAACTTTAAAGTGCATACGTGACAGGTATCCCCTATCATAAGGTTTTTTTTTAATTATCTCCATATGCCTTCTATAGTCTGTATATGAAATTTGTATTCATTCTGTTCATTAGATTTAGTTGCAGATGCCTCCAAACAGGGAAAATTATTTTATGGCCAACCTGTATAATCTATATTATGATTATATTACAACTATGAAATTATTACAATTTCTCAAACACAATAGTTAACATCAATCAAATATTATTTTTAAATTGCTCAAAACTATGTACCAAATGTATTTTTTATATAATCAAAATAAAATCCAGCAACCAAATTTTGATTTTCGACTTTTTATTAAGTCTAAAATCAAAATTCTGTAAGAATAAAAAAAATAAACTAATTTGTCTTTGCTCTTAACAATAGGCAACCTATAAAAGGTATGTATATCTTTTATAAATTGCCTATTATTAAGACCAATTAGTTTATTTTATTTTATTAGTATATAAATATATATATATATATATATATGACACTTTCATGGAATCAGAATTGCCTCTTGTGTAGGGTTTTGGTTATTTATCAAAATATTTACGACTTTCCGAAAACCGACTGGAAATTTGCTTGAAGAAGGAAATAATACGGCATGTTTTCCGAGTTCAAATTACAATGTCTGAAGATGAAATAATATGCCTATGCATTAAAATGACGAAATACGTCAAGGAAGATACAAGTATTAAGAAATGTTCAAACTACAACATCCTGCAGTCTAACGTTTCAAATCTGCATGCGATTTTGTACGCATGGCTTATTGCGAATAACACGGGAGCATTATGAACCCTACTTCAAAGATTAAGGTATGTAACACAACATCCAATGTCATTCAACATCCTCTCAAGGAATTTTTTTAAGTGTCCATTGGGGTAACTGTTTTCGACTCTGCCACACAAGCGTTTATAACTGCTGAGGATAAATGTACGACACGCAACCATCTTTTCAAATTAATCTCTATTCTATTTGCAGAACCACGATAATCGAATTTGTGCTGCTATAAGTAGAATCTAGTGTCACCGTAGTGACAAAATACACTGAAGTGACAAAAGTCATGGGATAGCAATATGCAAATTTTCAGATGGCAGTAGCATCGCGTAGAACAGGTATAAAAGCGCAGCGCTTTCGCAGATCTTTCATTTCTGTTCAAGTTATTCATGTGAAGAGGTTTTGACGAGATGATGATGACCGCACGACGGGAATTAACAGACTTTGAACGCGGAATGTTAATTGGAGCTAGACGCATGGGTCATGCCATTTCGGAAATCGTTAGGGAATTCAACATTCCCAGATCCACTGTGTCAAGAGTGTGCCGAGAGTATGAAATTTCAGGCATAACATCCCCACCATGGACAGCGCAGTGGTCGACCGCCTGCACTTAACGACCGAGACCGGCGACGTCTGCAAAGAGTCGTAAATTCTAACAGACAAGCAACACTGCGTCAAATAACCCAGAAATCAATGTGGGACGTACAAGGGACTTGTCTGTTAGAACTGTGCGGAGAAATTTGGCTTTCTTGGGCTATTCCAGCAGAAGACCGACTCGAGTGCCTTGACTGACAGAACGACATCGCTTGCAGCGACTCTCGTGGGCACGTGAGCATATCGGTTGGTCCCTAGATGAATGGAAAACCGTGGCCTGGTCCGATGAGACACGATTTCAGTTGGTAAGAGCTGATGGTAGGGTTCGAGTGTGGCGCAGACCCCACGAAGCCATGGACCCAAACTGTCAGCAAGGCACTGTTCAAGCTGGTGGTGGCTCCGTAATGGTGTGGGCTGTTTTTTCATGGCATGGACTTGGTCCTCTGGTGCGACTGGACCGAACATTGACTGGAAATGCTTATGTTCAGCTACTTGGAGATCGCTTGCAGCCGTTCATGGACTTCATGTACCCAAACAACGATGGATTTTATGGATGACAATGCGCCATGTCACCGAGCCACAACTGTTCGCGATTGGTTTGAAGAACATTCTGGACAATTCCAACGAATGATCTGGCCACCTAGATAGCCCGACATGAATCCCATCGAGCATTTATGGGACATCATCGAGAGGTCTGTTCGTGCCCAAAATCCTGCACCATCAACGCTTTCACAATTATGGACGTCTATCGAGACAGCATGGCTCAATATTCTTGCAGAAGACTTCCAACGACTTGTTGAGTCCATGCCACGTCGAGTCGGGTGAAAGGAGGGCCGACACGATATTAAGAGGTATCCCATGACTTTTGTCACTTCAGTGTATATGATCCTTGAAATACCATATTCATCGTTCATCCAGTGTAGGTCTTGGGTACCATTAAATTATACTTTCGCAGTCACGGAGATGGGATTACCAGTACATTCAACAAAGAATTTCTAATATATTTATGGAGTTTTGGGAGATTGTTGAAGCAGCTTCAACGTTACGAAGAGGCTTCGATACCTCATGATTCGATAATGTTCTACAATTCAATTATTTTGTTTTTTATCTTTCTTTATTATCAAGTTAGATAAGCTAAACTTCCTTTATCTATTTTTCTTGATACTTGTATCTGCCTTGTCATTTTTTGGAGATATTCAATGTTTATAACCTAAAGCTTCTTCCTTGGTAGTAAAAGAAATAAATACAAATTTCATTTTGGATCATGTATGTATACTAACTATTCATTTATATACTTAAAAGATACTCTTTATTTATATATTAAAAGATACTCTGGTTTTAAAATGTTGCTGATATTTGCACTGAGTTTGAATAATGGGTTTCAATGAGTTTCATTTTTGCTAAACATCATTCATAGGTATTTTAATCTCCAAAGAATATTCTATAACAAAAAAATATAAAAAAAAAAAAAAAAACATCGAAAACGAATAACGACGTTATGTCATTCATACGACATTTTCAAAGTTTGCAGTCTATTACTGACCACCTCTAATTTTAAACTGAATGAAAATGTGAAAAATAAAGAAAACAATTTCCTATGATTTACTTATTTATTTATTGTTATTATAATTATTTTTCAAATGAAACAATTCGCCAGACTTATGAATAGGCAACCGGAAATCATAAAAAAACACTCAAGTAATCTCATTTCCCACATTTATACAATAGTTGCAGAAAATAACAAAATATCTAGACATAAAGAAATAAATAATAACAATAACACATAAAATTGGTATAGCAAAATACTAAATACTTAGTTATTCAATTCCTTCTATTAGCTCACACTCTCTCTATATATATCTTGTTCAAATTTTCAATCGTTCATAAAATACTTTTTATTCATCCACTCCAGTTCAAGTACATTTTTTTTTTAATTTGTAGTGAAGGACACTGGATGTTAATGCAGTTTTTTCAAATATTAATTCATTAATTAAATTAAATTAATTAATTTTAGTTTTTTTTAGATTTGAGTTGCATATGTCTACCAATAGATGGCGCCAGATAAACTTAAATGAATGGAAAATTATTTATAACGGACTTTCTGCAATATAGTGAGAAAAAAAAGTAGGAAATGACTTTAAAATTTTTTCTTATATTACTTGTTTTTAAAAAAAAACAGTGAAAAAATAAGAAACAGTGATGAAAAAGTAGATTTTAATCAATAACATTTAAAGAAGATTTTTATTTACCTATCGTTGTAACATATATCTCCCGATCAACATTTGCATAAATATTCCAAGGTCTTGAATTCAGAAAGTATAATATTTACGTAGAATTTATGGTTTACATGCTTATAACATACATTTCTTTGAAGCTGTTGGAGCATGTCCAAAGTGGAAAACAAACGACGGTTTCGAGATGCAGTTCGGAGTTAATTATCTTGGACACTTCCTGCTGACCAATCTGCTCTTGGAGAGAATCAAGGCCTCAGCACCAGCAAGGATTGTAAATCTCGGTTCAATTGCTCATATACGTGAGTCTTTTCATTTTCTATTCCCAGTAACTTACATTGTGGCTGGCATTTTTAATTATTTTATATAGTTCTATGTAGTATTTTTCAATTCCTTTTATTAGCTCACATTCTCCCTATATATATCTTGTTCAAATTTTCAATCGTTAATGAAATACTTTCTATTCATCCATTCAAGTTCAAATATATTTTTTTTTGAACTTGTAGTAGATGACACTTGATGTTAATACAGTTTTTTTTTAATATTAATTCAGTAATTAAATTTAATTAATTAATTTTATTTTTTTTTATTTAAGTTGCATATATCTACCAATAGATGGCACCAGATAAACTTTAAAAAATGAATGAAAATTATTTATAAAGGATAATATAGTGACAAAAAAATAGGAATTTTTTTTATATATTACTTGTTATTATTCAACTCACTCAAGTCAACTTCCATATAGTAAAAATAAAAATAAAAAACTTTTGTAAAAATAATTTTTATTCAAGAAATTTACTTAAGCTTAATAATTTTTAAGTAGAAAAATATTAACCATGAAAACAACTTCAAATCAAATTAATATTTGACATATTTACATAAAGGGACCTGATGGCCGAGTGGCTAGCCTTCTGGCACTCGTTACCACAGGTATCGGCAAATCGACAAGTTGGAATCCCGGCTGTGCCATGGATATTTGTAGTGGTTCGGAATCCACTTTAAACCGTAGGTCCCGGTCCTAATAGGATCGCAGAGCGTTGTGGGGGTAGTGTTACTCGCGTGCGTAGCATGTCTTCAAGCTATACTTGCCCTCAGGGTAGTGGTAAATGAGTAACAACAGTGCAGCCGTGCAGCCGTGCAGCCCTCGTTTATGGAATAAAGATTCACTGTCTGTATTGCCAGCTGCATTAGAACAACAACAACATAAAGAACGAAACACACAAGATGTAATTATACATACATGAAAGTACTAAATGAATATCAAAATTTCAATACTTTAGTATTCTCGTTTTTATCTTTAAATTCGATAATTTATCAATTATGTTACAATATAAACTCACTGATTTCTTTTTTTTTTTTAATCTTCGAAATGAAACGTAGCCTGTAACGGGAAAGCCGTAGCCTGTCAGGAGGAAGCTGCACGGGTATGGCAGCTTCCTCCTGATGCCCATGGGGACATTAATAATATTCCTAAAAGAAGAATCACGTTTTGTTAATTGACAAACAATACCATCGTAAAGATAACATAATTGCTTAAAAACATAAGGAAATACATGCAGTGTCGTAAAACGTGGACAATTTTCGTAAAAGTTCTGGAAAACTGATTTGACCTCAATAAAAAAAAATTATTTTTTGGTTACCTTGATATTTATTTACGTTTTAATAACTACTCCAATGAAATCTAATGTTGTATTTATACTACAATGTCAAAATTAAATTCTTTTTACATTAGGATTATTTCACACAATGCTGTTACAAAATTTATTTACTATACATTTATTATAAATAAAAATGTTAATTTGCAATTATATCTTACTTAATTAGTATATTGTCTGTTATCTTGAATAACAATATTCTTCTAGATTGTCGCATAAATTTATGTGAATTAAAATTTCTATATTAAAATTTTCTATTAATATCATCTTATATATATATCAAATAAAATGTAAAATTTTCTCTTCAAATAGAAAATCTACTAGTACAATTTTTTGTTGTATTTTTTCGTCGTTCTTTCACTGACATTTTTTTATTACTTCTGAGTGCCTATAGTCAGAACAAGCCAAACAATTTTAGAAAAAGGGCTATAGGGGCTTAAATAACTAGTACTGATATTTAGTATGCCCATTATTAATGCCATTGCTATTTAGTATTACCAATACTACTAGTGCTGTAACAAGTATTACAAGTACTATTGGTACTGTAACATATTCTTTTTCATTCGTCCATCACTGAATACTTATGAAAAACTATTATAAAGAAAAAGGACTGCATATAATTGTGTTACAGTACTGTTATGAGATATGACTAGTACTAGTAGCATTGATAATTAATATGACCAGTACCCAGTATTTTTTGCTTTCCAACTGAATATTAAACTGATGAATAAAAGGCCTACAGATGGCATCATGACCAGTACTGTATGTCTTACATTAGTATTTTTTTTTTCATGTATAATTTAATTCTCAACTCTTAAGGTATTTTTCATTAGTTACAAGTTTTATATCTTATAACATGAAAATGAATTATAAATTTTAACAATGCTTCAACATTAGTATCATCATTCTTTATAAATAATGTACATTAAAACTTATTTATATTTACATCGAACAGTAGGTTTTGGTGATAGCAGATAAATAAAATTTCTCTTGTTGTGGCAAATTCATAGATAGTTAAAAGATTAACTTTATTTATAACGGTATTATTATTTATTATTTTTTTATATTTACATTGGATTTATACTATGCTTATTGCATTTACAGATTAACTTTATTGAAACATTTAGTTGAGCAGCAAATGCAATAAGCATAGTACTAGTACAGTTATTTTTTAATTATTTCTATATTTGTATACATGTATGTAACTTGAAGATGTAGGGTGTTAAACTTCATCAAAATGCATTTTTATTGCGATGCATTTATTTTATTGAAATATACGTGAGTCCTTTTTCGACTGAAAGTCATTTAAAAATAAATTTATTTTTGCAGTATAAAGTCTGTTATTCAAAACAACTTTTGAATTAAAATATTATAAAAGCAAACAACTTTATCTTATCAACACCATGTAAACATTTTCCGGAAGATAAAAGGTTTTTAGACAGCATTGTCCAGTGACAGAAGTTTCCGCACGTAACTAAACTAGGAATTAAAAATTTTACTGAAAAGTTTAGTAACATAAATCATTTTATAATGTATTTTAAATTGTACAAATCACGTAATTAATAAATTACATTATTTGCGTCAATTACACTCATTTAAAAAATTTTTCTTTCTTCAAAATTATATTGTCTATATTCTAGAATGAAATTTGAACACACAATAATATATTTCTTAATCAAATACAACACACAGTGTTTGAAATAACAGTTCACTGCATATATCTTTTAAAAACGCTGAAAACTTTAAACTTACATTACTGGCCATTAAAATTGATACACCAGGAAGAAATGCAAATAACAAAATGATATTTATTGGACAAATATATTATACTGGAAATAACAAGTGATTAAATTATCAAGAAATTTGGGTGTATAGATCCTGAGAAATCAGTACCCAGAACAACCACCTCTTAAGTAATAACAGCACTTATACGCCTGGGCATTGAGTCAAACAGATATTGGATGGCATGTAGAGACGTCCATTCACCTTCAACACGACGCCACAGCTCATCAACCGTAGTGACTAGTGTATGGTGACGAGTTAGTCGCTCGGCAACCACAGATTGGACGTTTTCTATTGGCGAGAGATCTGGTGAACGTGCAGGCCAGAGCAACAGCCGAACATTTTCCGAATCAATGAAGGTCCGTACAATACCGGCAACATGCGGTCCTGCTGGAACGTAGGATTTCGCAGGGCTCGAATAAAGGTTAGAGCCACGGATCGTAACACACCAGATATGTAACGTGCACTGTTCAAAGGGCCTCAATGCGAACAAGAGGTGACCGAGATGTGTATCCAATAGCACTCCATACAATCACGCCAGTTAATGGGCCAGTATGACGATGACGAATACATGCTGCCAATGTGCGTTCACCACAATGTCATCAAGAATGGATGCGACCATCTTGATGCTGTAAACGGAACCTGGATTCATCTAAAAAAAAATGCGGCTTGCCATTCGTGCGCCCAGGTTCGTCGTTGATTATACCACTGAAGACGCTCCTGTCTGTAATGCAGCGTCAAGGGTAGCCGCAGCCATGGTTTCCGAGCTGAGAGTCTATGCTGCTGCAAACGTCGTCGAACTGTTCGTGCAAACATTTGTTGTCTTGCAAACGACCCCAATTTTTAACTCAAGCCTCGTGAAGCGGCTGCACAATCCATTAAGGACATGCGAGTAACATGCCAGGCTTCGGCTTCTCGGCTGTTAGTGATAGGGGCCCGTTGAGATCCAACACGGCGTTTCGTGTTACCGTCCTGAACCCATCAATTCCATATTCTGCTAACAGTCATTGGATCTCGTCCGACGCGAGCAGCAATACTGCGATACGATAAAGCGCAATCCCGGTATGCTACAATTCAACTTTTATCAAAGTCAGAAACGTGCTGGTACGCATTTCTGCTTCTTACACGAGACATTACAACAACTTTTCAGCAGGCAACCACGTTCAAATGCAATTTGTGTGTGAGAAATCAGCTGAACAATTTTCACATTTAAACACATTGTAGAACCGGTGCCTGCTTTATCTGAATGCGCTTAAAAGCTAATCATTTGCATATCAAAGCACCTTCTTCCTGTCGTTTAAATTTCACGTCTGTAGCATGTCGCCTTCTTGGTGTAGCAATTTTAATGGCCAGTAGTGTAGTACAGTTAATTTATAATTAAACTAGTTTCAGTTTTGATTTACAAACAGCAACATTCCATTCAATATATTTTATTCAAATTAAAATTAAAACTTTTAAAATTTGTCTTTTCTTCTTCAAAAGAAGTTATAATTATTTTTTTTTTTTAGGATGAATGATTGCAAAACAAATCGAAAATGTCATTTATTACGTAGATTTTGATAATAACACACAATAGCAAATGTAAGCAAGCTTTCAAACAAAAAATTGCGGCCAGATTTTTTATTAAATCAAGTGATGCCAACAGTTTTAACTCTTTTAAGTGATGTAAACATTATGTAATGCTTTTTTATTTATATTAGAATAAGTTTTACAGTCAATATTGAAGAAATATTGAAGTTAAACATATTGAAAGTATCATTTCCGGTTAGGAAAATCGTACTTCCGGTTCAAAAACTCGTCTCCGAGAGAAATTTAAATTAACAGAAATTTAGTTCTAAAAAGATAGAAACAAACTGTGAAGATATTTAGAAAGCTTAAAATACAAGCTGGTAAAAATTGTGAAATCGATATCTTGTTCGATAATCATGTTTTATAGGTGTTTGCGTACCTTAAGCAGAAAACACTGTAATATTTTCAATTTCTTCTATTAGCTCACACTCTCCCTATATATATCTCGTTCAAATTTTCAATCGTTAATAAAATACTTTTTATTCATCCACTCGAGTTCAAATACATTTTTTTTTAACTTGTAGTGGATGACACTTGATGGTAATACAGTTTTTAAAAATATTAATTCAGTAATGAAATTTAATTCATTCATTTTAGTTTTTATTAGATTTAAGTTGCATATATCTACCAATAGATGGCGCCAGATAAACATAAAAAAATGTATGAAAATTATTTACAAAGGACTTTCTGCAATAAAGTGAAAAAAAAGTAGGAATTAACTTAAAATTTTTTTTTTTATATATTACTTGTTGTTGTTATTCTCTGGTGATTACTTCAACTACAGTTTGAAAGCTTTATTAAGCAATATATAGAAAATATGCTGTTTAAGTTCGATAATAGTAACAGTCTACAGTATCCTCCAATGCTAAATAAATATTTTTCTGCTCAAATAAATTATAAAAAAATGCCAGAATTCCGTAAAAAATATTTCCCTGGGTTTTAAAATTAATCTAAAACGATAAAGTTGCAATGCGATATTCGAGGTTTTTTTTTTTTTTTTTCAATGCAAATCTTGAAAACTGTAATTTGTAGAATATTTTTTGTCTCAAACTTTGCTGTAAAAGTTGCTTATAGTATTTGCTTTGTCTTTATGGTGCTTCTTACGTTGAAACTAAGGTACTTACGTATTAACACCACGGCAGAAGAAGTTGCGCTAATGCGCCGATAAAAAGTGCGCCAAAATAGAGACAGTTTTGAATCAATGTTAAACTCTATATCGGCCCATTTTCTACCGAAATACGATTGACTACTTGGTTTTTAAATAAAGTATTTTGAATTTTGAAAGTGTTTTGATTTTAAATAAAGTGCTTTATATATTTTATGATTTGTCACAAATATTTTAAGTGTAGATTGGCACCACTTGAAAAACCGCCAAATCTGTAGCTGCGGTGGCGTTAATACGTAAGTACCGAAACTAATATAGACTACTTTTTTTTCTAGTTGGTAAAATCCACTTTGAAGACATACATTACGAGAGAACATACCGCTCATGGCAGGCTTATTGCCACAGCAAGTTGGCCATGGTCCTCTTCACCCGAGAGTTAGCAAAGAGGCTGCATGGTAACAAATACTTTTATTTAGACGCAAAATTGACATAATGCAACGAATAAGAATCAATAAATTTAAAATAGTATTACTTATTTTGCCTGTATATTAACTCTTAATGTATTAGAAATAGAACTTCAAGTACATTACAAACTGTATTTTTGTTATATAATCTCGTTTTCGCCTTACATTTTTTTTTTTATATTATTGAAGGAAAAGAATTTTCACTTACAAAAGATTTAGGTAATTTATATTAAATTTATTAGTACTTTAGATAGTATACAATATTAAACTTCAGTAATAAACAGAATATATTTTTATTAGATTAACTTTGCAGTATGATTGATTGCATCTTTCAATTGATTTCATTAAAAGCAATTATTGTTATTATTATTTTTTTTTTTTTCATGGCAGGAAAATTCTTCAAAGAAATAGTACCAACTAAAATATGACGATGAAACAATATTTCTAAATATTTGAAATCTCGTGGAGCCCTCTAACAGAAAAATGTGCAATTATTTTTATGCCTAAAATCATTTATAAATCAAATCGAATAACTAGTCATTGAACAATGATATGAGGACACAGGTTATAACTAGCGATTTTTTTTTTTTAATTGCTGTAAGCTAAAGGTCGACAATCTTCTTTTACTGTAAAAACCTTTAAAAGACATTGAGGTTTTACTATATATGTAATTATATTTAATATATATCAATTTAAAAATCATATTAGTGTTTGTTTTGTTTCACCTATTATTAGCACGTTATAGTAAAATAGAGAAGGTATGCTATGCTTTATTAACTCCCCCCCTCCTCCCCCTGACATTTTCTCTTGGCAGTATGTTAAAGAATTGGGCCTGAAAGACTGAGTGGCTAGCGCTCTGGCGTTCGATACCACTGGTTTCGGGTTCGAGTCCCGGCGGTGCCATGGATGTTTGTAGTGGTTCGGAATCCACTTTAAATCGTATGTCCCGGTCCTAATAGGATCGTAGAGCGTTGCGGGGGCATTGTTACTCCGCGTCCGCGGCTTATCTTCAAGTTACACGCGCCCCCTGGGTAATGCAAAGTGAGTAACGTCTGTGCAGCGCTTGCCTTAAGGCATCCAAGACCAAGCTGTCTAAATGTTTGCCAGCTTCATTAGAACAAAGAAAAATTGTTAAAGAATAATTTTCTCGTGAAAATATCCATTAATTAAGTAATAATTTTATGAGTTTTAACATATTAAGGCTGATTATATGTAAAAATACAATGCTGTGCTTATAGGTACAGGTGTAACAACATATTGCGTTGACCCAGGACCTTGCCATACAGAAATTTTTCGATATATTTTCAAAACTCACTGCATTGACAGTTTTCTGATCAGAGCCAGGAGCATATTCTACAAAACTGCAGAACATGGAGCTGAGGCAATTGTTTATTGTGTGGTAGATCCTACAATCGCCAGTGAATCTGGTTATTATTACAAGTAAGTAGATACGTTTTTATTTTTAAAAAAAATGTATTAATAGGTCCTGAAAGCTTTGTGAATAATAACTCATTAAAGCTCAGCTGCTTTTCTCTCAGTGATACCAAACCAAATATAGGAAATCATTGGTGCAGAGAATTCTCGCCAACTAAGTATGCCGCTATTCAAATATAACAGTAGTAATTGAACAGGTTTTAAATATTTGGTTTTTTTATCGACAGTTAACTCAATAAATATTTGAGTTCAATGATTTTAATCTTATTATTGTGATATTCCTAACATATTTCAGCAGCTTGTTATTTCCGCTTAAATTAGTGCATTAGTACCTCAGCAATCGATTTTTGATTTCACAATAAAAGTAATACCTTTTAGTCATCGACTATAGATGACAATTAAAGTGTAAGTTTGTAGTGTTGTCGGTTGTGCATACTGGATTGTAAGTGTGGTTAGGTTGAGACTAGTGGCGCAGGTTTCAGAACTCACAGCTTTATTCACACACGCACAAACAGCACACACAGACAATTAACTACAGACAATATAACACATTTAAAGACATATAATTATTGAAAGGATTCCACGAATAAGCCAAAAATAAAGATACTCACATACGCGCTGGATGCGCGAAATGTACTTCCTCTCCGGGTTAGTGTCTGTAGGCCATCTATTACACAGAATTGTGCTAACTTTATTTCCTCTCAGGGTGAGAGAGACTGGAAACTGAACGTTTCTCAGCAGCAATACCCGTTGCTCTGTATTTTCTCCCCTGTGAAAATCTCAAGGTCTACTGACCATTTCTTCTGAACGCCACAGGGGGCGCTCTTGCAGTGCACTGTTACAAGTTCTTTTTTATGCCATAAAGAAAATCCTATAATTCAGCATAAAAAGTAAAAAATAATTTTTTTTTTATTTCCAGTGGCAGATTATGAACAGTTACAGCAAAAAAAGAACAACGGAAAAAAAAAAACCATACACCATACAACAACAACAAAATAATACAACAAAACATGCAGAAACAGAGTTGCAGATCTTTTAGCCACTAAAAAGTGTTACCAGGTGCACCACGGGGAGGTAGATCTTCTGCGCACCCATAAAAAATAAATATATACTGAGATTTGCAATATTGGGGCATTTATTTAAGTAAGACATTTTTGTGTATGATAAGTATAGGACATATTTAAATTTAAAAATTTTGCTGACAAATAATTTCTAACAATTTAATTTTAAAATTATTTCAAAATATTCACGTTATACATAATTACGAAATCATATCATAATTTGTTTCTCGACATGCTACTTGAAGAAGGGGTGAATTTTAAAAACTTTGTTATAAAATATACTTCATTACATCTTCATAAATTTCTAAGCATTTGTAATTGAATTCTAAAGTACAAGTATCCAAGAATTGAATTCACAAGTCAGGGGATTTGAAATAAGTATTGCTTTTGCTATATTGTCTCATAGTATCAGCTTTTTCATCTACTTTTGCTTGATAATCTCTTTAAACAAATATAAATGTGATCCTGAACTACACTACTAATTCATATATTCTAAAAAGATTTAGAACGCTGCAATTTTTTCAACAAAATTTTGAACATCCAACATTGTCAACAAACATTTCGTAATTATGTGGTTTCGTTATTCATGACTTTGAATTTCATCCTTTAGAGCTGGGGTCTCCAAACTAATCCGGCCTGCCAGTGTCATCAATCCGGCCCGCGGCAGCGAACAGCTTATTGTTGCTGTAATAAGTTGGATAAAAAAAACACAAAATGATAATAACTTGGTTTTATTTACTTGTTAGGTAAAGCTTAATGATAAGCTTTACCTAACAGATAAGCTTTACCAGCAGAAAATTTAACTTAAGCATAACAACTAACAAATAAATCTCACTAACATTATAAACTAGTGAACATCCCGCGGTTACCCTCGGTAGTTATGTTGAGGTAAAGAGTATCGCATATGTATGTATATCGATGTTTGGAATGTATATATCCTGAATCAAACATATGATTTTTATCCTGAAAATCCCTCAGGAACGGAAAAGCCAAATTAATGCGAATGAAACCGCGGGGTATCCACTTGTAAAAAAATACTAATGAAATTTATGCAATTGTGATTTTTCACTGATAATAGTTTGTAGTTGGGGATCAATTTTACTTGTACCAATTATTAAAAGAGATTGTAGTAATTGAACCAGCGAATTTAGCAACCTTATGCTCGTTCAAAGCGCGTACTCGGCGATTAGTCTAGAAATTATAGATAATGGCAGAAAAATCAAAATGGTTTTGGCCCTTGGTACTTACTGGAATCAACAGTACGGCCCTAATGCTGGAAAGTTTGGAGACCTCTGCTTTAGAGCAAGGATGTAAAGATTTGTGATTTACAAAAAAGTTGCTAAAAAAGTAATTTATGACAAATAATATTTATTTCATTGACATTTAGTCATATGCTATTACAAAAAATATTAACTGAAGAATTTATTTCAAAATTTAATTATCCAAATTTGTTTTTGTTTTTTTCTGAGGCCAAGTTCGAAATTGGTTCTAACAATCGTTATTACTTTTTGATTGATCAATCACAATTGAAAGAATTTGTTCACAGATATACAGGGATCTATAGAAGTTTACATGATTGAATGTATTATCTAACGACGATTTGTAGTTCTACAGTTTAAACGATAAACATTTAATACAGGACCCTCATCAAATTTATTTCAAATTTATTTCTCATATTTTCCACAATGAAGAGTTCAAAACAGAGTTGTAGCGAAGAAAAAGAATTTTACTTTTTTGTGTATCAGAAAAATTTTCTTTGAAGGCTTGATATCAAACTACTAATATTTTCAACACGTGCAGTCTTGGGGTTAAAATTCAATTTTTTAAAAGCTATCTGAAATAGTTGTTCAATTATTGATAAGTCCCATTACTACAATATTGCCTTATTGAAACAGTGTCAGATCTTCAATATTTGACCAATAAAAAGCTGCTCTATATTAGTATCAAGTTTATAGGAGTCTCGTCTTTCTTTAGGCAGTGAATATATTACTATAAAATATGCGAAAGAAGACATGATTTTCTAAAAACAAAGCATTTAAATCTTAAACAATGCATTACAATTTATTTAAAAATTTAGTACATCCTTAAATCATTATTATCGACAAATGCCTGTAGTTGACTCACGTAGTTCGTAAAAAATTAGATGTTCAGCACACGTAAGTTATTCAAGGCCACACAAAGACCAACTCGAAAGATATCCTAAGACTAGATATTCAGGAAAATTCTTCGGATTTAAAGCTTTATTAATTTATTTAAAATACTAAAAAAAATAAAATGATCAGAACAGTACAAAAAAATAGTTTCCTCAAAGCTTAAATAAGCTTCCTTTTCGTTCTTTGTTGATTTTTTCCTCTGATAAACGATTAAGCTCCATTTCATTCCTTATAAAAAATTATACAGAATTAAAGAGACTCTCCGCTGTTTAATTCAAGAAATTATATTTAAAGTATATTTGAAATGTGAAAAAAAAATTCTTTTTAAATTTGTCACATGAACATACAAAAGATAAATCTTTAATTATCATGAAATGCATCGCATAAAAAAAGGGTTTAACTGTTTTTAATTTTCTGATAAATCGATATTTATAGTAAGAATAATTCTTTGTCGAGGAAGATATGACGACCTTTTTTTTTACAACTCACACTAGAAACCTACTTAACTGAAGTTTGTCCTTTAATTTTACCTTTTTAAATCACGTGATAGCATAAATGTAATTTAATATTAATGAATATGTGGAGTTTTTCGAGTATATTTACCCCATAAGGTTTCCAAAGAAAGTTTTGTCAGCAAAGCCTTTTTAAATCATTATCAAATATCTTAATGAGATTAGAACATTTACACCCAAAATTTGCATTAAAATAAGTTAGTTAATTAAAATAATAATTTGCTTTCAGTATTTTGAAAAAGTAGCATAATCATATGATAATTCTTCAAATTGTTTTAACATAAGAGTTGTGATTCCCTAACTTATTTGATCTACCATATTCTTTTCAAAATAAAGAAAAATTATCCAGTACGATGTGAAATATACTTTCTTTAAGCGAGCAAACAGGAATGGTGAAATAATAGTTTGTGTTCTTTTATATATCTACATATAATAAGTCTTTAAACATATCTTATGCCTAAATTCGTAGTACATAAAAATGTTGAATTGCTGGATGATTATTATTAAAAAAAAAAAAAAAATCTCGATATATGAGCCGCTAGTTATCATACCGTTCACAGAAACTGAATAAAATTTTGGTTTAAGATATTTTGAGGTATGCGCTCAAGAATCATACGAAAAACAACAGTTATCTCTAACAGTTACGGTCATTTTGTTAAAAAATTTTTAAAATTTCAAATAGCAGCAACTATTTTTTTATTGGAATGCTGTTTCTTTAGCGAAAAACAAATACCATTGGAACGATACCTATTGAAAATGGCATGAAAATTGCCGACGCTAAATAGACTAAGGAGAAAAGTGAAAACAATAAATAAGGACAGCGAACCAACAGAAAACAAAACTTTTTATTGTGTTTCACAAATTTTCTTTGTGACATCCTTCACATATGTTGGCATTTTGCATGTGACAGATGGTGGATAACATTGAAGCATGTACCTTGCGCCAAGAGGAATCTGTTGAACCTGGCGTCTCATGGCACCTTTCAAATCAAATACAGTTTACCTTTACAAAATTAGATGCATACGCTTCGGATTTTAGGTATCCCTACAGCCAGAAATCCATGCGAGGGATATCGGGAGACCTTGGCGGCCACGAAAATGGGAAAAGGCGGGAGGTACAAACTATGGTCTTCAGTAACATTTTACAGAAGACTCCACGTGTGGGGGGAGCGCCATCTTGCATCCACACGACGTCAGATAAAGCAATACGCCGTTGCAAATCAGGAATAATGTAATTAGTCAACATTAATAGATAGCATTCTTTACCGTACACTTTTGTAGAACCTCATCAGTAATCGCTTCAAAAAAGTAGTGGTCGAGGATGAAGGTGCTTGTTATACCTCAGCACACAGTCACTTTTTCTACGTGTAACGAAAATTCAACCACATCATGGGGATTATCCACTGCTCAGTGCACGCAATTTCTCGAATTAATATTACCAGTCAACGAGAAATGGGATTCGTCCGTCCACAAAATGCATAAAGGTCAACTGTTATTATCGCCATTCGGGATGAGGAATTCATTCGCGAAATCTAGCCGCAATTGGTTATCATCCGCTTGCGACATCTGGAAAAAGTGGAAATGATATGGAACTTGATACTGAAACCTTTGGTGAACAGAACACAGAATCTTGAGGATCGTAGAAATTGGCATCTGCAGAACGAGTGAAATACACTCGTTCATGCAATGTTCATGCTCGTTCATCCACGTCACATGCAAGATGAACTTCGCTTATCGTCTCATGAACATTTGCAACAGTCTTGACAAGAAACGAGGTCGTCCAGGCAAAGATCGACAACATGTGAAACCAGTTTCTTCAAAGTTGCATATCCAGTACAGTACCTTGTACAGTTGTTTCTAAACACTGGCCTCGGCGTAGCTCATGGTTTCTGCGGTACGCAAGCAATGCCTTCATGGCATCTTGTCGATTCAGATAATAATTCTTTACAATTTCCCCTCATTGATTCCCTGCAAGCGGCATGTTCAGAGTGCAAAAAAGCAAGACATGAGGCATGTATTTCACAGTGGCTTTTCTTTCACCAGTGCGGCAACATCAATCATGACGATGTCTTACACTGAACCAGGAAATCTACATACCTTGTTCTCGTTTCCAGGGAATTTCAGCAAGCCGGAATCACAGCTGCTCTGATGAACGGCTTCTTAATCTGTCTAGCGCCGGCGATTTTTGTGCTACAGGCACCGTTCCAACGCTATTTATAGTTTCCACTAAGAATATCAAATTCAAAAAAAAAAAAAAAAAGTTAGTGTTTCCATTTGAAATTTTTAAAATTTTGTCAGTGTAACCGTAACTCTTAAAGTTTAATTAATTTGTATTGTTTTTTCATATGATTGTTGAACGCATACCTCAAAATTCCTTAAATCAAAATTTTGTTCAGTTTCTGTGAACGCTATGATAGCTAGCGGTTCAAATATCAATCACCTTGAAAGTGATCTTGAAGTTTGAAAATATAAACTTACTTAATGAAATAAAACATAAAAACATGTGCATTTCACACATGAAATTAACATAAAGAAGGATAATATGAAGATAAAATTACAAATAGCTTTAAAAATTATCCTAATGACCAGGAACAATCATAGAACAGAACATATGAGTATTAAATGTCCTATTAAATGCACCCGGGACTACTATAACCCCCTTATTCCTTCCATTATCCCCTAAGGGGCAGTATAATTCATTTTGGATATCAATGATTCAGAATCTTTCTTTTTTTTCCTTTGATAATTTGTTATGGTTTTATTTATCATCCTTTAATAATAAGCTAAACAAAAAAAATGCTTATTGAATAAATCTTTACTATTAAATAATATGTTGGGGCAGTAAATTTGTTACTTTTACTGAGAAAGAAAATTTATTCGTTTTTACAACACTTATTAATATTATTAACATCAATCAAAAAAAGTAAAAAGTAAGTAAAAATAAAAGATTTATCAACAGAAATTACTGTCACATCTGATATTTTCATTGGTTTTATTCGTCAATTTAGAATAATTTTTAATCATTAAAAGGAGATAAATAACATTAATATTATTATTTCAGCAATTATAAAAGAGTCAAAGCAGCCAAAGCTGGTCGAAAGGATGAAACAGCGAAAAGGTTATGGGACCTGAGTGAAAATCTAATATCTTCGGTTCAGTGATATAACCCAAGCGTGTTATATCACATGAATGTAAAGATTGGAATCCACTTTGAACGATTGATGGCAACTATAAATTTTATCATCATTGCATACTTTATTACAATACTCATATTTGTTATCATCATTACATATTTTGATCTTCTGTTGTATGTAAAGAGAATAAATGTCTTAAATATTACTTATTATTAATTTGAGATTCTTTTCAGTTTATCTACAATTTTTTTATATTTTTGTACATTTTTAATAAAAGCCTTTTTAAAATGTGAGCATGTCAAATTATTTTGTTTATAAAAATTATAAATACATGTTCCTCATTAAATTACTTAATAAATAATTTTTTGTTTTAAATAAGATAAGAGCGCAATAAATAATAATCTAGCACTAATTAATAAGACCGCAATAATATAAAGCTAAGAAATATAACATTTTTGTATGACATTCAGAATTTGTTTTATAATGTTCAATTATTTTACAATGTGGATTTCAAGATAATTCAAATACTGGTTACAAAATTGACACTAATATAGCCAATATAGACACTAGACGATTAGTAAAATAAAAAAATATATAATTAAGTAAATCAAAAGAGTGGAGAAATTTAACTTTTCTAATTTTTAAATATTTAATTAATGCAGTGAACCAAAAATAAATAGAAATTAATAATTAAAAATTCATTAAAAAATTAATGAATTCAAAAATGATTGAAATTTACAGTAATATCACATTATGAATTCGGAATTCCTTTTATTATTAACATAAAAATTAGTTAAAATTTTTACTGATAGATGGCATTAATCACTATCATTGAAGGCATTATGTGCAAATTACATAACTTTTATAAAAAGTTTGTTCGCTGCTCAGTTTTAATTTTTTCTGTTGTTAACTAACTTGTGGAAATCAAGATCCAGTAGAATGTAAGATATCTGTCATCATTGATTTAAACTTTTCTATAGATTCGTGTGTGCTTGATAACGTGGTCCCATTACAATTCTCCCTGAGACTATAAGGTTAATGTAAGATGTTGTTTCACTTATTGTAACCTCTGTAAAAAAGTTGTCCTTAATTTACATTTGGCATCTTGCGAATAATTAATCGTATGACTAGATCAGGGATCTCCAAACTTTCCAGCCTTCGGGCCATACTGTTTACTCCAGTAAGTACCGAGGGCCAAAACCGTTTTAATTTTTCTGCCTTTATCTATAATTTCTAGACTAGTCGCCGAGAACGCGCTCTGAACGAGCATACGCTTGCTAAATTCGCTTGATTCTCCAGAATGTAGTACGCAAAGAATGTTTACAGATCTAAGTTAACCGATGAGTAACTTAAATCTCTTTTAATAATTGGTACAAGTAAAATTGATCCATTATTGTCAGTGAAAAATCACAATCGCATAAATCTCATTAGCATTTTTTTACAAGTGGATATCCGACGTTTTCATTCGCGTTAATTTAGCTTTTCCGTTCCCGAGGGATTTTCAGGATAAAAATTATACGTTCGATTCAAGATATATATACATTCCAAACATCGATATACGTACATATGCGATACTCTTTACCCCAACATAACTACCGAGGGTAGCCGCGGGATGTTCATTAGTTTATAATGTTGGTGGGATTCATTTAAATTATTTGTTAGTTGTTATGCTTAAGTTAAATTTTCTGCGTATTATGCTTGCCATTAAGCTTTACCTAGCAAATAAATTAAATCGAGTTATTATCCTTCTGTGTTTTTTTTTATCCAACTTATTACAGCAACAATAAGCTATTCGCTGTCGCGAGCCGGATTGAAGACACTGGCGGGTAGGATTTGGCCCGCGGGCCGTAGTTTGGAGACCACTGGACTAGATCATGCCCTATTATCTGGCTTCCTCGATCAACACAGCCATAGATTTTTGTGATGCTTCTTGAAGTTTCAGGTATACTAGTACGTCAAAGCCCAATATCCCTTTACTAATAAGGTTCTACCTAATCCTCCACTCAAAAAAAAAAAAAAAATTATTTTAGCTTGCATCACATATTACTATTTACACTTTCGAATTAATGTCTGAAATTTTATATAGATTTGTATAGGTATAAAATAATATACATATATGTACACATCTGAATGAGTGAAAAAATAAGATTTAAAAAAATCTGTTGTGATGTTTTTTTACTTTTCTTTCTATTATAATTTGAAATATTGTATAAGCGTTTAAATGCGAATGATAAAATTCCGAATCTTTAAAAATTATTACAAAATATTTTGGAACCCCTAAAAAACAAAACAGCAATTAACTTTTACCCTTATTTCTATGGTAATTTCTAGTTTTTGCTCATCTAAAAAAATAAAAAAATTTCATAGGGTTACATTTTCAGAATCGCCCGGTTTAGATAGATCAGGGGTCTCCAAACTTTCCAGCCTTAGGGCCATACTGTTTACTCAAGTAAGTACTTTGTAAGTACCAAGGGACAAAACCGTTTTAATTTTTCTGCCATTATCTATAATATCTAGACCAGTCGCCGAGTACGCGCTCTGAGCGAGCATATACTTGCTAACTACAAACTATTGTCAGTGAAAAATCACAATTACACAAATCTCATTAGTATATTTTTACAAGTGGATACCCGCTTTTCCATTCCTGGGGGATTTTCTGGATAAAAATCATATGTTCGATTCAGGATATATACATTCCAAACATCGATATACATACATATGCGATACTCTTTACCCCAACATAACTATCGAGGGTAGCCGCGGGATGTTCACTAGCTTATAATGTTAATGGGATTTATTTCAATTACTTGTTATGCGTAAGTTAAATTTTCCGCGTATTATGCTTGTCATTAAGCTTTACCTAGCAAGTCAATAAAACCTAGTTATTATCATTCCGTGTTTTTTTATCCAACTTATTACATCAACAATAAGCTATTCGCTGTCGCGGGCCGGACGGATGACACTGGCGGGCCGGATTTGGCCCGCAGGCCGTAGTTTGGAGACCCCTGAGATAGATAACAACCTAAAGGGATATCATCCACCCAAATGACACTTCAGATATGTCCGTCGCATCGATAAATGGTTGAAGTTGCCCTTGCGTTGGTTAGCACATTCACATTCAAGAAAATGGAATTACAGTAATGCACTAGATTGCACATTGATCAATGGCATTACAGTGATGGACACATTGATGATGGATTCAATAATGAACAGGTGTATTTATTAAAACTTACTGTATTTTTTAAAGTATCAAATCATATAAGAGTTTCGATGGAGTAAGAAAATAAAATGTTTATATGCTTACTATGTTATTTCTATTTGTATAAGCAAAAGTGTTTTTTTAGTTTTAAAATTACAATATATGTATCCAATTTTTGAAAAAACACAAAATGTAGCATAAAAAAACCTGAATATGCCATGCATAAGGAGAATGAAGAATAATTACGTAAAGGTAAATAACGGATAAATGTCATAAATACGTTTTTAAATATTATGCAACAAATCTTATTTTTGAGAATTTTATTATCTCTAGTTATAACATAGTGATAGATTTTCCGTGGAAAATAAATGTGCTTACGAAATTCAGTTCGAGTAATAAATGAGAAATAAAAAATTGCTTTAATCATTCAAATGACAGATTACAACTAATTTGTAAATTATTATTAAAAAATAAAATTATTTTAAAATTTGAATATTTAACAAGATAATAAATAAAAAAGGGACAAATAAAACATTAGTTGTAGAAAAAAATTCAAAAACATTTAGAAAATAAAAATAAAAAAAATATGCATGGTGGTGAATAATTTACAAATGTAAAATATTAATAAAATTTGAAACTAATCTAAATTTAATACATTTATTTGAAATAGTTATTGTAGAAACATTTAGTAGTATATGTTTACAAATTATTTTTCCTATTTCCTATAAAGAACAATAGATGGCGCCCCGATTTAGAGTCGAATCAAAAAAAAAATTCTCGTTCTAAGATAAATGTTAAGGTAACCAGTAAACATTATCACACTGCAAATGACAAAAAATAAATTACTCTTTATTATACTAACATTTTATTATTACTTACTCTTACTCTTATCAATACCACTTTCAATTTCTTTATACTAACATTTATTTTACTATTTTTAATTTTATATTTGGGCAATGCACTAAAAACCACTGTTCCTCATCTTCCAAGCACTCCAGTTCAACACAGGAGCAAGTGGCAGCTACGCTGCCAACAAGCTTCGTAACATACAAGAAAAAACATTATCACAAACAGAAGCTTCATAAAGCAGAATTCTTACACCATTGGTCAATTCTTACCCCGTCTAATAACGATCTTAAGTGAGGTCCGAAGATCATGTTAAGCCATTTTCCGCGGCTAGTAAATCAAAATAAAGGAAATATCTCATTCTTGACACAGAAATACCAAATTTGCCGTTTTTGCAGCAGAATGTAGCAAGAGAAGAATTTTGGCACAGATTTCCCACTCCTGGAATTATATAAGTTAGTTTAGAATAAATTGTCTACTATATGAGTTTTATTGATATGAAAGAAAAGCTCTAGAGCATGTTGCTTTATAACAAAATAGCATATTATTATTATTAATAATCTTTCTCAGTGGTGGAAGTGTTTGAGCTTGCAAGAACTATTGACTTTTATCTAAGGCCTTGCATAAAAGGCAATATATACAAACTTTTTTACCATTGTCCCATCCTTCAACGACTTTTTTTTTTAGAATGTATTTATATTGAATAAATATC
Source organism: Caerostris darwini (assembly GCA_021605075.1). Lineage (NCBI taxonomy): Eukaryota > Metazoa > Arthropoda > Arachnida > Araneae > Araneidae > Caerostris > Caerostris darwini. The sequence goes on from BPLQ01009472.1 coordinate 229,891, forward strand.
ATATACAAGTAAAAAAATACATGTGAAAAAGAACTTAATGAACAAAATAGATTTTGGTGGAGCCTATTAGCATGCCGTATTAATTTTTTTCTTTCATTTCACTTTTAACATGCAAGACACAGGAATCTGAGCATTGTAGTGGTTGTGATGCCATCGAATCAAACTTCTAACTGCAGACCAAAAAATTGATGTGACGAATCATATCCCAAAAAGCTACTCACTTGTTTCTAAATTGTATTGAATTCCAAAAATAATCAATTTTATTAATTTCAATACTTAGGCATTAAAAATGAAAACTAATCAAAGCTATTTAATATCTCCCTCATAATATTATAAGACATTTTAAAAACATTGATTTTCAGTTTAATTATTGAGTGCTGTTAATTTTAAAAACTTCATTTCAAAACATATTATATTTTAAGTTTTTTTAAACTGTGACTTCTTGGTATTCCCCCCCCCCCCCACCCCTTCCAGATAAGTAATAATATATAAACACATTGTGAAAGAAATATAAAAACTGGATGTCAATTTGCCAATAAAGAAATGAATTAAAGAATTGCTAGTAATTTTAAATGTGCAACTATTAACACTTTTGAAAATCAATTTTTTTTCTCTTTTAATTTAATTTTTAAAGAGAAATTTTTTAAATTTATTTAGAGGAGATGCAAAGTTTCTTTTTAATGAGCTTGTTCAATCATTGTACAATTTGACTTGTTCATTTGTACATTTTTACGTACCCAACTCAATTTATTGATACAAGTCTCGCAATTTTCACAAGAAAAAGACAAAAATAAATTTTTTTTCCTCCTATTAACATATATTTACTCTTTGTATAATATATTATCATGTTTAAAATTAAAAAAGTGAACATTGATGGAATAAATCATATTGTTATTTTCTTTATGTAAATATTAAAAAAAATTTCTAATATTAAGCAAACTAAATTCAAATGTCAAAGTATCAGAGACAATTTTTATGAAAATTTATGTATTTTATACATAATATGGATAATAATATTTACAGTTTCAAATATATAAAACATTTAAAAATGAACAACATAAAAAATTAATTAGCATGATAAAAACAAGGTTATGATATTCTATAAATGCAGCAATGAAAAAGAAATATAAATTTCCTGTTTTATTAATAAGCTGCCATCAAAATTAAGTCAGCGTAATAAATTTTCTTTTTTCATCTTCATTTATCACAAGATCTTTAATTTCCTTTATCACTTTATTTAAAATTATTATTAGAAGTCATGATTGATTTATCATTTGTTCAGTTTCTGAACAATGAATAAGCAAAATTATGTTTGAATAATTTTCAAAGGCTTTTATCAAAAGTGATGTCAAATAGCTTTGAGCAAGCAATTTATCACACAATAACACATTGCTCATAAGCAAATTTGGCAGCTAAGACTTCTGATAAGCATGTAAATCTTATCACACCTTGGTACCCATATCCAATAGGCAAAATTATCCCACAAGGTGAAAATAATTCTCTTAAATGTTGAACAACGCCCATAACTTGCAAAATATTAATAGAAGTAACACATAAAAAATTGGTAAGTTTAATTAACAAATTATCATCAGCATTAAATCTTTTTTCTTTTGTTACCATCAGTAAATGTTACTCAGAATTGTCATTAGTAACCATAGCAACATTATCAACTGATTCTTCAATTTTTAACTCTTCTGAATGATGGTTAATCAAAACCATATTTGATTTCTTTTCATAAGCTTCTTTTAAGCGAGTCCTTAAATCACACTGAGCAAGCAAAATATTATGATGCATTACAACAGACAAATATTCATCAGTAATGACACTCTGGTTATGGCCAAGTTCAGCAGCAAATGCTTCAGACAAATATGCAAATCTTATCACACCTTCTGGATAAGCATATCCATTTTTGTCATCAGATACATAAATAGACAAAATTGTCCCAAAAGGTGAAAATATTTCTGTTAAATATTCTACAAGGTCCCTTGATTTTCGACGTACATTAAGACCAGTAACATGCACCAATTGGTACTGAGAACGCTTATCTCCACAATCTATAATCCGATTTTCAAATAGACATATATCGGATAACATTTGCTGAATAACCACAGCACAAATTAGCTGTTCATTAATTTTTAGTTGAGACAGCTCCATTGCCAGTTCCTTTGCCTCTTCGGAACTTGTACAAACAACTATAGCTCGACGATAGTCCCTATGAGGATCAATACTAATATACTTGTGAGTTACATTCTTTTTCTTTGTCAATCCTAATTTAGCCCAAAGTTTTGTTTCTGGGGTAACTTTATCAAGCAATTCAATGAGGACATATTTTGAAAAGTTATATTTGATACAGGGACCATTATCACTTAATGAACAAATCTTGTGAACTTTAATTTCTTCTAAATCAGATAGATCTGCACTTTCACTGTCATTAATCCTACAAAGAAAAAAAAAACAATTTAGTTAAATGAATATTTTCATGAACAAAACAAACATTCTATATAGCAAATCAATCATTTATATTTGAACAGCACTTAAATTGTAAATTTTTAATTAATAAGAAAATTAAATACACTTAAAAAAATAATTTTGAATTAATGATTTTCAGAGGGAATAAAAAACATATAATTTAAAGCACAAATTTTTATGGCACGACTGGGAATATTCAGAAATTTTTGCAATAATTGGTATACATATTTATACAAGTTTTTTTATAATAAACTGTTTGGAATAAAAAAATAACATTTACATCACATAAATAATTTATTAATAAAAAAAAAAGATTCAGACCTAAAATATATCTCTTTGAAAAAAAGAACTACACCTATAGTATTTATCTAACACTACAATACTTGAATACAAAATTCCCATATTTTGCTCAAATAATGCGTTTTCACAAACATTGTGAAAGTTCCAAAAACACTTTTTTTCCTACATTTGTAATTGAAAAATATCTTAAAACATTTTTTTTAAAACTACTTACTTATAAAAATACGCCATATTATATGTTTTTAACTTAGTCATAAATAAAAAAAAGAAGAAAATTTCAATAAATTAAACATAATAAAGTTTTAATTTAACATTCATTCGAAATAAATATAAAATTGTTTTGATCTCACGTGCTTTGACATTTATGTTCGTTGATGCTGCTTTATCTCGATTTATCCATATGCTGTAAAAATACTAGAAATAATGGAAGTTGAAAATTGAATTGTGAAAATTAATTCTCTATAAAGCAACCACTCTACAACCCGAAATTCTTGATTACATTGCCCATGATGTGTTACAAAATCCATTTTAAAGGAAAATAATCGTTGCACGTACTTCCGGCAACGAAAAGAAAACAAATAAGATGTGTAAATTTGAAATAAGAAGAAATGGATAAAACTGCCGATCATATAGACCTTAATATTTTAACAGTTGAAGGTTGATTGAAATATATACAGTACAATTAGTACTTCAAATAAAAAGTGAAAAAGAAATAATAACCCCAAAAAGAAAACTTGGGATACTCCATAGCGTACAGGATTACTAATGGAGATAGGGCATAATGGAGATGAAGTCAGGCCAAATCTATGGAGTTTAAAATTAGAAGAAAATTAGAAAATTAGAATGCGCGAAACCTGGATAAAAATGCCTCCTTTTCGACGAATAGGAAGAAGGCTTTTCGTAGAAATTGAAGTATATTTGTTGTTTTATAATAATCATCCCTGATATGTCAAATATCTATGAGTAAGTTAGAACTTTATATCCAAAAGTATTTTGCTGTTTATTTCGTGCATTGAAACAAAATGTGTTCAACTGTTTTTGAAGTTTTGGAGATAGGGCATAATGGAGATGAAGTCATGCCAAATCTATGGAGTTTTAAATTAGAAAGATATGCCTTTGTGCGGAACTTGGATAAAAATGTCTTCTTTTCAATGAATAGGAAGAGGAATATGAGAAGGTTTAATTCTGTTCAAATGATTGAATTCCTGAGTATATTGCCACCTATTTACTGTTTTGTTGCTTTTTTTTGGCTTTTTTTTTTTTTTTTTGAAATATGAGATTTTCTGGAGATATTCAATGAAATATTATTGTATCTGCTGCAGATTTTATGAGAGAATCTGCCAGTTTATTCTCTGTAATATCAACGTGTACTACGGGCCAGATGAATTCGATGAATAAAATGCTATTGCTAATATCTTAAAGTTTATTGTCGAGAAACTGGATGATACGATTGGAATGGATATTGTAGTTCTGTAATGCCTGTAGAACTGATAGAGTATATGTGAAGATAATATTTTTATGAGATAAAAGAACATAAAAGTCGAAAGTTTTAAAAGGAGTGCAAGAGCTTCTACAATGAAAATACTGTTGTAAGTTGAAATCTGTTCTGATGAAGATTTTTGTAAAAAAGGAATTCAGGACTACTATTGCATTTTTAAGATCTGTCTTAGATGCGTCAGTGGCTAAATGATTCTATCTTTCCAATGTTCGTTTTTGTAATGTTCAAAAAGGTGTTTGATCGCTTGATGGGGTAATTGCTTGGCTTGTAAAAGTAAATCATTGAGATGAAATGTGTCTTTAAAGTTCAAACTAAAAGGAGGAAAACTAGGAGTTAAATTGGAAAGTTGAATGTTTAAGTTGTCTAGAAAGATTGTAAAAAAATTAAAGGGAGATGGGACGTTTCGAACTCCTTTTTCAATTCCAGGAAGTGTTGTTTAAAAGATAAATGAAAGGGGATGATGCCGCCACAGCCAGGACTCGAACCGGAGCCTGTGTTACCAAAGGGCAGAGCGCTAGCCAATTGACCATTAAACCGCTGTCAAAAGGGTCGGAGTGAATAAAGTAAGATAAATTTCAGTAAATATCTGCACTGGCGATGGAGAGATCAATAAGAGATGTAGAAGTTGGAGTAATATGAGTGGGAGTGTTGGTATTAATATTATTTAAATTATTCTGAAGAATTCAGTTGATCAGAGTTTCAGAATAGAAGAGATGAATCCAAGAATGGGATGATGAGAATTAAAATCCCCGAGAATAATACAAGTTGAAGGAAGTTGTTGATAAATTGCATCCAGCCGTTTAAGAGTGAAAACACCCTTGGATGAATAAATGTTGACTATTGTAAAAGTTTTATACTGTGTATGCCATGTAACGGCTTGTATTTCATTAACTGAATAAGGAAGATTGACAAGATTAAAAACTCGGCTATGAATACTGAAATCATGTGTAATTAAAAGTCATCTGCGTGTATTATCTGAACGATCAGTTCTATAAATTAGTTTATTAGGCAGGTGAAATTGATCTTCGGAATTGAGACATGTTTCCTGTATTGCTAAAACTGACATAGAAGAAAAAAATTGAAACAGAAAGGATCATTTGGCTCGGATACTACCAGCATTCCATCATATCATTTTAAAAGTTGTATCGAACATAAAAAGTTTATAAAAATTGAAGAAATATGTACAAAAAAGAGTCTAAGTCATTTATTTAGCGTTCAGGATTGATAGTTATGCCAAACGAGAGATAAAAACGGATGAAGACGAATTATCATGATCCATCGATTTTTTCACTGTACTATCGAAGTCTTGTTCAAAACTCTTATTTTTGTTACACGGAGGTGACACGTATGGCCTTATGGTTACACGGAGGAACTGAATTTGTAACTGGAGGAAATAGTTTGGTTTGCCGCTCTATGGTAATTTTTTACGCACTTTCGGCTAATTAGACCGAGACTTACAGTTTAACATGGATTCCGAACCACTAATAAACATCCATGCAAACAGCGAACCTGAAGACTGAGGTACCAAACGCCAGAGCGCTAGCCAATTGGTCATCAGGCCGCTGTTACTGGATAAGAAGAGGGGTTTTTTTTATTTCTTTACTTAAGAAGGTGAGACTTGTTATATTTTCGGTGAGCATTTTAAGAGATTCCTGAAAACGGAGGCTTGTACCTGACAGATTTCTTTAGCAAATTGTTGAGTTTCTATGGCTTGCTGTTGAAATATTCTTGTAATTTCATCCTTTGTAATGTAATTGGAAGTAGTGTCATCTTTTACTTTAGAGGAAAATGAGTCTTCCTACTGAACGTACATAGTCTCCGAGCTTCAATAAGAGGAAGTCTGTTGAGAGTCTTAAATTTTCTTCAGTTTTATGTTTAGGACTGTTAAGGTCAGGGGTTTTACGTGTCCCACATTTGGGAACATGGGCTGAGTAGGATTCCATAGAATGTTGGACACTGCAGTATTCACAGATTATTTAATTTTTACAATTTGCAGTAGTATGAGTATAGAATATGAGTATGAGTAAAAAAATGTCATTGCTATGAATAACATTTTTTTTGCACTGGCGAGGTTTATCGAAAAACAGAGTAATATTTTGCTGTGTTTGTCGTAATTTGGCATTCTGGCAAGATTGTTCCTAAAATTGTGACTAATACGAGAGTTGAAAGGGTGGGTGTTGCTTTTTTTCTTGCAAATCACCGTAATTCTGTAACGAAGAAGATGTTTTCTTCTTCCAATTGAATTGTAAGGTCTGCAAGTGATATATATGTCGGGATATCGTGAAGTAGGAATCTAGTGATTTTTTCAAGGTAAAGGGGTGCATTGATTGGAACGCCCATGATCGTTTTCATGTTTGCCAGTTCTCTGGCGGTATCGAAATGAAAAGTGGATAAGATTAGCTTACCTTGTCTAGTTATATGCATATAGTCAATGTACTTCAAAGTAGTAACTTTTGATGCTAGTAGATGCAAAGTAGTATCTTTGAGGATTCTCGAATATGCTTTTGGTATTGTGCTATCAGGAACTTCAGTTACAATGAATAAGGAACTAGCGCCATATTGATATGCAATTTGTAAATTTGAAAGGATGTCACGATGAAATATGAATCTAAGGTCTGTTCCGGAAGAGTGGATTTCGGAAGTGTAATCCACAAGATTAAGTTTTATAGTGCCGTTACTCATACCAAACTGTAAACACGACCTCCCCCTTCAAGGTGTAGGGCCGTCAGGAGTTACATGAATTAACTAATGAAAACGTAAAATTATGAATTAAAATAGAAAATCAATACAAATACAGGTGGCTTACCTGAAATGAAAACTAAATTTTAAAAAAAAGAAAGAAAAGCTATACAACCAGGGAAACTTGATGCAAAATCAAAAGGATAAACCTAGATAAACGCAATGCTTAAAACACTCTCAGCAACCTTGATCTCTACTACATTACCATCACTTTTTTTCTGTCGAGAGTAAATAATCAATTACTATCCAGATAGAATATAAACAAAAGCATCATTTCACTTCCTGAAATAAGCTATATAGTAGTTTGATTCTATTCGTTTTTCTGGAAGCAAAATGAATGCGGATGACTAAATGTTATCCTAATTTTTATTTTAAAATGTCAATTATTTTTCATATGATTGAATCAAATAGTGAAGAATAGAGGAAGAGTGCTCTTTCTGGAAGAAGAAAATAGATGTATCTCTGTTATATGATGAATTGGAGGGAAAACTATGATCCTTGAAGAGGTTTGAAAAACCTCAGAAGTACGGAGATTTTTTAATTCCACTAGTCGAGTCCTGTTTGTCGGAAGAAATTTTAATCGCGTGGAAAATAAAAATCAAGACTGATTTGATGAATTTCGTTAAAAGAGAAAATGATTGCACCAGCGAGTGTGGCATTTGGGAAGTAATCAAAAGGAGAAAAAAAAGGGGAAAATCGGGATTTGGAGGACAGGGGATTTTTTTGTCGCCAATTTTTTCCCAAAATAAAGCTTGTGCTGCTAATTCAAATACAACCTTACCATGAGCGAAGTTAGATTTAGCAAAGTAGAATTTGGAGAAAAATGGAAGAAGTATTTTTAATTCATTACAAATGATTAAAATGTAAACGTTTAGAAGCACAACAAAGTATGTTGTTGTTCTAATACAGCTAGCAATACAGAGACAGTTAAGCTTTATGCCATAAGAAAGGGCTTCGCCGCTGTTACTCATTTAGAACTACACAGAGGATACGTGTAGCTTGAAGACATGCTATGGAAGCTATCTCCACAATGCTCTCTGATCGTATTAAACCGGAACCTACGGCTAAAAGTGGATTCCGAACCTCTACAAACATCCATGGCCTCGCCGGGACTCGAACCCAAAAGCTGTGGTACCGAGAGCTAGCCACTCGGCTATCAGGCCCCAACACAACAATGAAGAAGGTTTGTATACAGAGTGCAGCGAGTTCATTCCTCTATCAGCTGCTTGGTGGGAGAGACTGATTGAAATAGTGAAAGGATTACTCAGACCCACTCCAGAATAACCGTTTTGACCTCTGAGGAATAAAAAACTATTGTATATAATTGTGAAACGGTCATAAATTCACCCCTCTGACTTATTTGTCAGAAGATTCACGACTTAGTATCCCTAACACTAGTCATGATTTTAATTGAGAACTCTATAGTTCCAATGTTTTTGATATTTAATGTGCCGATACTAACAATTGTCACAGATAGCTAAGATACAGAAGAAAGCTTCTTGAAAGATTGTAGATTCGCATCCATATAAAATATCTTCGCATCCATATATATTACTTATGCAAAAGCATCAAGATTCAAAGGCTCCTAAATTAAAACTGCATGATGTTGTATTAATTGGAAATGATGTACAGATCGTTTAAAATGATCTTTAGTAAAAATAATTCAACTAAATTCTAGAAAGGATGAAGAAATTACAACTAAACATTTACAACATTTAAAATAAAAACCCCGAAACGATATATCAACAAGTTTTTCCTTTATAGTTTACACTCTAATAATGACTGGTTCTCCTATTCAGAAAAAAAATTTAATTGCTTCCTGATGCGGATAAGACTTTAAGATGCAGGAGAATCAATCTTGAGTGTTTCGATTTGGTCGAGTGATAAGGACACCAGGGAGATTTTAACTGAATTGATCGTTTTGAGTAGCTATCCAGCAATCTCAAAGGGGTTGGTAAACCTTTAATCAATAGAAATTCAGCTTTACCTCTTAATCTCAAAATTCTAATATATCTCTCTTATCTTCGTCCAGTATTAGCTTATGCAAGCCCAGTTTGGGGTTCTGTCGCACGCACACATTTTGAAATTATTCAAAGGCTTGAGAACAAAACTCTCAGAATGTTAACGAATTCACCCTGGTACTTTCGTAATGACGATATTAATCGATTATCGATTATATCGTTTGCAATAAATTTTGTGAACAAATTGTCTTAAACAAGACAATTTGTTCACAAAATTTCTACTAAATTCTATCATGATATGCGAAACATCAATAACCCTGTATTAAATATCCTACAAAATTGCGATTATGATATTTCTTCCCGCAAACATAGCAAAAGACCTCTCACTGCTCTAAATATTTTTAATTAATTCCTTACAACTGCCTAGATGAAAAAAGTTCGCTTTTATCCTAATTTGACCTTTGCTCATTCTGGATTATTACATGCAACTGATTTCATCAACATCTACATTTTTGAAATTTTTCATTTTATAATTTTATTAAATAAATCTCTTTTAAAAAGGCATTTAATTATCTATTTTGCTTATTAACTCAAAGGGCATGAGACCACCGCTATGCTTCAACATTTTACAAAGAAGGAGCTAGTGGCCGCTACGCGGCCAAGGGTCTCCTTAATAATTTACAATAACAATAACCCATTATTGCCAGTTAATTTGATAAGTTGCCCAAAAATTTTGTAATGCATATATTTTATGTAATTCCAAATCAAAAGTTGGGAGCAATTTTTAACTCTGTAGTTACCAGGGAAATTTTTAGAAGATGATTTGCCATACAATGAAAAATAACATTTTATGTAATTTGATGCTTTTACTGTGGAGTAGAATAACTACTTGAGGTAGAATAATTAATTTCTGCAACAACATTGCAACTAATTTGAGGAGATTATTATAAAATTGAAATTAGCTGAAAGATTAGTTCATCGCAGAAAGAAACAAACAAAAATTGCAATTATATATGTTAAGATAAAATAAAAAATAAATTGATATTAAATTTTTAAGAAAGGTTCTTCCGCTTTCATTTTCAGCAATTCCATTCGAAATTTTTTATAAAATCAACTATATTGATTCTAAGCAAGAATCCTTTTTGGTCCACCATTTTATTAGAATACCTCTACAGGATTCGCGGTTTGTTGGCTAACGTTCTGGCATCACAGGCTTCAGATTCGAATACTGGCTGTGGCATGGATGTTTCTTAGTGCTTCGGAATCCACTTAAAATTGTAGGTCCCCGGTCTGTTTAGCCCTCACGTGCACAAGATCACCGTACAGCGACAAACCAAACCAAATCTATAGGATTCAATCATCAAATGAGCAGGAATAATAGTTTTTTTTTTTTTAAATAATGTACTGAAGATACATATTTGATAATGTTATCATATTATAATTTATGTATTTTGCTAATTTTCTGGATGATTTAATTCACACAAGGAATTTTTGTTATTGTACATCCTGTTTTTGTATACATATATATATTTCTTTTTATCTTTGTCAGCCCTTTTTACCATTCACCTTTTGAAGTTGATGTATATCTTCATTCTCACATTTTTGTCACTGCAGTATACTCATACTTCAGATGTTGAATCGACTCAGTTGAAATTTTCTGTTTTTAGTGATTTTTAATAGGACTACTATGAAACATAAAATATATTAATAGTGAATACTATCAGTTTTGTTATACACACTGATTGTTCCTAAAAAATAAATTGAATGTTTATGTTTCTTTCCTTGTCCATTCTTTTTTGGTGTTTGTTTTCTGTGATATTTGCCCTCTATATCTCTCACATTCTAAATTATATATATATATATATATATATACACACACACACAACAAATCTACTTTTATATATTAACATTGAGAGGTCACAAATTGTCTGTTACCAATTTGTTCACAATGTATTCAATGTGTAAATCATGACTAGGACTAGGAAAAACATACCTTGCAATAATTTTACAGAAAATCAAAATTAAAAACAATAAAAAGCTTTTATATAGCAATTTAGCAATGCATATGTTTGAGTAGTCAATGTTAACCATAGCAACGGTTGAATAGGTCAATCACGAATCACATGTTTACAAAACCAGAAGTGGTGGGTTTTATTCTCGGAAGCTTTTTTTAAATTTTTATTTTCATATAATTGTAAGTAATGTAATATTATTAAGTAAATTAATAAGAATTTTATATTCTTTTATCTATCGTTAGAAATTAGTAACATAAATTTTTAAAAAAAAACTTACATTTTAAAAAACAATTTTGAGGATTCTATACAATTAAACAACCATCTTCAATTAAAGAAAATAAAATGGCAGATGAAACAACTGTTTATAGCAAAGTTTCAAGAAGCCTGTTGAAAAGAGCAATGAGTATTAGAAGAGTCTTAAAACAATATCGGAATTTGAAATTTTTTCAAAAAAATGTTTTTAGTTGATTATCAATAAAGAAGTTTAGTGTCTGACTAAGGATATAATATATATATACAAATATAAAAATGCTTATTACTTTAATTATATTACTTACAGGAGAGTTTTAGGAATTAAAATAATAAAAAAAAATTTCAGAATAGGACCTGCCTCTTGCAGTTTTTTAACCAGGTATTTTCCAACTGAGCCACTTAGCAAGTGCTTGTATTTTAATATATTAAAACTTTTCAATTTTTTCAAACTAAGTTCTCTCAAAAATATCGAGAGTCAAGTTCTACTAATTTTGATAGTTATCGTAGACATGAGGCACATGTTATATAAATTTTTAAACAAATTGCAGAATGGACTTATTGTAAGAACCAAAATTCTGAAACAGTTAAGTATATTTAACTGCTATATCAGGCAAAGTAAATTAAATTATAGTTGAATTGATGCTCAAATTTGTGTTCTTATATATATTAAAAAATAAATTACTGAAAAATGTTAACTACAAATAAAATTATCATTGAACATGAAATGCATATATCAAAGCCAAAAAACACTGAATAATTCAAAGATTTATATTTCTGCAGTTTTAGGCTCATGTTATTAAAATAAAAAAATATTATTTGAAAGTTTGCTCCCATATTATAGAAATAATTAATATTAGACAGAATCATAATTCATAACTTTTTAATTGATACATTGTCAAATTACAGAACACAATGATACACTATATTTTAAATAACATAAATCATTTTACATTAAAATATATTTTTAGTACATAAATTTCATAAGATATATGATAAAAATATTATTCATCTGAGAAAATATTTATTTTTTATGCAAGTTTCAAGTTAAATATATCTAATTTAATGAATAATAAAGCAAGGACTCATTTTATTTAACTATTTTTTCATAGATAAATTATGTATAATTTATATTTTACCTAAAAGTACTTTTTTCAACCATCACAAGTTTTAAAAACTCTTACTAATTTCTAATCATTATAAATTTAAATTGTGATAATGTATTCATCATTTAAACACATAAACAATTATGCTTTTTTAGTAATATTCTTTATTCTTGATACTTCTACTTTGACAAATTCCAAATGATTAGACTTTTTAATGAAACAATTTTTTTTTCATAAGAGATTATTTTCCCCTTAAAACAATTGAAATAAGATTTCAAAAACAATCTTCTCAAATGCAAACAGATGTAACTATGATTTACAAAAAAATGCAAAATTAAATACACTTAAGTAATTAAATTTTAGATATTTCTATGATATAGTAGTCATATGAAAGGACACATATGTACTAATGATAAATGGCAAAATATTAATGATACATGAAATTTTAAATATGGTTTGATATGATAAAGCTATAAAAAAATGAAGTATAAAGGATAACAAAAATCTTTTATATATAAATAAGAATCAAAGGCACTCTATCAATTGACAATCCTATAAGTACTTTATATTCTTATTACAACTGCATTCTGAAAAAAATTAGATATCATTTCTACTTGCTAATATCTTAAACATAACTATAAGACATGAGAGTTAAATTTCAGACTGATTCATAAATAAATAAAAATCTTCTTTTTTAAGACAATAATTCTTAATTGTCGAAAAATATAATTATATTTCAAAAAATTTAAATTATAATTTAAAATAAAAAAGGTATACTAAATAAAACTAATGTCTAGGATTTATTTGGTTGGGGAAAAAGTGATGCTTAAAACATCAGTTTATTTATAAGGACTCCTGAAAACAGTGCTATAATAAACATTCTATTCATCAAGACATATATAATACCATAATATCTATATTTTAAATGAATTAGTTAATAAAAGTTGAAATCATTAAAAAAAAAATAATAAATCAGCATTTATGAGAAACATAAGGTCTATCACGATAAATCTGTCAAACAGAAAACATGATAGTAATGGTACCGTTATTTGTATGGTCAGTTTTAATGAACAATTTACTGAAATCCAAGTAATAATTTTGTAGAATCAGGATAGCAAAAATCACAGGTCATGTGACTGCAACCAACGGATATCAGAACATCTTTATTTGCAGTAGCACAAATAATGCTCTTTGTAGTTCCCTGATTTTTAAATGTTTTATTATTTGTTGAAATATCTAGTTCTTTTTTTAACCATATTTTGAGAGGACTGTCTGTTTTAGTTTTATTTGCAAGATAATTTATATTATTTGTCAGATTGATAGAAGATGATGATTTTTTTTTATAAGTATGATTACTTTTTGAAGGTATAGAACAAACACTATGAGAATCTGCATCACTTTCCTGAGATTGCAATCTACTGCTACGTCTACTTAATTGAGATTTATTTAAAAGGTTATCTTTTGAAATATTAAGTATTTTACCTCTTCTGTTTTTTGAAAAGCGGGATTTTGGTTTTGAAGTAGAAGTTTGAAAGGGAGCCTTTTGGGCTGACTGAATCTCAGAAACAGTAAGTTTTTTTAGATGAATTCTGGGTTCTTTTAAATGAATTGTTCTAATAAGATTTTCAGCATTGACATTCAGTTCAGAAGCAGAGACTGATAACTTATCATAAGGTAATAACTCATTGATGGTTAAGCCACCTATAGGTAAAGTAATATCATTAGCCACGATTTCAGAATTGGACTGGATATTCATTCTTTTAATTTTAACTGAACATTCACTGACTGACAAAGAAGTTTTTCTCTTTGATGAAGACAAGCAAGAATTAGGAGATTTATCTTGAGACCTTGTTTTTGATGCATCAATGGTATTATGTGAAACACTAATATCTGATGCTGCTGCATCAGATATGTTATCCTGCTCTTTGAGAGATTCAGAATAAAAAGTCTTATTTACTATTAATGTTTCATTCGTAGAATCTCTGGAAGTTTCAGAAGAAATGGATTTAAAACTAGAATTTTGGTCATTATCTCCGCAAGTAACAAAACTACTTTTATTTGAAAGTACATCTACAGAATTTAAAATTTTAGTTTGCTGAATACTTTCCACATGTTCTATTTTATTATTCGCAGTGGATAATTCTGAAGCAAGGTTATTTTCATGAATAGAAGAGTCAGTACTTGAAATATCAGTAATCCAACCTAAAATTCGTGAAGACCATAGCTTTTTTTCTGCATGTAAGGGTGAAACAGTCAAGTCATTCCCACTTAGTGGAAGAGCTGACTGATTAATGTCATCTTGTTTATCATTGCAAAGTGATACTGCAGATTCATCACTAACTTTCTGTGAAACTGAGCTTTCATCACACATAGTAATACTTTCTAGGCAATTCATAAAATTGGATTCACATGGATTTTTTAATGTATCAGCAATTTCAGCTGAATCACTTTCACAAGTATTACCATTTTCCAAATGTGAAATTACAACAGTTTGTTCTTTTATTTTATCAGTATCATCATTTTCTGTTAAAGATTTCCCCTTAATATTTGTCATAACACAATGCTCATCAAGCATTTTAGTTTCACAAAAATTTAATTTATTCACTGTATCCATTAAATGATTTTCAGAGGATTCAAATGAATAAAATTCGTTTGATTGTCTCTTTCGAACTTCTCTCAAGCGAGCTCTTAAATCACATTGAGCAAGTAAAATGTTATGATGTGTTGTGACAGACAGACGTTCCATTGCAATGGCACACTGATCATAAGCTAGTTCAGCAGCAAAGGCTTCAGATAAGTATGCAAATCTTATTACACCTTCTGGATAAGCATAACCATCTTTATCTTCAGAAACAAAAACTGACAGAATTGTCCCAAATGGAGAAAATTTCTCTCTTAAATAATGAGTTAGACCATTTGGCTCATGACATCTAGTAAGTTCTGTAACATATACTAATTGGCACTGAGATCTTTTATCACCATATTTCATAATTTGCTTTTCAAATAAACTAATATCAGACAGCAACTCCTGAATAACTACAGCACAAACTGATCTTTTCATAATTTGTGCTTGAGATAATCTTTGTGCTAATTCCTTCGCTTTCTCAGAGTTTATACAGACAACAACAGCTCGACGGCAATTAATGCGATGGGGATCCAAAAGCATACGCTTGTGTGTTATATTTTTATCATTGGCTAAACCAAGCTCAACCCACAATTTTGTTTCTGGTGTCACATTATCAAGCAATTCAATGAGTACATGCTTCGAAAAATCATAATCAATACAAGGACCAAGAATGTTTGAAGAATTCTCAGCATGGATTTGAATTCCTTCTAAAGAAGGTAGATCCTCATTTCCATTATCACCAATTCTATAGTGAAAAATATATATCATTAATAAAATAGAAAAATTTCAAATAGAAAGAAAGTTAATAACTATTTTGGATGAAAAAATAATTTCTTTATTTGTTAGATGAACAATAATAATTTAATATTTTTAAAAATATATAGATTTTCAAAAATTATTAGAAAAATTATGATTACATGGCAAGGGATCAATACATTTTCATAAAAATTACACATAATATCTAAAAAGTAATTCCTCGGAATATGGTATACAAATTAGTGGAGTTATTGTTGTTAATGTCAGTAGACATGTGGTAAAAAACATGCTTTAAAAGCATCTACAGTTAATGCTAGTGAAATTTTGAGATAATCATGCTTTAGGTATGAGTATTCCATATCATTCATAGGAAGAATTACTATGATGAACTAATGGCTGAACAGATGAAGTGTAGTAAAATCTCCCCCCCCCACACACACACACAAAAAGGGAGGGAGGGATTGTAGACATGACATCTAGCATTGCATATACTGCTTATACTACACCATTCCATTTTGTGTATTTCCAAGGCAGAAAATGAGTCTATAGTTCTTTTTTCTTTGGAAAGTCCTATTTGATTAATGTTTTTGCTAAATTTCATTAAATTCTGAATAGAGATTTCACAATCATAATTTTTCTTTTTAAATTTTGAAAAACAGTGTATTTTAATTAAAAAATAAAAAGTATCATTGTTCTTCATTAGATATTTTTGTAACACACTGGAAAAATTATCTGGTTTGTATACAGTTATTCAAGAATTGTTGTATTTGAAAGGATGTTTAATAAAAAAAATAATGAAGGCAGGGAACAGAAAAAATC